>OY282641.1:123962068-124504568 GCA_958299015.1 Tetanocera ferruginea | reverse complement strand
AAAACACAACAAGAGTAAAATTTAAAATTATTTAAATTAGACAGTAGAACTCTCGTACAACGGCAAAACAAGCAAAAATTTAAGAATAAGGCTAAAAAGTGGCCGTAGAACGGGAGATTCAACGCAGGACATTGCGGCCATACAGATGCTTTATAGCAACAGTAGCAGCCGAAGAAAGTTTTATAAAAAACATACACTAAGGATTAAGATTTAAGTGAGGTTATAGCAACAACTTTCTCAGTCATAACTCGAAGTGATTTTGATAAATCTGATTAATTAAACAGTGCCTTAAAGTATGCAACCATTCAGTAATGACGAGTACATTTAATAATATTGAATAAATATTGCTTAAAACTAATAACTAACTCTCATAGTTCTCAAGCATAACAAGAAGTTTTTTCTTCGATATATTTTTTATAACTATTCTATATACAAGACTATTACTATTACTTGAAAAACTATTTACTACTATTCAAAGAGCTATTCAAACTATTCAAAGAGCATCGCATTTCTACAATATAGTTGGAATAAGTGTATCGAGCTGCCAGCGGACTAGTGCGTGAATAAACAATAATTTTCACAAAAATCGTGAGTTTTCTTAGCTGGACCATCATCATTTGTTATGCCCTAGTTTATCTTTGATATACTTTAAATTTTTTTTATTATTTAAATTTTTTTTTTATTATTTTTGTGTACTTTTTATATTTTTTTTTTTTTTTTATTTATAAATTTTTCGTGTGCTATATATTTATATATCTTCATACGTTTTCTAATAATTTAACATTGTTACAGTTTTTTGTATTTTCCTTTGTTTTAATTTTTTAATTTTTATAAAAGAATATTTTCAGCATTTTTATTTTTTTTATTTTTTGCATATTTCATATTTATTGTATTTTTTATATTTGTCATATTTTTATTTTTGTATTGTATTTATTTTTTACAGTTTTTATTTATTTTATATATTCCTATATTGTTTACATTTTTATTATTTTTTTATGCATTTTTTTAATTTTATATTTTTATATATTTGCATAAGTTATTTTTTTTATTTTGTTGTATTTTTTACATTTTTGTTTACTGTCTATACATTTTTTTATGTTTTATATATTTAATATATTTATATTCGTTGTATTTCTTAACTGTTTTTATATTTTCTATATTTGTTATATTTTTTATATATTTTACAATTTTTATATTTTTTATGTTCTTTATATTTTTTATATTTTTTATATTTTTATATTTTTTATATTTTTTATATTTTTTATATTTTTTATATTTTTTATATTTTTTATATTTTTTATATTTTTTATAGTTTTTATATTTTTTATATTTTTTTATATTTTTTATATTTTTTATATATTTTATATTTTTTATATTTTTTATATTTTTTGTATTTTTTATATTTTTTATATTTTTTATATTTTTTATATTTTTTATATTTTTTATATTTTTTATATTTTTTATATTTTTTATATTTTTTTTATTTTTTATATTTTTTATATTTTTTATATTTTTTATATTTTTTATATTTTTTAAATTTTTTATATTTTTTGTTAAATTTTTTATATTTTTTATATTTTTTATATTTTTTATATTTTTTATTTTTTTATATTTTTTATATTTTTTATATTTTTTATATTTTTTATATTTTTTATATTTTTTATATTTTTTATATTTTTTATATTTTTTATATTTTTTATATTTTTTATATTTTTTATATTTTTTATATTTTTTATATTTTTTATATTTTTTATATTTTTTATATTTTTTATATTTTTTATATTTTTTATATTTTTTATATATTTTATATTTTTTATATTTTTAATATTTTTTATATTTTTTCTATTTTTTATATTTTTTGTATTTTTTATATATTTTATATGTTTTATATTTTTTATATTTTTTGTTTTTTTATATTTTAAAAGTTTTTATATATTTTTTTATATTTTTATATTTTTATATTTTTTTATATTTTTTATATTTTTTATATTTTTTATATTTTTTATATTTTTTATATTTTTATATTTTTAATATTTTTTATATTTTTTATATTTTTTATATATTTTATATTTTTTATATTTTTTATATTTTTTATATTTTTTATATTTTTTATATTTTTTATATTTTTTATATTTTTTATATATTTTATATTTTTTATATTTTTTATATTTTGTATATTTTTAATATTTTTTATATTTTTTATATATTTTATATTTTTTATATTTTTATATTTTTATATTTTTTATATTTTTTATTTTTTTTATAATTTTTAATTATTCTTATATTTTTTATATATTTTATATTTTTTATATTTTTTATATTTTTTATATTTTTTATATTTTTTATATTTTTTGTATTTTTTATATTTTTTATATTTTTTATATTTTTTATATTTTTTATATTTTTTATATTTTTTATATTTTTTATATTTTTTGTATTTTTTATATTTTTTATAATTTTTAATTTTTTTTTTTTTTGTATTTTTTAAAATATTTTATAATTTTCTTAAGCACACAAAATATACAAAAATAATAGAAAAAATTAACCTGCACCTGATTTGAGTTATTTCCATCTATCTGATATTATTATTTAGTTCAAAATTTTCTAATTTAAGTCTTTGTTTTGATCTTGATTTATGAATTTATTTTTTTTAAATTTGAATACTTTTTCGTCAGCTTTAGATTTCCTCTTAAACCTTTGTTTGCTAATGTGTCATCTTTTTATTTTTATAAATATATTTTACAATGATTTTTTTAACATATTTCTTAATATTCATTTTAAGAATGTTTTTAAGCAATTATTTTTTTTTCGTTCTTGTATGTTTTTTTAATTTTTTTTTCTTCAAAAATTTTTTGAAAACAAATAAGTGCCAAAGAAGACTAAAAGTTAATATTTAATGTATGGCTCGAATTTTTTGACTCTTTCTTATTTTTAAATTGTCTAGAGGCGATACTCTTTTCCTTAAGAACTTAGAAAGCAGTTGTTAAGAACAGGCCCAACAACATGTTTTTATTACGATTTCTATCTTAAGCTTTATATCTTAACATTATGTTGTTAAGCAACAAAAGAGTTTCTTAAATGAAATCCCTAAAGCCATAAAATCTTTAGCTGGTTATTAAGAACATTTTTTTTAAATGTAACCCTAGCGTAACGGTTTTTTGTTTTTTTTTACTCGCCCCTCTCAAGTGTAGCTCTCTTAAGCTGCCCTTTAATGGCAAAGCAAACATTATTATCGCCATCTTGCCATTTAGTGCTTGAATAATAATTTAAATATTTATTTATTTTTCTAACTCATACCAATATTTTTTTTTTGTTTTATTTTCTACGCATTGCATTTCATTTAAGTGCGTTCATATAAGGGGTAAAAAAATGCATTGTGCATGAACTGTACAATGTTGACCCTTGCAGCGGTAACAGCGCCAACCCTAACGGCATTAAATTGAGGCAAGAAATAATATAAAACACTGCGTAGCATTACAAAGCAACACCAGGTCGAGGCTCTTCAAACACACTCAAAATACACACACTTGAAAATGCGTTCGTTTATTTTAAACAAACACCGAAGGCAGCTATGAAGCTAGCTCTGCTTCTACACTTCACTATCCTTAAGCAATTCTTAAAAGTTTTCAACACTCAAAGGATATATTTTCACAACTATTGCTGATGTCCTTACTTGCATACTTTGCTTGTCATTCTCGTTCGTTTGAAGAAATCTCTTGAGAAGTTCATCGGCACTCAGTTCTTCGGTCGATTAATGCGTTTTCTTGTGAAACTGCATTAGCGATGCTTTATCGACATATCATTGTATGAGATCAGTAAACGTTGTCGTAATGCTTTCTTCGTCTTTTTTCGTATTACATTTAGCGGGGAGACAAACAAGCTAGCATGAATAGTCGTTGGAATAGTGTTTTGGAAGGATATAGTTTGTGGGTTGGGAGAAAACTCTCTTTCTCCACAAGGATTAAATTTTTGCTATCATCTTACCGTGCAGCAGCTTCTTCGATAGTGACAACAATTTATTTGGAGCTGACTTTTGGTTAAAAGTGGGTGTGGCAGTTGAACTTTTCGCTTGTTTGCTGCTACTTTATTTCACTCGTGTTTTTTGATACTTTGCTTTTTATTTTTTGTAAGAGAATCTTTGTTGGGCACCTCCTGCCAACTCTTGCATGACTGCTGTGACTCGCTCCTGCTGTTAGTCAAGATTTATTTTAACATTTGTGGGTGCGCTGCTGCTGCTGCTGCTACAACACATTTTTCTACATGGTCGTCAAGGGAACAAGCCGTGCGTTGGCCTTTTGAACTTTGAATTGTACTGTAACAGTGGAGTAGAGTGGCCAACTTTGTGTTCTTATGAGATAGCTTATTTTTTACATGCGAACTAAGGTAAGAACTCATAGAGTCTCGATTTTTGTTATATTTGCGACTATCTTATATCAATCTATATAAAATATTTTCATACGACAAAGATACATACATATAAACATATGTATCACATACAGCCGACGCATCCTATAGCAAGTCTAAACAACATTCAATAGTTCTAATAATAATATGTACTCGCTGACATAACGCCTCTTATACTTCACAGTTGGTTTTGTGCTAGTGATTTTTCTTTAAAAGAGACGATTTTTTCACTAAAGCTGTTCTACTTCTGGTAGGTCAATCCAGGGTTTAGAATTTCCAACACAACTTCTAGAAATATTCAAAACTAGTCTAAATTTAGTGTTATTTTGGAATCAACAACTACTGCGTCACATAAATAATAATTTTTACTCGCTGACACAACGCATTATATACTTCACTGTTGGTTTTGGATGATTTTTATTTTCGAAAAGAGGTTTTTTAGTTTTTTGCTGTACTGGCACGTTTTAGATCTCATTATGAAGATGATCAACAATATTCTTAAACCTATTCGAGGTAGGTCAATCCGGGGCTTAAGCTTTCCAACGTGAGTTCTAGAAATATTAAAAACTAGTCTTAATTAAGTACTTTTTTGGTAACAATCCTTTAACTCACAGTTGGTTTTGTAGAATTTTTATTTATAACAAGCAATTTTTGCTCTACTGTTTTTTTTTTTGCTCTATGATCAACAATATTTTTAAACCTATTCAAGGTAGGTAGATCAATCCAGCGTTTGGAATTTTAAACATGACTTCTAGAAATATTCAAAACTTGTCTTAATTAAATATTATTTTGGAATCAACAACTACTACATAGCATAAACAATAATTTATACTCGCTGACACAACGCGTCATATACTTCACAGTTGGTTTTGAATGATTTTTATGAATTAAAAGGCGTTTTTACTCTACTGGCAATTATTTTAGGTCTCATTCAGAAGCAGATCAACAATATTCTTAAACTTTTTCGAGGTAGGTCAATCTAGGGTTTGGAATTTCCAACATGACTTCTAGAAATATTCAACACTAGTCTAAATTAAGTATTATTTTGGTAAAAACAACTACTACATAGCATAGATAATAATTTGTACCAGCTGACACAACACTTCATATACTTCACAGTTGGTTTTGGACAATTTTTTTTTTCTGACAAGCAGTTTTCAGTCTACTGGCATTTCTTTTAGGCATTATTCAAAAGAAATCAACAGTATTCTTAAACCTTTTCGAGGTAGGTCAATCCAGGGTTAGAATTTCCAACATGACTTCTTTAAATATTCAAAACTAGTCATGGGATAAATAATAATTTATACTCGCTGACACAACGCGTCATATACTTCACAGTTGGCTTAAAATAGTTTTTATTTATGACAGGCGGTTTTTTTTTAGTCTTATGGAAATTATTTTTGGTTTCATTCAGAAGATGATCAACAGTATCGTTAAAACTGTTCATGGTAAGTCAATCTAGGGTTTGGAACTCACAAAATGACTTCTAGAAATATTTAAAAGTAGTTTATGGCAATTGTTATTTTAAAATCAAATCTTTCTAAAGGTGTTTTTATTCTTGAAGAACGTATAATTTGTCCTGTATATTCGAACAAAACCGACTTTAAGGCCCATTTTTTAAATGCTTATTTATCAAAATTTTCCATTTTATAAAGTTCAGCAAAGATAGCAGACCCATTAAGTACCATAAAGTAAATAATTAATCTTTATTGCATTAAAAACGAATCCTTTGCAATATCTGCAGAGGTCAAATTTAAATCCGTTCAATGACTTTCGAAACATTCGTCTTGGTTGGCTACGAAAAACAGCAAACAGCACTTAAAAACTAACAAACCGGTCAAATGGCCATGATGAGCTTGTATTTTATTAAAACCATTCGGCTAACCATAAATCATAAAAGCTGCCAAATGTCGGAGTGAGTGTTTTTCTTTTCTTCTTTTTTTTTTGTATTTATGTTTGTTTTCAAAAATATGAAATTCTTGCAATGCCCACAGAAAAAGCCCAGCTGTTTTTGGGGTAGAAAAAAAAAACAAAAAAAAAAAAATAACCACAAAGCTAAATCATGTGCTGGCTGCTAAGAGAAGAATTTCACTTTCAGGCAACTCATGCAATTTTCAAAGAAAACATTTTGAATTCGCAGAAAACAGCCCAAAGAAAATAAAAAAAATTAGAAGAAATTTGCGACAACTAGTGTCAAAAACAACAACAACAAAATTTCAGAAGACAAGCAAACAACACAAATTTGCTGTCATAACGCCCAGCAACACAACTGAGTGGGTGTGTGTGACAGTAAGACATCAGTTTTGTTGGGCAGCAACTAAGGCAAGAGCAGCAGCATTCGGCGTGTGACAGTGTGTGTTTCATTGTATAGCTTTGAAGGTGCTGAAAAGTTGCTTGTTTTGTTTGCCAATAAAATAATAAATTGACAGCATGAGAAATTGTCAAAAATTTTGCCAGGCAGCAAAACAAAAGAAAACAAATGAAAATATAAAAAACAAAAGAGGCAGAGCTGCAAAAGCAAAAAAAAAAGCCAGAACTAGGCTAGTAGAAAAGCAGACAAACAGACAGACAGAAAGACAGCCGAACTAATAGACACCAAAGCAATTTTGTTGAAGATGAAACGATTTTTTTTTTGTTTTTTTTTTGCAAACAACCGCCAGACAGTGCAAAGCAAAATCATTGGCCAAAAGCAAACAAAGCTACGCCTCATCATTTGTTGATACTATGTGCCAAAATAAAAAAATAAAAAGCAACAAAAAAAAACAACATGGCAACAAAACAAAAACAATAGCAAAATGGCGGCGCAGAATTTTAAAGCAAATTTAAGCATTATGTAAAAATTTTAAAAAATAATTTATAACAAATTTAAGCGACAAAATTAATATTTCTGCTTAAAAAAGCTTTGATTATGACTTAAAACAGCTTTGATTATGACTTTTATATCAACATGGTTTGCCAAAAATGTTAAGCTTTTAAGACAAACTCACGGCATTTCATATGAAATATATAAGAAAATAATTTAAGTTGCATTTTCTGTCCGCAAAACCAGCGCTGAAACTTCTGTTACCGTTAGCCTGAAATTTTTGCACAACAACAAAATTTCTAAGAAAAATTAAAAAAGTTTGCATCCATTTATAGCCAACTGTCATAAGATTTAAAGATCCAACTCAAAAAGGCAGTCAATCAGAATTAAAAAATCAAGTTAAGCTCGTATAAAATTTTGCTCTTTTTGTCCACAAAACTGCAAAGTTGTGTTCCGTTACCGCTAGACCAAAATTTTAGCACAACAACAAAAATGTTAAGAAAAATTAAAAAAATTTGCATCAATTTTTAGTTGACTGCTATAAAATTCAAAGCTCTAACTTATATAGGCAGTCAGTTATAATTAAAAATGCAAGTAAAGCTTGAATTAAACGTTACTCATACGTCGTGTTGTACGTTTAAGACAAAACTTAAATATGCTCCGCAAAACAGCTGTTCTATGCATAAATTTAAGTTTTTTAAAGAAAACAAGGTCATGCTTCCTTGTAGGTAGCCTAAAGTTGCTGTGGGTTGCTAAATAGTTTAAAAATTTTCCATTTTTTATAAGCACAAAACGAGAAAACTTTTCAATTGCATACTTATTGCATATAAAATCAACCTACAATAACTCTTTGCTTATGATTTCTTGTTATTGTTGTTGATGTGTATGAGAATGTGTTGCTGCCAGGTGCTGCTCTTAAGCTATAGCAGCAACCAGTTTATTCAATGCTTTATATATATATTATTCTTTTTTTTATGCCATTCGAACGTCTTACGACCGAGTTCTGGTCAATTTGTTGTCACGCTGCTATTACTGCCAGTCTGTCTGACTGTATGTGTGTCTGTGTTGCTGTTGTGAATTATTTGTGTTGATTAGTTAGCTCTTGACTGTTGTTTGCTGGTGTTACCAATTGTGCTTAACTAGATTGGTTTTTTTTATATTGCTGTACTGTGTATAATTTTAGATCAGTTGCAATTCGTAAATTGACTATGACGTTGCTTATTGCTGTTGTTTTGTTTTTTTTTTTACAAGCAAGAAATGACTTTATCAGTCAGCAAGTTAATGAGTTGCTGTGCATTAGAGGCCAGAAATAAGTCCAATTATTACAACAACAAGCTGAAGAACAACTTGTTGCCGCAACAGCGGTCGACAGTGATAGCTACAGCCGCAACATTTATCATGTGCACGCGCGCATTTTTTTTTGATGTTTTTTTTTCTTAAATGCTGTTGTTACGTTTTTGTTGTTGTTATGGCTGTTGTTGTTCATCTGTTATTATTCTGTTATTGTTGTTGTTAGTCGAGTAGCTCTCAACTGGCATGTAATATGCACCAATTATGGTAGCACGGCCGGGTACCTGTTCAATTATGCCACAACGAATTGTGTCTTTTATCATGACCTTAAAAAATCATGCCAGCGAAGCGAGTTGTAGAAAAAAAAAGTGGCTAAATAAAGGAAGCGCTGCGCTAAAAATATACCATTAATCATATTTATGGCCAAACAACAACAAAAAATAATAATTTATATTTTTAGCTTTACAAGCACTCTAACAGAAAATGCACCTGTGTGCAATAAATAGACAGAAAGAATTTTTAGTTAACTGAAATTTTTCTCTTATTATTTTCAACTGCAATACATATGCTTATTGTAACTTCTTGAAAACTGGGATTGACTTCAATATGGTTTTGGTTTCAAGTTTAGTTTGAGTTTGAGTTTGAGTTTCAGTTTGAGTTTGAGTTTGAGTTTGAGTTTGAGTTTGAGTTTGAGTTAGAGTTAGAGTTTGAGTTTGAGTTTGAGTTTGAGTTTGAATTTGAGTTTGAGTTTGAGTTTGAGTTTGAGTTTGAGTTTGAGTTTGAGTTTGAGGTTGAGTTTGAGTTTGAGTTTGAGTTTGAGTTTGAGTTTGAGTTTGAGTTTCAGTTTGAGTTTGGGTTTGAGTTTGAGTTTGAGTTTGAATTTGAGTTTGAGTTTGAGTTTGAGTTTGAGTTTGAGTTTTAGTTTGAGTTTGAGTTTGAGTTTGAGTTCGAGTGTGAGTTTGAGTTTGAGTTTGAGTTTGAGTTTGAGTTTGAGTTTGAGTTTGAATTTGAGTTTGAGTTTGAGTTTGAGTTTGAGTTTGATTTTCAGTTTGAGTTTCAGTTTGAGATTGCGTTTGAGTTTGAGTTTGAGTTTGAGTTTGAGTTTGAGTTTGAGTTTGAGTTTGAGTTTGAGTTTGAGTTTGAGTTTGAGTTTGAGTTTCAGTTTGAGTTTGATTTTCAGTTTGAGTTTGAGTTTGAGTTTGAGTTTGAGTTTGAGGTTGAGTTTGAGTTTGAGTTTGAGTTTGAGTTTGAGTTTGAGTTTGAGTTTGAGTTTGAGTTTCAGTTTGAGTTTGGGTTTGAGTTTGAGTTTGAGTTTGAATTTGAGTTTGAGTTTGAGTTTGAGTTTGAGTTTGAGTTTGAGTTTTAGTTTGAGTTTGAGTTTGAGTTTGAGTTCGAGTGTGAGTTTGAGTTTGAGTTTGAGTTTGAGTTTGAGTTTGAGTTTGAATTTGAGTTTGAGTTTGAGTTTGAGTTTGAGAGTGAGTTTGATTTTCAGTTTGAGTTTCAGTTTGAGATTGAGTTTGAGTTTGAGTTTGAGTTTGCGTTTGAATTTCAGTGTAAGTTTAATATTGATCCTGATCTTGATATTGATCTTGATCTTGATCCTGATCTTGATCCTCATCTTGTTTTTGATCTTGATTTTGAATTTGTTCTTGATCTGGATCTTGATTTTGATATTGATCTTGATCGTAATTTTGATCATAATCTTAATTTCGATCTAGAGTTTGGTCTTGATCTTAATCTTGATCTTGATAGTGATTTTTATCTTGATCTTGACCTTGCTCGTGTTCTTGATCTTGTTATTGATATTGTTCTTGATCTTGTTCTTGATCTTGTTCTTGATCTTGTTCTTGATTTTGTTCTTGATCTTGATCTTGATCTTGTTCTTGACCTCGATCTTTATTTTGGTATTGAGCTTGATCGTGATTTTTATCTTGTTCTTGATCTTGTTCTTGATCTTGTTCTTGATCTTGTTCTTGATCTTGTTCTTGATCTTGTTCTTGATCTTGTTCTTGATCTTGTTCTTGATCTTGTTCTTGATCTTGTTCTTGATCTTGTTCTTGATCTTGTTCTTGATTTTGTTCTTGATCTTGTTCTTGATCTTGATCTTGTTCTTGACCTCGATCTTTATTTTGGTATTGAGCTTGATCGTGATTTTTATCTTGTTCTTGATCTTGTTCTTGATCTTGTTCTTGATCTTGTTCTTGATCTTGTTCTTGATTTTGTTCTTGATCTTGTTCTTGATCTTGATCTTGTTCTTGACCTCGATCTTTATTTTGGTACTGAGCTTGGTCGTGATTTTTGTCTTGATCTTGATCTTGATCTTTATATTGATCTTGATCTTGATCTTGATCTTGATCTTGATCTTGATCTTGATCTTGATCTTGACCTTGACCTTGATCTTGATCTTGATCTTGATCTTGATCTTGATCTTGATCTTGATCTTGATCTTGATCTTGATCTTGATCTTGATCTTGATCTTGATCTTGATCTTGATCTTGATCTTGATCTTGATCTTGATCTTGATCTTGATCTTGATCTTGATCTTGATCTTGATCTTGATCTTGATCTTGATCTTGATCTTGATCTTGATCTTGATCTTGATCTTGATCTTGATCTTGATCTTGATCTTGATCTTGATCTTGATCTTGATCTTGATCTTGATCTTGATCTTGATCTTGATCTTGATCTTGATCTTGATCTTGATCTTGATCTTGATCTTGATCTTGATCTTGATCTTGATCTTGATCTTGATCTTGATCTTTATCTTGATCTTGAACTTGATCTTGATCTTGATCTTGATCTTGATCTTGATCTTGATCTTGATCTTGATCTTGATCTGATCTTGATCTTGATCTTGATCTTGATCTTGATCTTGATCTTGATCTTGATCTTGATCTTGATCTTGATCTTGATCTTGATCTTGATCTTGATCTTGATCTTGATCTTGATCTTGATCTTGATCTTGATCTTGATCTTGATCTTGATCTTGATCTTGATCTTGATCTTGATCTTGATCTTGATCTTGATCTTGATCTTGATCTTGATCTTGATCTTGATCTTGATCTTGATCTTGATCTTGATCTTGATCTTGATCTTGATCTTGATCTTGATCTTGATCTTGATCTTGATCTTGATCTTGATCTTGATCTTGATCTTGATCTTGATCTTGATCTTGATCTTGATCTTGATCTTGATCTTGATCTTGATCTTGATCTTGATCTTGATCTTGATCTTGATCTTGATCTTGATCTTGATCTTGATCTTGATCTTGATCTTGATCTTGATCTTGATCTTGATCTTGATCTTGATCTTGATCTTGATCTTGATCTTGATCTTGATCTTGATCTTGATCTTGATCTTGATCTTGATCTTGATCTTGATCTTGATCTTGATCTTGATCTTGATCTTGATCTTGATCTTGATCTTGATCTTGATCTTGATCTTGATCTTGATCTTGATCTTGACCTTGATCTTGATCTAGATCTAAGTTTTAATCTTGCACTTGATTTTGGACTTAATCTTGGACTTGAACTTAACATAAATGAACAGAAAATATTTATAAAAATATCTTTGAAAACTTAATGAAATGATGATAAAAATAAATTTTAAAATATTTTTTAAAAAAAAATCAACATAAAATATAGAAAATTATTAAAAAAAATTTAATGTATTTTTATTTTTAATTTCACAAATTTTTTTTTTAGAAATATATCTAAAACTAGATGAAAAGATAAAAACAATATTCATAAAAATATTTAAAAAAATATTCATAAAAATATTTATGAAAATATTCATAAAAATATTTATAAAAATTTTTGTAAACATATTAATAAAAATATTCATAAAAATATTCGCTTAAATATTTATAAAATATTCATAAAAAAATATTTACAATAATATTTGTAAAAATTTTATAAAAATATTAATAAAAATATTCATAAAAATATTTATAAAAATATTCGTATAAAGGTTTATAAAAATATTCATCAAAATATATATGAAAATATTTTTAGCTAAATTTATAAATTTATTCATAAAAAATATTTTAAAAACTGTTCATAAAAATTTTCATAAAAAGATTTATAATAATATTCATAAAAATATTTAAACTTGAACTTGGTTCTTTACTTGGACTTGAACTTGAACTTTGTTTTGGCTAACTTTGTTGAAGTATTTAACATAGACACAAACTACATGTGAATTATGATAGCAGGAGGCGCTTAGTTTAAATATACGGATATGAAACTTTCTCAACAATATGGCAACATATGTTATGTTATAAACAATGCAATGATTCGTATGAAAACTGATTCAAAACTGCGTTGACATCATGTTAGAAACAACATGTGTTGAAATTTGTTAAAATCGTTTATTTTCAAATATTTACATTCAGTCTTGTTGCTCGTATAATTTGCAAATAGTTTAAAAGTATGTTTTATCTCATAGTTTGAAGTTTTATATCGCAAAATTTACTGCTTAAATATAAAATAAATGTATTTTTCGAGGCAAGGACTTGACTTATGTGTGTTTTTGAGGCTTTTTTATGGTGTACAAATAAAAATGCGGGCAACCTTAAAAATGGTTTTAATTTTTTAGCTAAAACTACAGAACTGAAGCTATGCACACAAAAAATTTGCCAACTTTGCCGCTTTTATATCATTTAAAATGCTTTTAAGTTATTAAAAACGTTACAATATCTAGATTGTTATGATACTCTAGCTCAAAGTGGAAAAAAAGTATATAAAAAAACGCTCGCTACAAATTAGAAAATTTCGCACTAATTATAAGCATGCAACGCATAGCGAGCGAGACGAAACGAGGCGAGCGAGCAAACAACGCTGGGCCCGGCTCAACTCGTTGCTGAATTTTTATACCTTGACTTGGTGTCACGTGTTTTGGCTTTATAATAA
The DNA here is from genome assembly GCA_958299015.1 of Tetanocera ferruginea. Taxonomy (NCBI): domain Eukaryota; kingdom Metazoa; phylum Arthropoda; class Insecta; order Diptera; family Sciomyzidae; genus Tetanocera; species Tetanocera ferruginea. The sequence goes on along the minus strand of OY282641.1, from coordinate 124,491,161 downwards.
GCGCCGCGACTGCTAGCTATCAGCAACAACAAAAGTACTACATTCTTCCGTAAATAAGCCAAGAAATAAACAAACAGACTAGTAGACAGACAGACAGATAAAAAAACTAGACACACATACAAACAATAAACAATATGAGTATGACTTTAACGAACAAACTTTTGAGGTAGAAGTTTTTGCAATTGGCATAAAAATGTTTGCATGCATGTTAATGTCGATAACACGGTACAAAATAATAATTGCCAATATATAAAGACAGACAGGAAGACAGGCAGACAGACAGAGAACAGACAAAGCTAAATAGCCAATAGTGTGAATGTGTGTGTGCACACGTGTGTTTGTGGCTATTTGACGTGTTGGTTATGTTTAGATTGCGTGTCAATTACAAATCAGTAACAAAGAATGAAAGAGAAAAAAAAGAAGAATATGCATTACAAAAGAGTTAAAAAAATACAAAAAATTCTATGGTAAAAAGCTGCAACAACTACAACAAAAAAATATGCAACAAGCATAATTTTATCAGAGTTATTTGTTATTGTAATGTGAGAAGGGTGTCATCAAGCCAACACGTACAACAACAACAACTTGAAATGCAAAAACTGCAGTCATCATCATCAACAAAAACAACAACAATGTTTAACTTCATAGGCAGACAACCTGAAACTCAAGACAAAATGATCAAAACTAGCTACCCACTAGGAAAAACTACAAAATTTTTAAGTTCAGTTAAGGTAAAGATAAAGAAGCTTGAGTTCTTCTGTAGAAGAGCGAGACTTTAAGCTGCTCGCTACTGCTTTCTGGCACAACAATTTTGCATTGATGTTCTGCTTAGTTTTCAAGCAATACGTGAGCTCTAAACTTATTGTGAATTATAAGACGAATTAGACCGCTGAATACAAATAAACAGATATGAAAGGTTTTTGGCAAAATGGCAACTTAAGATGTTACTTAACCGAAACAGCACTTAAATAGAAAAAAGTTGGGTTGAAGTCACAACCATTCTGTTCTGGTCAGTTTTGATTAATGTGAACTATAAACTACATACGAATTATAGGATAAATAAAGACGCTTAATATAAATACTTTGATACGAACTTTTTTTGAAAACATGCCAACTTAAGATGGTTATACACCGAAGCAGAACTTTCATAGAAAAAAATTGGGCTGACTGACTTATTTTAAGTTCAATATTTAACAGACAAGGTTCAATATTTCAAGGTCAAGTTCTCAACTATAGTCTTTCATATATATTTCATAGTGAATACATAGAAATTATAGTGAATTTTTAAGTGTTTTATAAGAAACCTCAACAAATTCTGAAATTCTTTCTGGGGTTTTTTGGCGTGGCTGCTGCGCCATTTTGACGTTAGAGTGGGTTGCACAAAAATGCAAGATTGTACTTTTTTTTATTAAATCAACATCTTTTAATTTAATTCCTTCTTTCTTTTTCTTCATTCCATTTAAACTTCAGTAAATATTCACTCATGCGCAGTGAACGTTAGCATGTTCTGACATTTTAACTGCCTGAACAGAACAGTAGTTGTTGCGTCGTTGGTGTTGTTTTATTGATGTTTGTCGTCGTTGTTGTTTTAATGCAACAACAATAATTACAACAACTATAACAACAACAACAACAGCAACACTAGCAACAATGTATAATAAACATAATAATAGCCGCACTTAAACTTTTGGCGCGAAAAAATCTTTTAAATAACTACACTGAAAAAAACATTACCGAGAATGAATAAAATAGACTGAGTTACAGTTTTGCAAAATATTTACGTAACTGTCTATGAACAATTTTTTATTTCAATAAAGCAAAATATATACATAATTTATAAAAATTTATGAAAAGTATATTACAAAATAATAAATAAAACTAAAAATAAAATTAAAAGGAAAAATAAAACGATCATAAAGGGCAAAATCAAACATATCTGCTCAAATTTAAATCAAAATAATTTTGTCGGTTTTTCTATAAAAAAATATAAAATAAATCCAAAAAATTAAGTAAGAATGTGTTAAATTATATTAAAAAATAAAAATTTTTTTATCAAATTCAAACTAATATAATTTTAAATTATTGGAGTCAAAACATGTTCATTAGGGGTAGATGGACACGTTCATTAGATGGACGAATCGTCTGACGAAGAACAGAGCGAGATGATAGAAGTTGTAGAGGAAGATGATGTTGTAGATTATATCGAGAAAAAAAAAAGGAAGATGATAGCAAAGAAAGCGATGGCAACGAAAATCAATTAGGGGGTCGTTAAGTAAATCAGAAATTGAAAAAGATTTGATCCATTACGTTACACCTGAGACAGCAACATTTTTTCCATGTTTTGAACTCACAACTGATTTCATTTCTACCGATTCAAAAACCTGGACTGTGCGTGAAGATTACCAACAAGTGCAAGAAGTATGGCGTAATCTACACGTTGTCAACTGCAAACAAAGGCGTATAATAGTAGAAGACTAATACTGTTATGCCGAAAATCGAAAGAAATATCCAACCCTTGACGAAAAAAATGGATTTGATTTAAATTTGGAAAGCACCCTGAGCGATATGTAAGCAGATTTTATAAAAAAAAAATGTTTAAATTAAAAATTTTATATAGTAGTTTCCTTAAGGGTTAAAAATAGAGGGTACGTATGTTGGAATAAAATGTTGAAAAGAGAAAAAACAATAGGGGTCAGTCACACATTTTACCCTTCTAGGCGCAACCTGCGAGCGGTGTGCTCCCATTTCCTAAAATGATCAATTTTGTACGGGAGCCCCATTAGGAGGTGGTGATAAGGGGTAGGTATGTTGCCGTAAAATTTTGAGGAAGAATATTGAATGGAAGTCGGTCGAACATTGTTGCCTTTCCAGGGGCAACACTTGGGTAGTTATGGAAGTTTTTGTCTAATTTTTACACTTTTCACCAATCTTTAATTGCGATGCGGTACGGCACAACTCAACCTCACGACATCCCAAATTTTTTTTTTTAAAAGCATTTCTGTGTCGAACCCTACAAAATTTAGGATTCCTGTGCATTAAAATACCGTTACTAAATTTATATATAAATACTCATATAAATATATATAAAAATATTCATAAAAATATTTATAAAAATATTCATTAAAATATTTATAAAAATATTCATAAAAAATGTTCATAAAACTATTTATAAAAATATTCAGAAAAATATTAAAAAAAAAATATTCATAAAAACAGTTATAAAAATATTTATAAAAAATTCATAAAAATATATATAAAAATATTCATAAAATATTTATAAAAATATGTATAAAGTTGTTTATAAAAGTAAATATAAGTAACCACGGAATATATCTTAAAACCAAATGATACAAAATATACATAAATATGCATACAAATATGCATCAATTATATATAAAAATAAGCATCAAATATGTTTACATATATTTATTAAAATATTCAAAACGATATTTATAAAAATGTTCATAACAATATCAATAAAAATATCTATAAAAATATTCATAAAAATTCATCAAACTTTCATAAAAATATTTATAAAAATATTTAAAAAAATTCATAAAAATATTTATAAAAATATTAATAAAACGATGTTTAAAAATGCATTAAAATATTTATAAAAATAATCATACAGATATTTATAAAAATATTCAAAAAAATATTTAAAAAAATATTCATAAAAATATTTTACAAAATACTCATAAAAATATTCATAAAAGTATTTATAAAAATATCTATAAAAATATTCGGAAATATTCATAAGACTATTAATAAAAATTTTATGAAAACATCTGTTAAAATATTCATTAGAATATCAATAAATACATTCAAAAACATATTTATAAAAATATTTATACAAATTTCATACATATATTTATTAAAATATCCATTAAAATATTTATAAAAGTATTAATAAAACGATGTTTAAAAATATACATTAAAATATTTGTAAAAATTTTCATAAAGATATTTATAAAAATATTCATAAAAATATTTATAAAAATATTCATAAAAATGTTTATAAAAATATTCATAAAAATTTTTGTTTAAATATCTATAAAAATATTTTTACAAATATTTATAAAAATATTCAAAAAATTATTTTTAAAAATATTTTTAAAAAGATGTGTAAAATTATTTATAAAAATATATCTTAAAATAAATATTTATTTTCACAATAATTAAGAAATATATAAAAAAAAAATAAAAATATATAAAAAATATGTTATTAAATATACAAAAAAAAAAGTCTTCATAAATCATTCCAAGATCAAAATTGGAATTGGTTGGACCGTACCTCTGTTTTGGTTGGACACCAAAACAGAGGTACGGTGTCCAACTTTGTGATAAATGTCGCTTTTTTTGCCACTGATGCTGAATCTGAGGTTAGTTTTCTGTCCTCAGGTTATTTCAAGGTCACTCCAAGAAACCAGAGAAAAAAATGCCAGAGATGTAATGTCAAATTTCCCGATATATATTTTTAAGATCGCTTAATCTTAATCCGAGGTAAATTTTTATGTATTAAGGTCATTTTAAGGTCATTACATTTAACTTCATGTTATATAGGTTACGCATCTGATGTCAGTGTGTCTGTATTAAGTAAGGTCATTTTAAGGCCATGCCATTCAATTTCCTGATATATTTTGGTTTTTTGGGCCACTGATTCGGCATCGGAGGATAGTTTTCCTGTTTAAACGTCCAAGATCAAAATTAAAAAAAACCACAAATGCGATGCAAAATTTCCTGATACACAGGTTTATGCGATGTTCTTGTATCACCGAATTCGAGATCAGTTTGTATGTTATAAGCTCACTTCAAGGCTATTTGAAGGTCAAAGTGATAGCATACCAAGGAACCAGATCCAATCACTTATTGTTAGAATTTTGAGGGTCGGGTATGTTGAATGCGATATTAAAATCTTTATTAACAAATATTGATAAAACTAACAATATCTCTGTATTTTTTATTTTGACCTTGAAATGTCGTTGCAATGATCTAAATACAGACAAACTTTCCTAGGGTTCGTATATCCTAACTTCTAACTTCCTGATATACATATAAACATATGTATATCAGGAAGTTAGACATCGTATCATCGTTTTTTTAAAATGTTGACCTTGGAATGACCTTTAAATTACCTTTATACAGACAAAATAACCTCCGATTCGAAATCAGCGACTCACAAACCAATTTATCTGGATATTTTTTTTATTTTTTTTCAATTTGATATTGAAATGACCTTGAAATAAGTTTAAAATAAACATATTGACCCCGGTTTCAGAATAAGCAACCCAAAATCCTTAAAAATATATAACTTTTTAATGTTGATATTTATAAAAAATGTACAGTAGCTGGATCGATTTGCATGACGAAAAAATAAGTCAGCCGGGCACCGACTCAAGAATTAAAGGAACACTTAAAAACTATTTCTGCATAATTTTTTTTTTTGTTTTGATCGGAGAAATCTCCATGGAGCGGTTTTGGTTCTTCTAAACCCAAAGTTTTGGCCAAGTTTTTTGCATAAAACTTGTTTTTTCTTCAGAGATAAACCAAAAATTAAAGATTTTTTATTGGTTCACAACTATTGGCTAAAAACATTTTGAAATTTTTTGTCTTTATAAACATTTTAAAACGATTTCTATCTTCGATTCGACTGTTCTTATTGTTTCGCACACGTCTATATATATTGAATCAAGTTTTTTATTGAGTTTTATTCAAGGCTTTATCATAATTTGAACTTGAATCACTTAAAATGACTCGAAATGACATAAAATGATTTGAAATGACTTGAAATGGATTGAAGTAATTTGAACTTAATTAAAATGACTTGAAATGATTTGAAATGAATGATGATTTGAAATGATTTGAAATGAATGATGCTTTGAAATGGCTTGAAATGACTTGAAATTAATTGAAATGATTTCAAATGACTTGAAATGAATTTAAATGAATTTAAATGACTTGAAATGATTTGATATGATTTGAAATGATTTGAAATGAATTGAAATGGCTTGAAATGACTTGAATTGACTTGAAATGACTTGAAATGACTTGACTTGACTTGAAATGACTTGAAATGACTTGAAATGACTTGAATTGTCTTGAAATGATTTGAAATGGCTTGAAATAATTTGAAATAGCTTGAAATTAATTAAAATGACTTGAAATGATTTGAAATGAATGATGATTTGAAATGGCTTGAAATGACTTGAAATTAATTGAAATGATTTCAAATGACTTGAAATGAATTTAAATGAATTTAAATGACTTGAAATGATTTGAAATGATTTGAAATGAATTGAAATGGCTTGAAATGACTTGAAATGACTTTAATTGACTTGAAATGAATTGAAATGGCTTGAAATGACTTGAATTAACTTGAAATGACTTTAATTGACTTGATATGACTTGTCAAGACTTGAAATGAATTGAAATGACTTGAAATGACGGGTTGCTTTTGTTTGTGGTCGATTCGACAGTAAATTCACCCGATATTGTAAAAACCCATTTGTTTTGCAAAAAAGAGAGGGTCCAGCCTTATTAATCCTCCTCCTTTAAACCAAAATAATTTTGTCAAATTGAAAAACTTTTATTTTACAATTATTTTTTTTTATTTTAAGTGTATTGTGGTTTTTTTTTCTTATTACTTTTGTTGTTGTTTTAATTGCTCTTACTGTGTATCACTCACTACTGCTTCGCTGGTATTTCATGTTTAGAATATATTCTGCAGTGAGGGGCTATAAAAAACACACACACTAACTACTACTACTACAACCGAGTATAACTTGAAAAACTGTCTCGCGCTGCAATTTTTTTTCATTTTAATTAAATTGCATTAAAATAAAAGAAATACCAGGGTGTCCATTACAATAACTGTCTATCATAATTTTTTGTTTGTATTGTTGTTGTTGATGAGGAATTTTATAATTTTTTTATTTTTGCATAACTTGACGCTAAAAACGTTGTCACAGCTGAGTTGTTCGGTTTGAGCGTAACGTATTGATTGCATCGTTGATTAGAAGAAGATGATCATTTAACGCAAAGAATCTAAGGAATTGCTTATTAAATAAATATAAAGAAATAAATGCAATTTAAAGAGGTCGAAAAATAGACTTGAAATGGAAATTTTTAATATGAAACTTTTTATAACTCGGTTGCAACTCCAGCAAAGCAACCGGAAGTGAACTACGTCAAAACTAGGAAGGTTATATTAGACAACCATAGTAAGACACACACGTTTACAAATTTGAGCTCAATGTACATCAACTGATATATAATTTAAAAATTTTAATATAAAAGTATAACTCGAAATGAATAAATATAAGATTTTAATTTTATTTATAGATATAAGAGTTCTTATCTGTGCTGAGATGACAAAATCTCGAATATATAATAGAATTATATGAAAAATAAAGCTGACTTGATGAAATAAGCCAGCAAAAAATTAATAAAAATCGATTTCGTGTTTGTTCTTTTCTAAAAACCTGAATATAATTTCATTATTGGCTTCAAATCTCCAAGACAAGGACGTTGTTACAAATGAGATATTCCACAGAAGAGAGTTTCTTTATAAATGGGGGTCTATATTTGGCAATAATGTAGATTAGGTTGAGAATTAACGCCAAGTACATTATTGCAACCAAATTGGTGGTGGCAATAATTCACACGACATAAGGTATAACTCAAAGTGTACATTTAAAGTGTATTATTGCCACAAATTAGTGGCAATAATTTATTTGGCGTTAATACTCTATGTTGTGTAAAGTATTGCCACAATTTGGTGGCAATAATTCATATTTTAGTGGCAATAATGCACATTTTAGTGGCAATAATGCACTTTTTAATTACAATAATACACTTTTTAGTGACAATAATGCATATTCGGAAAATATTTTAATTTAAATATTTTTACACTAAATATTTTAACACTGTGGTATTAATTCATATTTTCTAGTGGCAATAATTATCCACACCAGAAAAAGTAATGGTGTAACGCGTAATATATTATATTTATGGTATTATGGGTATGATATGATTGGTTTTGTATTATGAATATGGCACATAGGATAGTATGATAGGTATAATATGATGGTAACGGTGTAGTGTTGTGCGATTATTTGCCAGTGATACGGGTTAAATGCAGAATTGTACGAAAAAGACGGAATTTTGAAAAATTTTAAAGGAAATTTAGATGTAATTTAGATGGAAATGAGAATGATATATTGGATATGATGGTTATGGAATTATTAAAAATGTGTTGGGGTCAAAACTATCCTAATACAAAATTCATTTTACAAAATTTTTCCTTTTTTTAAAAGTCTCTCCTTTACAAAATTTTCTCTTTCGCAAAAATCACGCTTTTCACTATTCCCTTTCAAAACACCCTACTTTACAAAATTGTACTTTTAAAAAATTTTATCATATTTTCCTTGAGCAATACTTGAGAGGGAATCATCATTATGGTGCTTTCAATTACTTTCACTTCTACAGAAAAATGGACCAAATTAAAAATAGTTCTGAACTAGTTTCAAAAAGAGCCAGCACTGGTCCTACTACAATGCTTTTTTACATTGATCGTATTATAATGTCAGCGAAAAAGACATAAACAACAATACAGAGTACAACAATACGCTGTACACAGGATGATTAAATTGTGGTATCTTATCCTATTCTTGCTGCTCTTGAATTTGTGCGTGGATTTTATGAATTTTGGTCACTAAACTCATAAAGTAGTTCACGTTTTCCTAGTATGTGTACATGAGATTCATGTATTTTTGACACTTTACTCTTGAACAGTTTCATGCACTTTTCACTCTTATCTTATGAACTATTTGTGCTATCCTTGAATTTGTTTATGGATTATATGAATTTCGGTCCCTAATTATCTTATTAAGTAGTTCAAATTTTCCTTGTATACGTACATGAAATTCATGCATTTTTGTCATTTAGTTCATGAACTGTTCTTGTACTCTTTAAAAAAACATAAACAACAATACGCAATAAGACATTGTTTATAAGATGTACATGAGTGTAATGCATTTTTTACTCTTATTCTCTGAATTCTTCTTGCTGTCCTTGAAATTGTACATGGATAATGTGTATTTTGATAACTAAACTCATAAATTAGTTCACGTTTTTCTTGTTTGTGTACATAATATGCAATGAATATTATTCATGCATTTGTGTCACTTATTTCATGAACTGTTCTTGTACTCTTTGTATTCATACATAAATTTTATAAATTTTATTCACAAAAATTGTGAATGATTAATGTTGCCTTTGTATTTATTCAAAGCTTTTATGAAATTTTTTCTTCGTTCGCGTATCTGATACACGTACGTTATGAAATTTAAACACAAGACTTATAAAATATTCATGTCTGCGTGGTTTTTGCTTTGTGTTATAAGCGTTCTTCGAGTTCATCACAATCAAAATTTTAATGTTCTTTATCAAATATACACAAATATGTAGATAATATTATTTGCAATACTGTTACCTGTGAATACCTGCATATTTCATGTTTCACTCTTAATGCTCGGCTTGTTCTCGTTTTGCATTTATGTGCATTTTTTCGTTTTCTTTTCTTGTTCTTTTTGCTTTGTTTTATGATGTAAATGCAGATTTTATTCACTATCCAGCCAAGAAGTCCTAAAAAAAAAATATTTGATACAAATATAATATGCAGCACATCCGTTTCCGTTTGCATAGCATATTTTAGCGGCCAAGTTTGGATTTTTTTCCCACTGGTGCATAAAGAGAGGGAGAGAGAGACGCAGATCATGGAAAGCAGCGCATGTAATAAAACCAAGACCGGTGTTTGCTGCAGCGGGCAGCATTGTTGTTGTTGCGCTACAGCTTTATGGGTGCAAGCATATAACTAGCTCAACATTTACTGCACCTCATCTTGGTGCTTCCAGGTTTACTCCTCATTTTGTTGCTGCGAAAAAGAGGCAGCAGAAACATGTATGCTATAGTCATGCTAGACAGACGGACAGACAGACAGACTGAAAGACGAATGGACATAACACAGACATAACAGACAGCAACATTGCACGCATGGACAGGTGTGTTTGGCTACCTTAAGTGCTGCACTGCGCTGCGCTGGGCTGTTCAATTCTTGCAAACATTCAAGCCAACCTTCATCGTCATCCGTCGTTCGTCGTCCATCGTCGTTCTCTTTTCCATCTCTATCGCCATCTATTTGAGTTTTATGCTGCCTCACGCTGTTCTTTTGTGGCATGTGTTCTGTTTTGTTGCTGTTGCTCCCGCTGCTGCTGCTGCTGCTGCTATTTACATTGCTGCCAACCATGGTTTTGCATCTTGATGCACCATGTGCGCGCGCGTCTGACTCTATTTCCGACAGTTTGAGGTTGTAGACCTTCGATGAAGCTAATTTTTTTTAAATCATTGTTGCAGAATCGATGGTGGTCATATTAGTTTGTTGCTTGTTTGCATGCAAAAACGTTTGCAACATCTCAAGAATGTTTGTGCCATGCTGCTTGCTGCGCATCGACACCATCATTACTACCAAGATCATCATAATTAGCAAGTCTATCAACATTATTATCGCTCTCATCATCATTATTATTATTATCATCATCATCATCATCATCATCATCATCATCAACTTGAAAAAAGTTGTTGTAAATATAAAACTTACAAATTGTTTTTGTTTTAATTAGCAGACGGACAACCAGCCATCCAAACAGTCAGTCCTAAAGACCCTTTTACATTTTAACCGACCGACCGCTCCGCCCCACTTACAACGCCTTCTTTATGAGTTTGAGGAGAAAAAAAAATATTAAATCCTCTTCTAATTGTTGCAGCTTGTAGATGTGCTGTGCAGTGCTGTGCAGTGCTTGTTGCTCACTGATTGATAGAGCAACGAAGCGCATCCCATAGCAATTAACGACCTTGCCAGTCAGTTTGCATTGAAAAATCATTTGTTATTTGCTCCTTGTTGTTGTTGTTGTTTTTGTTGTTGTTGTTGTTGTTGTTATTGTCAAAGCAGTGGGCAGCGGCACCAGTTAAGCAACGAAACAAAAAAAAACTACTAATGAATCAACAATAACTGCACAACAATCAGCTACTTCAGCATTTAGATAAAAAGTCAACTCGAATTTTGATAAAAGCAAGTTTTATTAAAAACATTTGTTGTGACAACCAACACGGCTTTAAATCATTTTTGAAATTAAAAAAAAACTGCAGTAACAAATTCAAATTGAAGTTTTTAATAGCAATAAAAGTTTTGTACAAGCATTTTCTTGAACTTTTGTTGTAGGCTTGACTAAACTTTTTAATTAAACATAAACTTAATAGATAATATCTGACACACCTTGTCAGCCCAAAGAAATAACTTACAACAGATCGTGTCGAAAAAACAAAAGTTCACGTGCCGGTGTCCGAAATAAGAGTTTAAGTCAAAAAAGAAAAAAATATATTTTTTACAGTGTACTCCCTGTTAGCAAAAAACTTGTAAGACCTGCTGGAAAAAATTTAATGAGAACCTGCATAAAAAGTATGCATTTGTGGGGATTGTAACAAGGTCTTAATTTTTATAATTTTGTTAGACAACAGGGGGGATGGTCCCAAATTATTTTTGTTAACAATTTTTTTTTAAATAAAAAACTACTAAAATTTCTTAATGACATGACCCAGTATTAAATTTGATTCTAAATAATTAACATTGTTAAATGGTTGAAAGGTCAAAACTAAATTTAATTTAATTTTTTTTTTTTATATAAAATTTATAAATTTGAGCATTTTCTAATTACAAAAAAAAAAATATTGTAAACAAAAATAATTTGGAACACCCTGTTATCTAAAGCAAATAATAAAAAATTAAGATCTTGTTACAGTCCTCACAACTGCATGCTTTTTTGTGCCATAAAATTTTCTATTTTTTTCGACAAGAGCTTAAAAACATTCTTGCTAACGAGCAGTACACTGTAAAAAATATATTTTGCTTAATTTTCACAACCTTAAGTTTTAGTTCAGACACCGCACGTCAACTTTTTTTCGATCCGATCTACTGCCTACCAACCTATAACATTCGTCGCCAAAAAAACCCACGCACTAAATTTTTTTACAAAATCCAAACTTTAAATAGCAAATTAATTTTGTTTTTGAAAGATATGGCAACCTTGTGTTTATTTTATGTTGTGGCATGGTTTTTACAGTTATTTGGAACATAATTTTATTTTATTTTAAACATTCTTCTTATGTAATGGTCTGGGTAGCGATAACAAGATACGGTGTTGGAGAAATAATCATGCTGGAAGGATCATTTTATGCTGCAAAATATATTGACATCATCAATAAATACGTTAAATAATCCCTACCTGGGATTCCCTACCTGGGAATTTCCGAACATCAAGCTTTATCCATTTTCAGGACGATTCGCCACCGTATCACAGGGCAAAAACTGTAAGTTTTAAATCTTTTTTAAAACTATTTTTTTTACAATTTTATGTTTTGTTACAAATCATAAAATTCATCAGGAATTGTATGTTTGCCTTAGCCAGGCAATACCGTTGCCGGGTTACGGCCGACTTCAGCTCTCACTAGGCGTCTCTGCTTCGCGCGCACCGTCTCCAATCTCTTTCACCAAGCGCGGTAAGGACTTCCTCGGCCTGGTCAATCTATCGGAGGCATGGTCTTCCTCTTCGACGTCGACCCTCGGCTTTCGCCTCAAGCACTTTTTTCGCTGGAGCTTCTTCATCCATACCAAAGACACGTACCAGCTAACGTAGTTGCTGAATTGTTATACGCTGGACTAATTCAATGTCGTCGTAGAGCTCGTACAATTCATGGTTCATTCAAAGTCGTCACCAACTCGAACAGGACCAAAGATTTAGCAAAGAACTTTCCACTCGAACACCTCAAGAGCGGCTGCATCTATTTGCGATACCAACCATGCCTCAGCGCTATAGAGAAGCACAGGTATGATGAGCGTCTTGTAGAGTGTTAGTTTTGTCGATCGAGAGAGGGCTCTGGAGCCTAATTGCTTACTTAGCCCGTAGTAGCACCGTTTTATCTCCAGGCTGACAATGTTGTTGCTGCTTACGGCTGTGCCAAGGTATGTAAACTCCTTGACAGCGTCAAAGTTATATTTGCCTGCTGTAACATGGGAACACCGCGCTTCCCTATTTGCAGACAGCATATACTTTGTTTTGCCCTCGTTCACCGTCAAACCCATTTTGGCTGATTCCTTTTTGAAAGCGGCGAAAGCAGCGGTTACATCTGTCTTGGTGCTGCCGATTGTGTAGATATCATCAGCAAGGACGCAAGGAGCTGGACAGCTTTGTAGAAAATGGTACAATTTCGATGTACACTTGACTATCGTAGGATCTCTTACAGGATGAAATTTAAAAGATCGCATGATAACGGCTCGCCTTGTCTGAAACCACGTTCGGTATTAAAGGTTTCGGAGAGGTCATTTCCTACCTTGACGAAGCTGCATGTATTGCTCAACGTCAACCTGCAGAGCCTTATCAACTTTGCAGGTATACCGAACTCAGACATTGTTGCATGCAGGCAATCCCGAATCGGGCTATCAAACGCAGCTTTGTAATCAACAAAAAGATGATGGGTGCCGCTTTGGTTTTCGTGGGTTTCTCCAGGATTTGGCGTAGTGTAAGAATATGGTCTATGATGGATTTGCCAGGACGAAAGCCACACTGATAAGGTCCAATCAGTGTTTTGTTATGTGGCTTCAATCTTTCACACAATACGCTCGAAAGAACCTAGTATGCGATGGAAATAAGACTGAAACCTCGGTAGTTGGCGTAGATTGTCGGGTCTCCTTTCTTAAGCATAGGACAAAGCACACTGAGATTCCACTCGTCGGGCATGCTTTCCGCTAGCAATATTTTGCTGATGAGTTGATGCATGCACCTTATCAATTCACCCCCGCCGGTTTTAAAAAATTTAGCAGCCAGGCCGTCAGCTCCAGCGGCTTTGTTGTTTTTGAGTCGCTGGATAGCAACTTTAACCTGGTAATGGCTAGGTGGTGGAATTTCTACTCCATCATCGTCGATTGGTGGTGTCAGACTGCATTCTCCTAGGGCGGAATTGTTGGTATCGTCGCCTGCGAGCAGATTGGAAAAATGCTGTCTCCATAATTTCAATGCGCACTGCGTATCTGTAACCAGATCACCATTCTCATCTCTACAAGTGGATGCTCCGGTCTTGAAACCTTGGGTTAGACGCTTAACCTGCTGGTAGAATTTTCGAGCATCCTTTTTGCCCTGGTATATCTCAATTTTTTCTCGCTCACACTTTTCTTTCTCTCTTTTTTTACGTCTGAAAAGGCATCTCTCTTCCTTCTCTTATCGCGATAGTTTTCGTGCATGGCTCACGTTGCAACTGACTGCAGCGTCTTTTTATATGCGGCGTATTTTGCTGCTGTCGCTTCGCTATGACACTCTTGGTCATACCATTGGTTGCGAAGTTGCAGGCGCCGAAAATCAATGACTTCTTCATCAGCAGAGCGCATGGAATGGCCCATGGAATGCGCCCAAAGTCCGCCAGCGTAGTCGAGGCAAGAGTAAGGTTGGTTGAGTTCAACCGAGAGTTGAGCGGAGTAGGCCTAGGCGGTCCGTTGTGATAGCAGCTTATCTACATCAAGCTTTTGTTGCACATCTGTGCGTACATTCTTCGCATTGCACAATCGCATGATCAAATTGGTTTCGCGTTTTTTGATCCGGCGACAGCCAGGTTGCCTTTTGCATATCGAGATGTTCGAATCTGGTGCTACTTACTACCATGTTTCGCGCCGCGGCGAAGTCGATCAGCCTCAGACCATTGTTCGAAGTGGTCTCGTGGAGACTGAACTGACCGACAGTGGAGTCAAAGATGCCTTATTTTCGACCTATTTTCCCGTCATGGGCCGGGCAGTGATCATACACGTCCTCTAGGCTCGCGTAGAAGGTGTTCTTGACAGCATCGTTCTTTTCTTTAGGCGGGGCATGTGCGCAAATTAGTTTTATGTGAAAGAATTTAGCCTTCATGCGGATTGTCGCCAGCCTTACGTTCACAGATGGGAACCGGGAAACAAGATGGCGTAGTTTCCGACTTACGACGAATTCGCATCCAAAATCGCAATTCTCCGCATGGCAGCTGTAGTAGATATCGCAGTCTGCTCTCTAAGAGCAGCCTTGTCCTTTCCATCGCATCTCCTGGATGGCGGTGATGTCAGCCTTTATTGCTTCGAGGGCTTCCGTCAGTTGGACAGCGGCAGCTTCTCTATAAAGCGTCCGGATATTCCAGGTGCATATCCGCAAATCATTATCCGTTTTTCGTTTGCGGTGGTCGTCAACGTAGTGGGGTTTCATATTCGAGGTTTTAAGGTCTTGTAGAGACCCATCAAGTTTATTGTCTAGAGCAGGGATGCCCAGCGCCTAACTCTTTCCACTCTTTGCACTCTTTTACAACAACTTCGATGTTTTCATGATTGTTGTAATTCGACGAATTCAGTTTGAAGTAAAATCATTGCTTCTTATTGCTTTATTGTTTTTTTAAGAGCCATCAAATGACGGCATTTCCATGTTGTTGTTTTTGTGTGTTCAACAATTTAACTTGTGCGCTTGGGCTCGGTCACCATTCGTGTTGTTGTTTGTATGTCCTTTTGTTATTTTGCTTGGGCGCTGCCAGCATTCGTGTTGTTGTTTTTAACATGCTCCACTCTTTACAACAACTTCAATATTGCAATGATTGTTGTAATTCGCCGAATTAAGTTTTCAGCTTCTTATTACTTTATTGTTGTATTTGCGCACATTGAAGGATTCGTGTTGTTGTTTTGTGTGTTTAATATATATGAACTTTTGCGCTGGCGCAGATGTAGGTTTTATGCGTGTTGTTGTTTTTATGTGTTTTTGTAGATAGAAAAATTATTGTGCCACGAATCCAAAGATTTGTTGTTGCTGTTGTCTTTTTGTTGTAATTGTCGTAGCACTCTTCAAATAATTTTTCTGGGCATCACTGGTCTAGAGGAGACATCGCCGCTCAAATTAGCCGACAACTAAACGGGTGATAGTTTGCCGTTTCCAGCAGACACCACTTGGAGGTTTTGAGTCGACTTGAGACGATTTCGACATGGACAATGCTGGCTTCGCCAATGCTGGCTTCGCCAAGTTGAGGCAATCAGACACGATGCCATGTGAAGATCGCCTCCTTATTTTGTATTGAATACAATTAAATTTACCTTATTTTCATAAAACTAAATGAAATTTAGTGGTGACCGTGACATGCAGGCTAAGTGTGTGGCTTAGCATGGTCGGAGCCCGGGTTCGATCCCCAGCCGTGGCGAAAAGTTTTTTCAACAACAAATTTTTCTGATCGGTCACCACCTCTCTGCAGACCTCAGAGAGTAAATAATGCCATGTAAAGCTTTTTGAGAACTTGAACTTTAGCCGTTCGGAGTCGGCATAAAACATGTAGGTCCAGTTCTCGGTCAATTGTATGCAAACATTTAATAACACACACAACACAATTGATCAGAAGAAGCTCGGTCAAAGTCCTTTCAATAGCTGAAATGGCCAATTTGTTTCTTTTTTCTTTTGATTGAAATTTTTAAATAAAAAACTTAGTTTGTAAAATAAATAAAACAGCAAAAAATATCTGTTCAAGCCCGTTTAGCACCATTTTTCAAATATTTGTCAAATTTCGAAAAATTTCGAATGTATTTTTTGACGAAGTTTAAACATTTTAATAATATAAATGGTTCTTTTACAATAATTATCCTTAATTTTTTTTTATTATCATGGTCAAAATGTTAATTTTTACATGATTTTCAGAGATGAGTTCGATCCGAGGGTTTTTTTTTTGGCGGCGAGTGTAAAAACACCTACCTACGCTATTACTTGCACTACCAGACCGTCATCTAATAACCTACAAATTAGCTTAAAATTTACATTAACATAATTATAACATTTAATTTAGTCAAAAAAATTATTTTGTTACGAGTTTTTTGCAAGATAAAATATAATTTCATAAAATATTTTTTTTTTCCTGCCCTGAATTTAGAACAAAAAAAATACTTTCCGCCTCTTCGCTGTTATGTTCGTTCGCCCTATTATAACAAGTATTTTTGCGCCACTCTGCTTAAATCTGGCGTATATTTAGTAAAGTGTTGGTTCTTGGTTTTGTTGTTGTTGTTGCTGTTGATTCCTTGGCTGGTTGCACCTTTTGGCGGCGGCTTTTTACAATTGTTTATTATTATAACCCAGCTTGAGTTTTCGTTCGCTGTTGACTGACTGACGGAGCGAGTGAGTTCCTCCCAGATGAGTGCGCTGGCCAGAACATTCTGAAGACTCTGACAACAGAGACGACATCTTTATTCCCAAAGCCATGCTTGGCCAATTTACTATGTTTATTGACAGTTTACACCTGCTCGAGTGACAGTTGTTGGTTTGTTCTTAGCCTGGTTAAGGTGCTGCTTCAATGATTTTTGCAGCTTTATTTTTTTATTTTAGCTAGTTCTGCTATTTTTGCGCTGTGACCATAACATGTTACTGTCTGTCTGTCTGTCTGTCTTGCTGTCTGTGTCATTATGCGTCTATCCATCCTGTCGGTGTTTTTGTTTTTTTTTTTTTTTTAATATGCCTCTTCAAACTGAAGTTCACAACGTAAGTGTTTTTTTCTACTTCATCATGTACTACGGCTTGTTGAGTTAAGTGTTGGTAACGCCAAGTTTCAGGAAATGTTGCCATATATTTAGTTTTTGTTTTTTTTTGTTTTTGATTTAACTTTATTTGCAATATTAAGTGTAACTTTTTTCAATGCATCTATCGACACCAGCACAAACAACAACACTCACCGATGACTGACTGACTATACAGACACTTGCTGATGTTGTTGTTGTTATTGTGGTTCTACTACTAACAGGTTGTTCGTGTTGACATTTCAATGTTTATTAAGTGGCTTGCTTTAGTTTTATAGGAAAATGCTTATTTATAGGAAATAAGTGTCATAAAAAAAAGTTATTAAAATAACAGTCAATAGCGTCGTTTTAAGTGGTTTCATTTCACGTTCTTGTTTTACCAAAATCAAAGCAAAAAAAAAATGCAAATAATTCAAAAAAGACCTTCAACTTGGCACATCAAAAAAATGCTGTAAGCCAAGTTTTATTTCGAGTATTGTACAAAAATATAATAAAAAAAAAAAACAATGCAAATTAAAAATGTCACGTTTGCCTATTTTTATGCTCATTTAACTTAATGCCAGACATTAAAGTAGCAACAATTTTTTCTTTTTTTTTTATAAAAAAAAAGTAGCAGCCAAAAGAAAGACATGAAAAAAATCACGTTTTCAACAGGTATTAAGCAATTTTATTTAATAATTTTTAAGAACCTTAAAAATTGTTGCTATAGTTTGGTACAGCAAAACCTGTTAAATGCAGAAAAAATAAAAATTTTAAATGTTGCCATATTATTTTGTTGCTGCTGCTGCTGCTGTGTAACTAAAACACAACAACTAAAAACACAAAAAATAATTTTTTAATATAATCAAATAAATAAAGCAATACGTTACAAATACTCATAAGCAATATTACGCAAAACCAAAACAACAACAATGAGAAGAATAAGCAACAACATCTAATTGATAATGTAAGCAAAGTGTCAGAGAATATGAAACCAAGCAAATCGTTAAGAATGAGGACAATTTTGTGATTACGTTTAACTTCTTAGAGCTTTACATAAGCAGCTTAACTGCGCCAGATATGATTAATAAAAACGCGATAACACGCTGATTAAAAAAAATTATAAAACTTCAACTTGTCATTAATATAAATGTTTAGTATCAATTATTTTTAACTAAGACAAAGTTAACAGTTTGAGTTACAAAAATAATTTTTATTTAGAAAATGCGAAAAAAGATTGACGATAATTTAATTAAAAAAATATTATAAAGACCTACCGAAGAAAACGACCAAGCAATACGTGGCATCACTGATAATTTCATATAAACTGAACAATAAAATTAAAGATATTTATTGTTGAATTTTTTTAGAAAACCCTACTATGTTACTCTATAACATAAATATAATATTTTAAAATTTATCTCATGAAAATTGGACCAGTAGTTTTGATGTTTACTTCAAACATGAGAGTTGCACTACAATTTTATACACTGGTATAGATATAAAAAACTTCATAAGTAAAGTCAGCTAAAAAATTCAGCTTGTTATTCGAATAAATGCTGCTTTGAACTTGAATCAACGTTTTCTTTGAAGAAGCAACGGAAAATATTTTTGAACTTGTGAACTTGTCATTCTTTCTTTGCAATACTAAAGTATTGTGAAAATTATTTTTACATTTTGATGAACAAAATTATGTTTGTTTGATTTATATGAAGATCCTGAGAAGTAATTGATTGCGGCGTCTGTAGTATAGCTTCGTATAAGCTTCGTTAAAGCTTCTTAGCTGAAGCTTAGATTAATTGTGAGTGTATAATTTTCTCTTATCCCGTGAAACTGAAAAATTACCCAAAGTCTTATTTTGTTTTTTTGTTTGTTAATTTGTTTTTTATTATTTTACCTTGAAGACTCTCAAAACACATTAGAGATGCAATTTTTCACTTTAGCTTCTATATTACTCGTGAGAGCGAATGCTATGGTGTTTGGAAATGATTTTTAACGGAAACCTAATAAAGAGCATATATTTTATCTATACACAGTGTTGCCAGAAGAGGGATTTTTGCCCGTTTTACGAGAATTTTCAACCTAAAAGTGAAAACGGGCTTGTAAACGGGGAAAATGAGGTTGGACACATTTTTATGTACAAAATGTTAGTTTTCAAAAAGCCAATTCAACATTTTACGAATTTTATTTTTCATGTATTTCAATATTTAAATAAATTTTGGAATTATTGCAATCAGCCTGAACTTTGATTTATTTTTTATGGCAAAATATAGAAAATTAAAAGGTAAAATAGAGTTTTAATGAGACCGAATATAGTTTAATTAAGTTACACATGCTTTATTTGATAAATGTTTATGAAAAATCACAATTGAATAGGTTTAGTAAAAGACCTAAAATATATTCGGTTGCAGAGAAATTGCATGCAAAAAAAAAATGAGAAATGCACTTCTTATCTTAAAGTAAACCTCGAGGCAACTCAAACAAAAAATTTGTTTTGAACCGCCGAAAAAACAGTCAAACTTGCATTTTATGTCCGAACTTATAAAATGATATTCAGTTTAAATGAACTTAATTCGTACTCTCTTAAAAGTTTTGAACTTCCGAAAAAATGATTTTATTTTGCGAGGAAATAATTCGACTTCAGATGAGATATCAGGGTTTAACATTCGAATATATCATAAAAACGTTAAGATCTTTTTAACGGTACATCATTTCCTAAGATAGGCCGGACATAGTTAAATTGTATAAATTAATGAAAAACAAGTAAAGAAAGTCTAAAGTCGGTCTAGGCCGACTATGAAATACCCTAAACCCACTTTATTGTGCTTTCGCTATGGGAGGTGGGCGAGTTCATGGACGGATTACTCCCAATTTTTGAACACACCTTAGTTTTGGTATAAAATACATACAAACCAAATTTAATTTCTCTATGACAAACATAACCTTATTTATTGAGTTTTAAACTTATTGGGTTTTATGGGAGGTATTCGTGTCCGTAGGCGGATGACGTCCATTTTTCAAAACCATCTTTGTCTTGTCATAAAAAACATGTGCCAAATTTTAGCTCTTTAGGTTAAACAGAGGCTTATTTATTGCGTTTTCAATTTTTGGGTTGTATGGGAGGTGGGCGTGTCCGTGAGCGGATGACATTCATTTTTCGAAAAAATCTTTGTGTTGGTATAAAACACATACATATCAAATTTTATTGTTGTAGGTTAACTATGAGCTGAGTTATGCAGTTTTCAATTTTCGCGTTGTATGGGTGGTAGGCGTGTCCGTGGGCGAATGATGTCCATTTTTCAAAACCATCTTTGTTTTGTTTTAAAAAACATACGTGCCAAATTTTAGCTCTTTAGGTTAAACAAAGGTT
This sequence comes from Tetanocera ferruginea, assembly GCA_958299015.1. Classification (NCBI taxonomy): domain Eukaryota; kingdom Metazoa; phylum Arthropoda; class Insecta; order Diptera; family Sciomyzidae; genus Tetanocera; species Tetanocera ferruginea. The sequence goes on along the minus strand of OY282641.1, from coordinate 124,470,153 downwards.
TATTTACTGCGTTTTCAATTTTTGGGTTGTATGGGAAGTGGGCGTGTCCGTGAGCGGATGACGTTTTTCGAAGACATCTTTGTGTTAGTATAAAACACATACACACCAAATTTTATTATTACAGGCTTATTATAAGCTGAGTTCCAAAAATATTTGTGGGCGGATTCCAAAAATATTCAATAGTGCAGATCCTTGCATGCATGTGACCATGTGTATCAAGTTTCATCAAATTATCTCTACTCCTGAATAGCTCGACTCACGAGGTGACGCTGATCAAGAATATATATACTTTTCTATACCGGACTCGCTTCTTTCTTTGCGTTACAAACGTTTGCACAAAGTTAATATACCCTGACCTTTCAGGTTTAGCGTATAAAAATAGTACTTTTGCTGTTTTTAACTGTGTCCAAAAACATTTTTCTGTTTTTGAAGCTGTATCGAACATGTTTTTAAAATACTTTCAAAAGGGAGACGGGGAAAAACTTTTTGAAATGCATGGACAAAACGGAAATAAACTCTACCAAAGTCTGGCTACACTGTCTATAAATTTAAGCAGAGAGCGAAACTGTTGAAGTGAGAGCGTATTTCGCTCCAGTGCACAGTGCATTGATCACATACAAGAGATGGACAAAAAAAGAAAGAGTGCTCCTTTCAAAATTAAATTTTGTATGCACTGTTAATTTAAGCTTATAAAGGAAAAAAATTCAAAAATGGTTACATGGTTGAGTACTTGAGGTACCTCTTAAAGAAGTAAATTAAATTTGTACATGATTTAGTACGGGAAGTACATCGATCTTAACAAAAATTAGTGAGAATACTAGAAAAATACAACAATATATATGTACAGAAAATGGTTGAAATCGGGCAGTCCCTAGGGGGTACCTTTCTTGGACCTTTATTTATTTTATACAGAGTTTTGTATGGGAGGTACATACAAAAGTAAACTGATCTTAACGAAAATCAGGTTGAAAACTAGAAACAAAAAGTAATAATCATGTACGGAAAATGGTCGAAATCGGTCAGTTTTTAGAGGAACTTTCCTTGGAAATATATTAATTTTTACATGATTTTGTATGAAATACCCTAAGCCCACTTTATTGTGCTTTCGCTATGGGAGGTGGGTGAGTTCATGGACGGATTACTCCCAATTTTTGAACACACCTTAGTTTTGGTATAAAATAGGCTTTAGGGATATTTTCTTGGATCTATATAAAATTTTAAATGACATTATATGGGAAGTTGAAAACAGTGGACCCAATCTTAACCAAAATTTATCATAAAGTTAAAAAAAAGAGTTACAAAAATGTACTGAAAATGGTCGAAATCGAGTAGCTTCTAGAGATACTTTCCTTTGGTCTATATTAAATTTTTAAATGATTTTGTATGAGAGATATACAAAAAAGTTGGACGATCTAAGCAAAAATTGGTCAGAAAGCTAGACAAATGGAGGGTTACTTCCCTTGGACATATTATAAATTTTTCAATGATTTAGTATGGGAGGTAGATACAAAAGATGGCCAATTTTCTCATAAATTTATCAGAAGGCTAGGCATATAGAATAAGAGATAAAAAAAAAAAACAAAAAAAAACAAATTGGCCATTTCAGCCCTTGAAAGGACTTTGACCGAGCTTCTTATGATCAATTGTGTTGTGTGTGTTAATAACATAGCATACTGTGTGTTTGCACACAATTGACCGAGAACTGGACTTACATGTTTTATGCCGACTCTGAACGGCTAAAGTTCATGTTCTCAAGAAGCTTTACATGGCATTATTTACTCTCTGAGGTTTGCCATTGTCTGCAGAGAGGTGGTGACCGATCAGAAAAATTTTTTATTAAAAAAACTTTTCGCCGCGGCTGGGGATCGAACCCGGGCTTCGAGCATACTAAACCACACACTTAACCTTAAGAGATGGGTACAGAAAATGGTCGAAATCAGGTAGACCCTATGGGTTGTTCCCTTTTACCTATATTAAATGGTTAAATGATTTATATGGAAGGTATGTACATATAAAATTAGACCGATATTAACACAAATTGGTGAAAAAGGTAAAAGAATAAGAGATATTTATTTACTGAAAATGGTCTAAATAGTGTGAACTTTAGGAGTGCTTCCCTTGGATCTACAAGAATGAGGAATTTGCTTAGTACAACAATGTTAAGATTTCAGACAAAATTTTTTGGTATGTTTGACAAAAACCGATATCGTTAAACTTCGCTAGCTTCGGAATCCTTTAATTTGCAATTTTAGGTAACTTATCGTATTCATAAAAAGGAACTGAAAAAACGATGATTTTGAACAAAAAACCGGTTTCGAATGGTTTCGATTCGATATGGCATAACATGAAAAATCTTTCGAAATCTCAATTTCTCCAAGATTCAATCAAATTCGATTCTTGATCTGGAAATTTATCATACTCCAGAGTCATCCTGAAGTCATTCGATCGGTATCTCAAAAGAAAGAGGAAGTCTTAATCGGGGACAATTCATCAGAACGGAGAACTAAAAGTTCTCTAATTACTAAAAGGAACTTTAGCAGATAACTAAACTACATATTTTTCACGAATTTATAACCAAATTAAATATAACATTAGAGATAAATAAAATTTTAAGATAACTTTTATTAAAACTTTTATTTAACATAAAAAAACCCGAACAAATCATTTTTTTTTTTTTAAATTATGTACTCTCAAAGAAGCGATCAACTCCGGTTAATGACCTCCGATTTGAAAAAAATGTTGCAGAAATATTTTTTTATTTTTTTTTAGCTTAGATCGATGTAATCTTGCCAAATTTTTTACCAACTCTAACGACATGTACTTCAACTAAGTGTTTTGCATTCGAGTCAAGGAACCACCTTAGACACGAATTCAATTCTTCCATCTGATTTAATAAGAAAAATTGTCTATTTCTCCGTCACCTCTCTACAGGCAACCGTGAGAGAGAATTAGAAATGCAATGAAAAGCTTTTTAAGAGTATGAACTTGATAGTCGGCATTTAACGTGTAAACGTTTCAGTACTCGGCCAATTGTGTACAAAGATTAAATAACACATGCCACAATTGATGAATATGAAGCTCAACCACAGTGCTTTGAAGGACTGAAAGAGCTAATTCCTACCTTTTTATATATATAACAAGCAATAATAACTAATAAGCAAACATAAAAACTAAAGCTGTTAATTGATATAAATACGTTGTTACCGACAAAAGGATCAATCAACAAATAAATTTTACAAAACAAAAAGAAAAAAAAACTAGTGATAAAAATTGCAAAAACAACAATAATTAGTCTGGGAAAAAAATGACTGCAGGTACTATATAGTTATATTTAACAAATAACGCAGTCAAAACACTTGACTAGAGCTTATCTAGTAAACAATAACCAAACAAACAAACAAACAAACAACGTCAAGTTAGAAGCACACAAATACATAAATAAACAAGCTACTATTAAATTTTATAACTGCAACGACTACAACAACAAGAACAACTAAAACAACACATAAAGTAAATCGAGTGCAATAATGCAATGAGAGGAATGAGGGGGCAAAAGTAAGCAAAATAAAGAACTGAAGCTAATAAAGACAAAACAGCGGGAAGCATGCGACTTAAATAGAATAGAAGGAAATAGTTTTGTGAAATGTCAAGGAACCGGAACTCTTGTATGAAATAGCAAAGAAGAAAGACGGGAAGGAAAGCAGGAAGTAAGAAAGGATCTTTAAACAAATAAAAGCAATCAAAAACAGTTCTTTAAAGAATTTGTGAAAAAAGGATATAAATTACTGTGACCTCTTAAGTCAATATTTAGAGAGATAAAAGTCCTTTTCAGGACGTAAATTATCAATATACAAAAATTGAAGGACCTATTTTCCAATATATGAAGAAGATTATTCGTTAACATACAAAAAATGCCAAAACTGCTATAGAGCTTGCAGAAAGCTATGATGAAGCTAGTTATAGAAGCATTGACATTTCTTTTAACGCTCGTTATGACTTCTATAAGAGACAATTGTGATTTTTTTCAATAGTTTTTTAATAGATATTTGAACATTTTTAAGATAAAAGAATGCAACCTGTATTAGATTAGCAAACATTTATTAATGGAAGCTTTACCGAAACTTCAATAGTCAAAAAAAATTATTAAAACATTAAAGAACGCTTTACCGAAACATGAATATTTATGAAAAAAAATTATTTATGTATTAAAAACTAGTATTTGTGCCTGGTATCAATGCGTCCTGATATTCGAACCTTACACTCATCAGACGTTTAATAAGACTGCTATACGCTCGGACCAGACCGTATCACATAGAAAGGATTTTCTTTATCTAACTTCGCTTGTCTTCAAGTCTAAAGTACGCCTGTCTTCAGCCTGATTGAGTGTTGAATAAAATGGTCCTTCATATTTTAATATTTTTTTTCTTGTGGTGTATAGCACCTTGTGGTCCCATCTCAGTTATTTTGTATTTTTATAGATACTTTCTATATTGATATAAAATTATACTTATATCAATTATTAATATAAATTGTTTATATATTTGAATTTTTAACACGTTGTTTCTCGGAAAAACACTCTGAAGTCAGCTACCTACCATATATCTGATGCAAAGGCGAGGTACTTGCAAGAGCCCTTAGTATTCTATGCACGAAGCCGAGCCCTCGTAACCGCTAAAAACGTCACTTTCTATGAATTTTCTACTCTCATAAGTTTCAACAGAAAAAGTTTCGTTTTATCAACGTAAGTTATAACCAAATAGCTTTAACAAACTAGTTTTCGAAAACCTTTTTGTAACTTGGAATCAAAACTTTATAAAGCTTGTGAATTGCATTTCAGACTGTACAACAGCTTCTTTTATTTTTATTTGCCACAGAAAGAAGTGAACTTAATTTCATTTGATAAGAAATGAGCTAAGGAATACGGAAAGATGAACCATGACCTAACCAGGACTCGAACCCGGCAACTCTTTAGGTGGGCGAGGAAATTTTACTTCAACTTCATTAGAGAGGTAAATTCTGGTCGCAAGCTCTATAGAAGTTCTAACATCTTACAAAGCAGTTTTAAATCTAGTTAAACAGGTAAGCCATGTGACCATTTTTTTTTTCACTTTAACGTTACACTTGAACGTATGTTTCTGCAAATATATCGAAAATATTGCATGAAACCTAAATATTTTTTATGTACACATGAAAGTAGGCCTTAAAACTTTTAACTTGACTTTTTTTCTTACTTGTAAAGATATAACCAGTTTTATGTGGTCTTTAACGTTATAATTTTTGAAAGTGAGTTATAAGGTAGGTCTAAATTTATAAAAATAACCGAAATTTGTAATGAAAAAAACCAAATTTAAAGAACTATATTGTAAAGCAAGGATCAAATTAGCGACTAAAATCGAATTAATGAAAAAAAAACAAAAAACCTGTACTTCTTCTTCCTATACGAGAAATGGGTAAAATTCAAAATTTTGGAAGATGGGTACAGCATGAATTGAATGATAAGCAGGTGAAGAGACGAAGAATCACATATGAAATCTTGCTCGAACGTTACAAGAGGAAGTTATTCCTGCATCGCATCGTCACAGGGGATGAAGAGTGGATCTATTTTGAAAAAATCATGGGCAGATATAGGCGCACCATTCACATCGCCTGCAAGACCCAATCGCTTCAGTAGGAAGACGATGCTCTGTGTTTAGTGGTACTTAAAGGGTGTGGTAAAACCAGGTGAAACGGTTAATACTATACGCTATCAGCAAAAATTGATCGATTTGAAACATTCATTGGTCGAAAAACGCCATGAGTATCAAAGTAGGTAGCACGAACTAATTTTTCTGCATGACAATGTACTGTCGCATACGGCAAAACTGATTTGGAACACATTGGAAGCACTCAAATAGAAATTCCAACACTTCCTACTAGACTTGGCTCCATTCGATTATCACTTGTCTGCATCGATAGGTCACGCATCTGGTGAGCAGCACTCTACTTCCTACGAAGGTGTTAGAAAATGGCTCGACGATTGGTTCCCTTAAATACAAAATTTTAGTGGCAAGGAATCCACAAACTGCTGATGAAATAAATGCAGGTGGAGCATACTTTGAATTATATCTGTTTTGATACTTTTCGAATAAAAGCCTGTATTTCAAGGCCTTTCAACAGCGGTTATATACGTGCACACCTTGTAACCTATACTAGAACTGGATACTATTCAAATTTTATGCCCAAACTTCTTGCGAATTCACTCATTGACTGCAAACACAGTCATCCTTCTAGAAGCCACCTCTGAATGGAAAGAAGGCACAATAGGACACTCTAGCATTACGAAACGTCTTCCTCCAATACACAAGCCCATAGACTACATTTGGCAAAAACTTTTCTTCAACAAAAAGTTTGATGCATCCATACCCTCTAGAAATGAATAGGCGCTTGGAAGTCCCCCACATAACAATGGGATTGAAATTTAATCTGAAAATTAGATGGCAAAGTGGGTAGAGATGTCTTCGCTGAATCACTAAACATTAACGATGGCTTTAGGCTACCCGATCACTGCAGTATCTTTCAAGCATATACTTGAGGCCTTTCAACATTAGGCTATTTTGGATCGCCTGATATAGAGACTTTCTAGAAAAATTCCTAATAGCTGAACTCGATGTAAACGGTTCTAATAAACTTTTATTGACAGTAAGGAAATAATAGGAAATCTTCGTACCACATATAAATTTCTCACATATGAGATATCCACCTTAAACCATTTACCCATATCCCATAACCCATAACTAGGTGGTCTACGAGAATAACATGTCACTCCCTGCACTTAAAATACTAAAAAAAAGTGATTTCTTTAGAAAGGGCCAAATACAGGACGAGTAAGAGAAAGAATCCACTACACATATTTTTCTGAACCTTTCCAACGCTGGCTAGAAATCGTTACCCTTTTCTTAGCTAACTCAATTTACAGGGACCTAGATGGTCTCTCAAAATCAGGGTCAAAATGCGATTGATCGTTTTCGGTTTGCTCACTCATAATCGTTCGTTGGTTGTGAACGTTCATTTTAAAGTGCAACGAATAACTCATATTGTAAAGATTAAATCTTCAACCTATTGTGAACATATCTTTGAAGTGATAAATTAATAGTCTACGTGACAGCGACATATAAGTGCAATTTTGTTCAATTCAAAAACAACCATGTATTGTTTTATATAGAACAAAATTATATATAAAAGAAACGCTCACGAACGATAAAAAATTCAATCTTTTCATGATTTTCTCATTTTACGATTGTATTTTATTATGAAAAATACTAACAAGAGTTAACATGCAGTGATTTTATGAATACACATTCCGTCATTCAAAACGATAAATTTAAAACGATTGTTCGTAAGTAGAGCGTGAGAACAAACAATTATTGCATTTAGTCTCTCATGAGAGAACATGATGATCTAAGTGTGTCTTATAAGAGACATACACGTTAATCTTACCTAACTTAACCGAACCTAAGTGTTGATTTTTTGTGACAATTAGCTGAGAAATTGGTAAAAACTGTCGGAAGGACCATAAAAGAATACAAACAGCTTACCCCTTTATCAAAAACGCCAAGCTCAGGGAGAAAAAGTGGTCCAGCGAACCAAGCGGTGGCCCCGAACGTTAAGCGGCTGTTTACTCAGAATCCAGGCACTTCGGTTCTTGATATGGCAGCAAAAGCGGGAACAACGCAGTCAAGTGTTCAACGGATTAAAAAATTGTACAACCTAAGGAGCTATAAAGTACAAAAAGTACCTGATAGGTCAGAATAAAAGGACGCCAAAGCCAAGAGGAGGGCTCGAAAACTGTATCGCGATTACCTGCCCAAATTTGATTGCGTGATCATGGACGATTACCTGGACACGGATATTATACTGCGGTTAGAAGGAGTGGAGCATACTCTAAATTTACCACCGAAAAACATACCAAATTTCCAAAGAAATATATGGTGTGACAGGCTATTTGCAAATGTGGCCTTCGAAGTAAGGAATTTTTGACAGATCGCACAATCAACACCGCCTGACCTAGCAACATGCCACTACGCCCAGAGAACGAAGGAGTGGTATCAAGCCAATAATGTCACTGTGGTACCAAGAGAAGCCAATTCTCCGAACTGCGCCGAACTTCGTCCAATCGAAAGATATTGGGCTTTAATGAAAAGACATCTTTAGAATAACAAACAAACTGCGAAAAACATCGAAATATTTCGACGTAAATGGCGTTGGGCATACACTAAGGTCAACGAAAGGGCGGTAAAAAACCTAATGGCGGATCTTAATCAAAAAGTGCATATTTTTTTAAGTGTAATTTTCAGTGTTAATAAAATTTTCATTTATTTTGTAATATTCACTTAAGCCTGGTTTTCACTACGTCAATTTCAATGGTCAGTTGTTGTCAGTCACATGAAAAATGCCAACACGTTGTCATTTTTTTTCTGTTTGACAATGGCGAAAAATAGGAAAAACTGATCGCTTCCCATGCTTATAGCAAAAAAATGATATTTATGTGATTTTTTAAACTTTTAAATTTCATGTCAAACAAAAAATGACTAAGTGAAAACCAAGCATTAATAATAAACTGAAAGAATTTTTTAAAAAAACATCATTGGTTTTTTTACAATAAAAAAAAATAAAAGTCCCGTTATTTATGGGACAGTCTTTAAATTATAGAGAACTAAACTTACATGTTTCATGCAATTCCGAAAGGTTAAGAGCATGTTCTCAAGAAGCTTTACTTGACAATGATTACTCTCTGAGGGTTGTCATTGTCTGCAGACAGATGATAAATATAGATTATTTGTCGGAAATGGGTATTTTGACATAGAAAATTGCCCAGATAAGACCACATGATTCAATCCGTGTGGTATAACGGTATTTTTGCACAGACACTGTCGCTCTTCAAACAATTTTTTAGATTTTGTACTTTTTAAAAGAGATAATTAACATATGGGCATCTCCCAGTGGCACGGACGCGACATTCGCACGGTTTTAATTACTCGAAAAACAAGAAAGAAGCAAAATGAGCCGATATATATATAAGTGCTCTAACGCGACGATAGAGTGCTACATTTTATAAAAATATTGGCGAGATTTAGTACAAATTAGTACAAAGTAATAATCAATCATTCAATGAAACGGACGCGACAAAAAACAGAAGTTTTTTAAGCTCGTATAGAAATACGCAAAATTTAGCAAATTTTGAGAACTTTTTTTATATATAATATACATGTTAATGGAGGTCAAAGGCTAACTATTCTTAGTAGACTTATGAAACATAAAAATTATCTCTTATCTTTTTTTAAATAGATATAGCACGAATACGGACGCGACATCATGGACGCGACAAATTTTTCCACAGTAGTAAAATACAGTAAAGATGTTCGTTATAAATTTTAATAAAAATACATCATAATAAGTTGAATTCAAGTTACAGCAGTCATACTAATCAAAATAAAAAAACAATAAAGTTATAAGCTTTTAGAGTGCTTTATTTTAATGTTTTTCTTCATTTTTGGTGGACCTTTTTTGGGAGATGCCCATATATGAATTCGTTTCCAGAAAAAACGTTGCTACAGCGTAATCGACCGACTTTTTACAATGTTTTGTAAAAATGTATGAAAAGTGGATTCATTGTCGTACCCCAAATTCGAAAGGCAGTTCACAAAGTTTTATTTTCAACGGAAACTAAGGATTTCAGGTGTTAAATCTATTCAGTCAAGTCTGCCTTGGTTCGAAAATGGAGTGAGATATAAGTAACAAAGAGAGGGAAATCTATTGAAAGAAGTAGAGAATTTTCTATGCTTAGAGATAAGCTATGACAAAATGCGAATTTGAATCTGAGGCAAGTGTTATGCTTTTACCTGAGTCAATTCAAGATGTTCTAGCAATTCACAAACTTCCAAAGTCATATATCATGATGGATTTTTTATTTTAATTGCTTAAAGGTAAGGTAAAGAAAAAATTGTCTTATATGGTAATGGAAAATGTTCAATACCATCATGGTAGCGCACTTTCACACACGTCTTTGAAAGCCATGATAAAATTGAACCCATTACAATTTGAATTGGTTGATCAACCAACGACTTCTCCAGATTTGGCTCCCAGTGGCTATTATGCCATTCTATGCCGAAACCTTACGCGGTGACTTCAGGGAAAGGCATTCAGATCTAACAAGGAAGTCATCACGGAATCTAAAGAGTGTTTTGAAGGTTTTAGACGTTATGTTCTACGGATGGACTATTGAAATGTTGAAAATCACTAATTCAAGGAAATCCACATTATTTTCTAAGAAAAAATGTTGAGGAATAAGTATAACTTTTACGAAAAAACGCCTCAAATTTATGAGGCTTAACAGCTCATGTGTACAAAAATAAGAGAGGGGTAAAAATGTGATTTATTTCAAGGTGTGCAGGTATGTCCCTTAATGCATATCTAAGAAAGAAGGGCGCATTATATGGGGTCAATATTTAATGCAGTGCATCCATACAAAAAAATTGTATTTAAAAGTTTTGGTACCCGTTCCTGAGATCTTGAAATAAGCTATGAAATTTCATATCATTAATGAAATTAAATATCGTAGCTTATTTCAAGATCTCTAAGAAAATGAAATTTTTTCACTTTGAGGGATCCATTACCTTGGATCTCTATTTTTTGAAAAAACCCCGACATTAAACATAAACTTATGCATCATATTTATAATAATCCATATGAAATTAACACCAAACCGTTGTCTTTCGGCAGTTATTTCCATTATAAAAACGTAATTTTATCATATTGCACCATAGTATGTCATTGAAAAAAACTTATTTTTATTGAATGTCATTAAAAATTCATTCTTTGCGCTCTAAGAAGAGTCACAAATATAGCAATTCAACTACAAATTGTGAAGATTAACTCTGAATGCTGTTGTTGTTGTTGTTGCTAAGTTGCTTGAAATATTTATTAAGCGTGTTTGATGCAAATTAACGACTAGCTGGTTAGTGACGAGCTAGAATATTCTAAAAATAACGTTCAAATTAAAGCGCCTAGTCAGTGTTACGATGAAAGTTTAAGCTTTAGAATCGTTAGAATAATAAAATGCAAACTGATGATAGGCAAAAAAAAAAAAAACGCTTAGCTTTAGAGGCATAGATATAGAACGAGCTATAAAGATTATTTGTAGACAGTTATTTGCATAGCATTTAAAGCTGAGATAAAAGTAGTGATAAAATATGAGACGCTAGAGGGCGCCAACTTGACACAAATTTGCTTAATGATGCAAATATAAACGAACTCATGATACGAAAATACAATAAAAGGAAAGTTTTCAAATTAAATGGCAAGATTTTAGAGCTAATGGGAAAATATTTCAAATTATTTAAAAAAATTTTTAAAAAAAGTGACTAAACAGTGGCTTAAAATAAGCGCAATAAATATGCCTATTATTTAAACAAAGAAAAAGCAAAAAGGTTTTAAGCAAGTTACAGTAAAACACATACATTGTCGCAACGCGACATGCGACATGCGGGTCGCAAATGTTAAAAAGGCGTGATTAGCACTGCAGCAACAGTAACAACAACAAATAAGACAACAATAATGCTAGAAATAAATAGTGACGAATGTCAACAACAACAACAACAACAACAACAACAACGATAACATGTCAAAATTGCGCAGCAGCTAACAACAACAACAACAAGTGAGCTAAGCCAAAGTGATGTCGCACCAAACGGCGTGAACAAAAAACAAAAGTTATGCAAAAATATTGCGCCCCGGCGTCAACAAAATATAAATAATAAGACAACAAAAAATAAACGCTAATTGATGGCAACTGAAATAGTTAGTGAATGACGGACAAACAACAACAACAATAACAACAACAAAAGCAGTAAATATGTCATGAAACCTAAAAACTGATTGTCGTCGCAGCGGCACAGCAGCGACAATAACAGAAGACGCAGTCGCAGACGAAGACAGGCAGACCGACAGATATACAGACAGACAGACAGAAACAGTCGAAGCGCAGCAGACAGCTTATGACGGCACACTTTATGCTCCGTACGACCTTAGCAAGCCAAGCGTTGCTGCTGTCGCTGCTGCTGCTGCTCAACCTAACCTAGCGTAACCCAACCCAACCCAACCTAACCTAACCTATGTCAATGCCGCAGCAAGAGACATCCATCCATGTATGTATTTTAGAGTGTGTGTGTGTGTAGATATTTGGTGTATATCTAGCTATAGCACTATAGTAGCAAATATTGTGCAGCATGTTGCATGTGGCAAGTAGTTAGCATGACAGCATTGAATGTTTTGTTAAACTTAATATTGAGGTGGTGCTGTTGCTGCTATTGTTTTTGTTGTTGTTGCTATTGTTTTTGTTGTTGTTGTTGTTGTTGTTGCTGTTTTCTCGATGTTTAAGGTAGCTGCGACATGTAGACATAATTAAATTTGAGGTTATGAAAGATAGTCAGTCACTACCTGCATGTTGCATGTCAGCAAGCAATTAAGTTTGTCACTAGCGAATGTCGCCGCGCTGACTCAATGTTATGAAAAATTGAGAAAGTCACATAAATGCAATGAAAATCGAAGAACTAACGTACAATTAAGGAGACAACAACATGGTTTTGCGAAGAATTTCGAATTTTTTGTCAATTTCGAAATTTTCCCACGGAAAGATTTTTTACTTGTCTTGAAAGCTGTTCGGGTGAAAATGACTTTGGGAATGGCAAGGGGTTGAAACGGCGTTTCCACTCAAGGGAAGATGTTTTCTTTTTATGTTAAATTTACATTTATTTTGTATTTATTCGAGAGAAAAAAGTTAGCTTAACACAAATTTTTGCAAAGTTTACAAAAACTTTTAATCATTCTATTATTAAATATTAATTTTTTAATTAAATTATTCTGTTATTATTTCAAACACATACATTTTTCCTACTTTTTATTATTTAAATTTTATAATTTTTTTATTTTTAAAAAATTTTAAATTTTATAATTTTTTATTTTTAAAAACTTTTAAATTTGTTTCAAATTTTTTTATAATTTATAATTTATTTTTATTTTTTTCATTTATTGAAATTTAAATCTTCGATTTTCTAAAAAGATGTTCAAGTATTTTAATCATTTATCGATTTGTTTTACTTTTTTATTATATAAATTTTTTAAATTTTTCATTGCTGCAAAATTTTAAATTTATTTTAAAGTTTTTATTTATTTTTAATTTTTATTTATCAACTTTTTTAAAAAGGAAAAAATTTAATTTTTTTTAAATTTTTTATTTCTTAAAATTCTCTTAAGAAACTCCATTTTTAAAAAAAATGTTATTGTTTTTCATAAGTTTATCGATTTCTGACTATTTCTTACAAGTTTTAATTTTTTTATAATATATTTCAATTTATAATTTTTTTTTTTTATATAATTTTTATTTAAGTGTTTTTGAAAATTATATTTTTATTCTATTTCTTTTTAGTTATTTTTAATATCTTATTTTTTTTTTTTTTTTTTTTGTTTTCTTTGCACATATTGAACATTTTTAATAGTTAACAATTTTAATGTTACTTTTTATTTAATTTTACCTTTTAACAAGTATTTTTTCAAACTTATTTTTGTTTAATTTTGATGTCTATTTTTACTTTGATTTAATAAGTTTGTGTTTAATATTTGTTTTTTTTTGTTTTTACATGCTCTTTTCATATTATTTTATTTTTTATTTTTATAAATTTTTAATTTTTTTTTTTGTAATTTTTTCTTGCTTAAAAAACTTAAAATAGTTTTATTAAATTATTTTAATTATATATTTTTAATATGCTTACATGACTTATGTTTTCGATATTTTTTTGTTTTTTCAGTTTTATTATGTTTTATTTTTTATGTATCAATAATTTTTAATTATTTTTGTTTCTATTCTATTGTTTTATTTATATTTTTAAATATTTTAATTTTGTACATTTTAAATATTCTTGTTCAATTTTAGTATTTGTTCGTTATTAATTTATTGTTTTTCCATTTCATTTCCTTTTCAAATTTGTTTCTATTTTCTCTTGAATTTTCAGTAAATTTTTAGTTTAATTGTTTTTATTATTATATAAATTGTCATTTATTTTTATAATTTTTGTTTTCAAATCAAATTATTTGATTTATTTTTCCTTTGTTGTTGTTTGTTTTTGCATTTTTTTTTCTTGATATATTTTTTTCCATAATTTTAAATCATTGTAATTTTTTTTAATAATTTTCATTTTATACTTGTTTTTAATTTTTCTTTTTATATATTTTAATCATTAAAAATTTTTGTAGATACTTATGTATTAAAATATAAATTTTTATATATTTAAATTTTATATATGTACAAGTTGGATACTGCGTTTTCTTCGTTTTTATTTTATTTTATTTTAAATAATTAGTTTTGTATTATTTTTTAATTTTAGTTTTTCATTTATTTGCGTATGTTTGCTTGCTTTCACTTATTTTAAATTTTAAAGTTTTTACAATTATTATTTTTTGTTTATATAACTGTTATATTTGACACTTTTTAACCGACTTCAAAAAGGAGGAGGTTCTCAAGTTGGTTGGTTTCTCTGTTTTTTTTTTTTTTTTTTTTTTTTTTTTTTTTTTTGTGAATGTATGTACATCGATTACTCCTAAAGTACTTGCCCGATTGCCGTAATTTCTTGTCAACATATAGAGATTATCAACGCGGAGGTGCCCGTTTATGAAAGGGGGCGGTATTCGGAAAAGGGGCGTGTCTCTATAAGAAAAACACTGTATCTCAGTAAATATTGACACTACGGTAATAAAATTCACAGTAAAATTACAAGTGCAAGCACAAGTATTAAAAATGACGATCACTTAAGTGGGCGTAATTCTAAAAAAGGGTGTGGCAATATTGTAAAAACTCTGTATCTCAAAGAAAATTGACACTAGAGTACTGAAATTAAGTACAGAGGTAGGTACAATTATTGGAAATGACTATAACAAAAGTGGGCGTAATTTGACAAAGGGGTGTGGCAATATAAGAGAATTACTGTGTCTCGAATAATATTGATACTAGGGTACAGAAATTTATTACAAAGGAAGGAAAAATTACTACAAATTTTTGTAAAAAAAAAAGTGGGCGCTAATCGAGAAGGGGAGTGGCAATATTAAAAAAAACACTGTATCTCGATTACTATTGACACTACGATACTAAAATTTAGTACAAAGGTAGGTACAAATATAACAAATTACTGTCAGTAATGTGGGCGGTATTCGATAAAGGGGCGTGTCACTGTAAGAAAAACACTGTATTTCAGTAAATATTGACACTAGAGTACTAGAGTTAATAAAATTCACAGAAAAAATGCAAGGGTAGGTAAAAAATAACAGTCAATTAAGTGGGCGTTAGTCGACAAAGAGGTGTGGCAATATTAGAAAACTCTGTATCTCGAATAATATTGACACTAGAGTACTAAAGTTAACTACAGGGGTAGGCACAGTTATAAAACAATTAATTTCAATACAGTGGACCTTGTTTGATAAAGGGGTGTGGCAATATATAAAATACACTGTATCGCGAATAATATTGACTCTAGAGTACTGATATTTAGTATAGAGGTAGGCACACTTATAACAAGTTATTGTGAATAAAGTCGGCGTCATTCGACAAAGGGGTGTGGCAATATTAGAAAACACTAAATCGAATACTGACACTACTAACTGAAAAAGTACAGACGTAGGCACAATTATTACAAATTACTACCGAAGAATTGGGCGTTATTCGACTAAGGGGTGTGGCAGTGTGTAAAAAACTGTATCATATTGACTTAAGGGTGGTAAAATTCATTGTTAGAATGGGTAGAACTATTGAAAACACTATGACAAAGAGTGTGATATTCTCGACAAAGAGGCGTGTCAATATTATAAACACACTATATTTCAGTCAATATTGACATTGGGGTAGTGATAAAAATACAAGAGTAGGTACTGATAAACATACTGACAAAGACCAGAATAAGAAACGACAGAAAAGCATTTTTCATATTATGAGCATAAATAATTGGTGTTTAATTAATTTATACACTTTTTTAATATATATAATTTTCTCTAAAAAGAAAGAAATAAAAACTTTTTAACAAAAAAAAAAACCTACTTCAAAATCACTAGAAAGTAAAAAATAATTTTAAATTACTTTTACTATTTATTTCTTGGTCAAATTTGTATTTTTATAATAAATATATTTATTTTTTTATGATAATAAGAGCTTCGAAGTCGGCGCTAATATAATCAGATTTTTTGTGCAGCTGCAACACACATATAGCATTTTAATTAAGATTTAAGAAAAATTAAGATTACAAATTAATACAGCGTCACCCAAGCAGGATATTTACAAATAAAAAAGTCTTAAATAGAGTAGGGATGGCGAAAAAAACATGATTTTACGTCAATGATTAGCGCTGACTAGAAGCTTTTATTATCATAAAAAAATAAATATATTTATTATAAAAATACAAATTTGACCAAGAAATAAATAGTAAAAGTAATTTAAAATTATTTTTTACTTTCTAGTGATTTTGAAGTAGGTTTTTTTTTTTGTTAAAAAGTTTTTTTTTAGTTTAATTTTATTTTCCGCCTTTTTATACCCTAAACCTGAAAGGTCAGGGTATATTAACTTTGTGCAAACGTTTGTAACGCACAGAACGAAGCGAGTCCGGTATAGAAAAGTATATATATTCTTGATCAGCGTCACCACGTGAGTCGAGCTATCCATGTCCGTCCGTCCGTCTGTGTGTTGTCCGTATACACAGGATAAGAAGAAGGAGTTGAGATAATTGGATGAAACTTGGTACACATGGTCACATGTACCCAAGAATATGCACTATTGAATATTTTTGGAATCCGCCCACGGACACGCCTACCTCCCATACAACGCAAAAATGTACAACTGCATAACTCAGCTCATAAAAAGCCTACAACAATAAAATTTGGTATGTATGTGTTTTATATCAACACAAAGATGTCTTTGAAAAATGGACATCATCCGCTTACGAACACGCCCACCTCCCATACAACCCAAAAATTGAAAACGCAATAAATAAGCCTCTGTTTAACCTACAGAGCTTAAATTTGGCACATATGTTTTTTGTAACAAAACAAAGACGGTTTTGAAAAATGGACGTCATCCGCTCACGGACACGCCTACCTCCCATACAACGCGAAAATTGAAAACTGCATAACTCAGCTCATAAAAAGCCTACAACAATAAAATTTGATATGTATGTGTTTTATATAAACACAAAGATTTCTTCGAAAAATGGACGTCATCCGCTTACGGACACGCCCACCTCCCATACAACCCAAAAATTGAAAACGCAATAAATAAGCCTCTGTTTAACCTACAGAGCTAAAATTTGGAACGTATGTTTTTTATGACAAGACAAAGATGGTTTTGAAAAATGGACGTCATCCGCCTACGGACACGCCTATTTCCCATACAGCCCAAAAAGTTTTAAACTCAATAAATAAGGTTATGTTTGTCATAGAGAAATTAAATTTGGTATGTATGTATTTTATACCAAAACTAAGGTGTGTTCAAAAATTGGAAGTAATCCGTCCATGAACACAGGAAGCTACAGGAATAAAACATGGTGTGTGTAAAATTTTCATCAACATTTAAATGCATATAAAATATAGGCTTCATCCGCCCTTGGAGACGCCCATTTACAATAAAAATTTTTTGTTTTTGAAAAGTGGGTTTAGGGTATTTCATAGTCGGCCTAGACCGACTTTAGACTTTCTTTACTTGTTTAATAATATTTTTGCTATTATTTTTTCAAATTTTGTTTTGGTTTTTAATAAGGACATTTTTTTCTTTAAAATTTCATTTTAATTTTGTTTTGCAATAAGTTTTTATGTTTTCTTTAATTTATTTTTAGTTCCATAATTTTTTTAATTTATTTTTAGTTTTAAGTGTTAGTTTTAATAATTAGTAATAATTAATAACTAATTAATAAATAATAATAATTAGTTTTATTTATTAATTTTTTATGCTTTTTCACTTTAACTTCTCTCAATTTAAAATTTTAAATTTTTGAGTTTTCCACGAATATTTTTTATTTGTTTATATATTTTTATTTTTATTTTTTTTTTAAGTTCTTTGTTTGTATTTTTAACCGACTTCAAAAAGGAGGAGGTTCTCAAGTTGGTTGGTTTCTCTGTTTTTTTTTTTTTTTTTTTTTTTTTTTTTTTTTTTTTTTTTTTTTTTTTTTGTGAATGTATGTACATCGATTACTCCTAAAGTACTTGCCCGATTGCCGTAATTTCTTGTCAACATATAGAGATTATCAACGCGGAGGTGCCCGTTTATGAAAGGGGGCGGTATTCGGAAAAGGGGCGTGTCTCTATAAGAAAAACACTGTATCTCAGTAAATATTGACACTACGGTAATAAAATTCACAGTAAAATTACAAGTGCAAGCACAAGTATTAAAAATGACGATCACTTAAGTGGGCGTAATTCTAAAAAAGGGTGTGGCAATATTGTAAAAACTCTGTATCTCAAAGAAAATTGACACTAGAGTACTGAAATTAAGTACAGAGGTAGGTACAATTATTGGAAATGACTATAACAAAAGTGGGCGTAATTTGACAAAGGGGTGTGGCAATATAAGAGAATTACTGTGTCTCGAATAATATTGATACTAGGGTACAGAAATTTATTACAAAGGAAGGAAAAATTACTACAAATTTTTGTAAAAAAAAAAGTGGGCGCTAATCGAGAAGGGGAGTGGCAATATTAAAAAAAACACTGTATCTCGATTACTATTGACACTACGATACTAAAATTTAGTACAAAGGTAGGTACAAATATAACAAATTACTGTCAGTAATGTGGGCGGTATTCGATAAAGGGGCGTGTCACTGTAAGAAAAACACTGTATTTCAGTAAATATTGACACTAGAGTACTAGAGTTAATAAAATTCACAGAAAAAATGCAAGGGTAGGTAAAAAATAACAGTCAATTAAGTGGGCGTTAGTCGACAAAGAGGTGTGGCAATATTAGAAAACTCTGTATCTCGAATAATATTGACACTAGAGTACTAAAGTTAACTACAGGGGTAGGCACAGTTATAAAACAATTAATTTCAATACAGTGGACCTTGTTTGATAAAGGGGTGTGGCAATATATAAAATACACTGTATCGCGAATAATATTGACTCTAGAGTACTGATATTTAGTATAGAGGTAGGCACACTTATAACAAGTTATTGTGAATAAAGTCGGCGTCATTCGACAAAGGGGTGTGGCAATATTAGAAAACACTAAATCGAATACTGACACTACTAACTGAAAAAGTACAGACGTAGGCACAATTATTACAAATTACTACCGAAGAATTGGGCGTTATTCGACTAAGGGGTGTGGCAGTGTGTAAAAAACTGTATCATATTGACTTAAGGGTGGTAAAATTCATTGTTAGAATGGGTAGAACTATTGAAAACACTATGACAAAGAGTGTGATATTCTCGACAAAGAGGCGTGTCAATATTATAAACACACTATATTTCAGTCAATATTGACATTGGGGTAGTGATAAAAATACAAGAGTAGGTACTGATAAACATACTGACAAAGACCAGAATAAGAAACGACAGAAAAGCATTTTTCATATTATGAGCATAAATAATTGGTGTTTAATTAATTTATACACTTTTTTAATATATATAATTTTCTCTAAAAAGAAAGAAATAAAAACTTTTTAACAAAAAAAAAAACCTACTTCAAAATCACTAGAAAGTAAAAAATAATTTTAAATTACTTTTACTATTTATTTCTTGGTCAAATTTGTATTTTTATAATAAATATATTTATTTTTTTATGATAATAAGAGCTTCGAAGTCGGCGCTAATATAATCAGATTTTTTGTGCAGCTGCAACACACATATAGCATTTTAATTAAGATTTAAGAAAAATTAAGATTACAAATTAATACAGCGTCACCCAAGCAGGATATTTACAAATAAAAAAGTCTTAAATAGAGTAGGGATGGCGAAAAAAACATGATTTTACGTCAATGATTAGCGCTGACTAGAAGCTTTTATTATCATAAAAAAATAAATATATTTATTATAAAAATACAAATTTGACCAAGAAATAAATAGTAAAAGTAATTTAAAATTATTTTTTACTTTCTAGTGATTTTGAAGTAGGTTTTTTTTTTTGTTAAAAAGTTTTTTTTTAGTTTAATTTTATTATGGATTTGGGTTTTTAAAGTATTTTTTTTTATATATTATTTTTTTGTTATAAATAAATTTTTAATTTTCCTATTTATTTTCACTTCATTTTTCTCTTCGTTTCAAATTTATTTTTAGTCTCTTTCAAACTTTCTTTTAATATTAATTGTTTTATTCTGATTTTTTGTTATTTATTATTTATCCCTTCAATACTTTCATTTTTCATATTTAAAATTCAATAACTTTTTGTTTATGTAATATTGTGTTTCCGCTAATTTTTAATTTTTTTTTTTTAATTTTCTTCGGTTGTATTTTAAAGTAATTGCTTAGGACTTTTTTAGTTATTTGCTATACAAACATTTATAAATTTATATACCGTATTTTATGTTTTTTTTTTTTTGTTAAATTATTTTTTTCACATTTTATTTTGGCTTAATTTGGAGATTTTATTTTTTTGAAATTAAATTTTTCTCTTATATTAAAAAATTTGTTATTGTGTTTTTTATTAAAAATGTTTAATTTAGTGTGTGCTTTTATAATTTTTTTTTACAAATTTTTTATTTTTTCGTTTGTTTATTTTTTTTTTTTTATTTTTCACGAATATTTTTTATTTTTTTTTTAATTTATTTTGTAAAGAATTCTTTGTTTGTATTTGTTAGAATTTTGATTTTTAAAGTATTATTTTTTAAATTATTTTTTTTAACTTGCCCATTTATGTCCACGACATTTTATGTTTACTTTTAAAATTTTTTTTTTGTTTTTTAAATGTTCTTTTAAGTTTAATTTTTTTATTCTGCAAATGTTTTATGTTTTATTTCTTCAATTGCTTAATTTTCATTTTCAAAATTTTTTCTTTTTTACTCAACTAAAACCTTCAAAATTTGTATTTTTAACACAACTAAAAGGTCTAATTATTATTTATTTATGTAATTTTGTTTTTCCTTTATTTTGTATTTTTTTCAAGTTAAAATACTTATGCTCGTATGTGTTTTAATTTCATTTGCAAAGCATTTTGTATTAATTTATTTTCTATTAAAACAGTTTTTATTTGGAAGGTAAAATAAATAAATTTTTAATAGTTTTTATGTTTTTTTATGCTTGTTTTTGTTTTCTGTTTAATTTTATATAAAAAGTTTATTATTTCCTTATATTATTTTTTAGTCTTTTAAGTGTTTTATTTTTACTCTTATGTTGTAAATTATTTTGTTTTTTTTATTTTTTTATTTTTTTTTTTTTAGTTATTTTTTAATTGTTTTTTAATAGTATTTTAATTTTAATTTATTTGTATTTTGCTTTTACATTCATTCTTAATTTTATTTTATTTTTGAAATTCTTATTTTCATGTAATTTTTTTATTTTTTGTTTTAACAGTAGTTTTAGTGTTACTCAATTTGTTTCCGATATTTTTCGATTTAAAATAATCGATTTTTGAACTTTTTTTGAAAGTTATTGTATAACTTGATTCGGCCAGAGCTTAAAACTTATATATTCAACGTAAAAAGGCTGTTAGAAACTGATTTACAAAAAAGTGTCGATAAAGATTAGTCGATATTTTGTTTTTTGACTGGTTTTTATCGATTCATTGATTCATTTAATTAATTAGTAGACTTGGCTTCAAGTAAATTATAGTTTTATTAATTGTTATTTAATAAATATTAATTATCGATAAATTTCTAAAAAATCTAAAAATATATTCAATTAATCGATTAATTAATTCAAAAATTCTATGAATAAATGAGAAAATTATTCAAACGAAATAGTCGACGCCATTAAGTTACATTTTACAAATCAAAATCGATATATAATTGCAATATACTGCTAAAAAATGGCAAAACTCAAACATTTGAATCGATAAGAGACAAAATAAATGTAATAAATACACTCGATAAAACAAATTTGATCGATTACAAGAATTTTCAAACACTGATTGTTAAATATCGATTCAGAATAATCGATATTCAAACTTGAAAAGGTTTTTTGCAATCTATTTTGAGCGACTATATATTAAACTATATATTTTATATATCTAATGCATTGATTAATATAAATTTATTATTTTTATGAGATTGTTATTAAAATTATATTATTTTAGTAAATAGAAATTAGTTATTTTTAAAAAAAAATAAATTAAATAAATAGTTAACATCGATGAATACGCAAATAATGTAGAAATTAATTCAATTATTCGATTTATCGATTATTTTTCGGTTTATCAACTTGAATAGATTTATAGTAACCGGTTTTGAAATTCGATTTATGGAAAGTGATTTAGAAATTTATTAATAAGAAAAGTATCGATAAATTATGTTGGTATTTCACATTACGATTGATTTTTATCGATTAATAAAAATGTATTTATATTTATGGCATTATTTATGAAAGTGATATATTAAAGTAAATTTTATAAATATTATTATGTTATATTATATTAAATCATATTATATTAAATATCGATAACTAACTTAGAATTTTTTAATAAATTTTATTAAAATATAAAAAATTCTATAAAATAATGAATATAAAAATCGAAAATATAAAAAATTTACAAAATAATAATATTATGAATACAATTAAATCAATAACATTTAATCAAAAACATAAAATTAATCGATAAAGGGAACTGACAAGCACCAAATAATAATAATCAATTTATATAAATCGATTTTTTAACTTGAAGAGATTTTCACTAAGCTATTTTGAACATCGATTTATATAATCTAATAAAAAATTACGTATAAATTGTTTTATATACTACACATTTCGATTTATATTTATCGATTAATAATAATGTAATTACTTTTATGTCTATGGTTGTGAAAATTATATTATTTTTAACCGACTTCAAAAAGGAGGAGGTTCTCAAGTTGGTTGGTTTCTCTGTTTTTTTTTTTTTTTTTTTTTTTTTTTTTTTTTTTTTTTTGTGAATGTATGTACATCGATTACTCCTAAAGTACTTGCCCGATTGCCGTAATTTCTTGTCAACATATAGAGATTATCAACGCGGAGGTGCCCGTTTATGAAAGGGGGCGGTATTCGGAAAAGGGGCGTGTCTCTATAAGAAAAACACTGTATCTCAGTAAATATTGACACTACGGTAATAAAATTCACAGTAAAATTACAAGTGCAAGCACAAGTATTAAAAATGACGATCACTTAAGTGGGCGTAATTCTAAAAAAGGGTGTGGCAATATTGTAAAAACTCTGTATCTCAAAGAAAATTGACACTAGAGTACTGAAATTAAGTACAGAGGTAGGTACAATTATTGGAAATGACTATAACAAAAGTGGGCGTAATTTGACAAAGGGGTGTGGCAATATAAGAGAATTACTGTGTCTCGAATAATATTGATACTAGGGTACAGAAATTTATTACAAAGGAAGGAAAAATTACTACAAATTTTTGTAAAAAAAAAAGTGGGCGCTAATCGAGAAGGGGAGTGGCAATATTAAAAAAAACACTGTATCTCGATTACTATTGACACTACGATACTAAAATTTAGTACAAAGGTAGGTACAAATATAAGAAATTACTGTCAGTAATGTGGGCGGTATTCGATAAAGGGGCGTGTCACTGTAAGAAAAACACTGTATTTCAGTAAATATTGACACTAGAGTACTAGAGTTAATAAAATTCACAGAAAAAATGCAAGGGTAGGTAAAAAATAACAGTCAATTAAGTGGGCGTTAGTCGACAAAGAGGTGTGGCAATATTAGAAAACTCTGTATCTCGAATAATATTGACACTAGAGTACTAAAGTTAACTACAGGGGTAGGCACAGTTATAAAACAATTAATTTCAATACAGTGGACCTTGTTTGATAAAGGGGTGTGGCAATATATAAAATACACTGTATCGCGAATAATATTGACTCTAGAGTACTGATATTTAGTATAGAGGTAGGCACACTTATAACAAGTTATTGTGAATAAAGTCGGCGTCATTCGACAAAGGGGTGTGGCAATATTAGAAAACACTAAATCGAATACTGACACTACTAACTGAAAAAGTACAGACGTAGGCACAATTATTACAAATTACTACCGAAGAATTGGGCGTTATTCGACTAAGGGGTGTGGCAGTGTGTAAAAAACTGTATCATATTGACTTAAGGGTGGTAAAATTCATTGTTAGAATGGGTAGAACTATTGAAAACACTATGACAAAGAGTGTGATATTCTCGACAAAGAGGCGTGTCAATATTATAAACACACTATATTTCAGTCAATATTGACATTGGGGTAGTGATAAAAATACAAGAGTAGGTACTGATAAACATACTGACAAAGACCAGAATAAGAAACGACAGAAAAGCATTTTTCATATTATGAGCATAAATAATTGGTGTTTAATTAATTTATACACTTTTTTAATATATATAATTTTCTCTAAAAAGAAAGAAATAAAAACTTTTTAACAAAAAAAAAAACCTACTTCAAAATCACTAGAAAGTAAAAAATAATTTTAAATTACTTTTACTATTTATTTCTTGGTCAAATTTGTATTTTTATAATAAATATATTTATTTTTTTATGATAATAAGAGCTTCGAAGTCGGCGCTAATATAATCAGATTTTTTGTGCAGCTGCAACACACATATAGCATTTTAATTAAGATTTAAGAAAAATTAAGATTACAAATTAATACAGCGTCACCCAAGCAGGATATTTACAAATAAAAAAGTCTTAAATAGAGTAGGGATGGCGAAAAAAACATGATTTTACGTCAATGATTAGCGCTGACTAGAAGCTTTTATTATCATAAAAAAATAAATATATTTATTATAAAAATACAAATTTGACCAAGAAATAAATAGTAAAAGTAATTTAAAATTATTTTTTACTTTCTAGTGATTTTGAAGTAGGTTTTTTTTTTTGTTAAAAAGTTTTTATAGTATGTAACATTCGTTGAGAAAGTAGTTGTTATCGATAAATATAGAACAAATCGACACATTACTTCAATGTATCGAACATTTTTTGAGCTTTCAATTTGAAAAGATTTTTAGCAATCGATTTGAGACTTCGATTTACGCGAGATATGTATGTCACATTTGGATTGATTTTATCGATTAATAAAGATTTATTTATATTTATGAAAACTATATTTTTTTGGAATTTATAATAGTTAAGTTAATATTTATTATCGATAAATATACAAAAAAATAAATGAAATAAAATTTAATATATTAATCGTATAAATAATTCTATGAGTGAATAATAATAATAATTATGAATACAAAATAAACGATGACATTTCATTTCATTTTGAAATCAATTAATGACAAAAAGCAATTATTATCAATTATCGATTAAATATTATCGATTAAATATTAAATAAAATGATAAGATATATAATAAAGAAATGATATCCGGTTGAAAATAAACAATTTTTCAAACTGAAAATATTTTTTTTGTAATCGATTTTGAACTTTGATTTTTAGAAATTGATCTATAAAAATCGATTTGGATAAAATTGTCGATAAATTGTACTAGAAATTTTTAAACACATTTTGCAATTCACAATCGAAAAAATAATAATCTTCGGCTCAAACCCGGCAAAATAATGCCTTTAATCGATAAGACTAAATAAATCGATAAAATATATTAAATTTAATTGATTAAGCGAATTGGAAAGCACCTTTTTATAATTATCGATTAAAAGTTCTCTTTTTTACAACTTCGT
This sequence comes from Tetanocera ferruginea, assembly GCA_958299015.1. Taxonomy (NCBI): domain Eukaryota; kingdom Metazoa; phylum Arthropoda; class Insecta; order Diptera; family Sciomyzidae; genus Tetanocera; species Tetanocera ferruginea. The sequence continues at coordinate 124,444,274 of OY282641.1, read as the reverse complement.
CTAATAAAAATTGTTGAAAAAAATAATCGGTCGAATACAAGTTTCATGAAAATTTTTAGAAAAATATTTAGTTTATATAAATTCTTTCATTATGATAATATATTTACAATTATAATAAATAACTATTATTTTTTATAAATAATTTTTAATTCATAACTATCGATAACTTGGAAACAATAAACAAAAAATTCAATCTCTTTAAAACTAAAACTTCTAAACGTTTCCGCCATATATTAAGTAAAGTCTTATCGTTCAATTAATCGAAAAGTTGATTATGAAGTTAGATAATCAAAATGTTAACTAATCGATTAATCTTGAAATTTTCTACACTTACTTGCCTTCTCTTCCCTAACAGAGATTTCTCACAAGAAATTCAATATCAATATCAACTGATACGGAATAACATGCACATTACAAGCAACTTTGTGCGCTTCCAAGCTTACCCGTTAAGAAGACTTGGACAGCGGCGCCAGAGCCAACCCAACCCAACATATGATGGCGCAGTTTAAAAAATAAGAAAGAAGAAAAAAACAAACAGAAATGGAACCCATGAAAATGTTGGGCATGTTAAGCTTGCAAACCATGCATTAGTAGAAAAAAATTAAGGGCAAAACAATTTAAAAATGGGTGGACACAATGTAACGGATTAGCCAGTCAGTCAGTTAGTCAGGCAGCTAAGTTAGTGGGTGGGTTCTTCATGTTATACGTGGTTATATTATGTAGAGTTTTTAAGAGCTTTTTACTACTCACATGATACGCTAGTTTTTGCTTAATTTATATGATTTATGTCGGCTTAGATTTTTTTAAAATAAAATAACAGTCTTTTTCATATGTAGAGGCTCTATGCTTAAATTTTTGGCTATAAAAATCTGTTAAATTATATTGCTTTATCTTGCTGCTTTTTATCATCATCATCATAATATTTAAAGCATTTAATATTTATAATTAACCTATGTTGCCAAGAACTAGCAAATAAAATAGGTGTGTCTCAGCTAATACAAGCCTTTTTTTCTAGAGAGTATCTTTGCTGTTGCATAAAATTCTGACGCTCAAACAACTCACTTCATCATCATCATCATCAACATCCTCATCAAACTGTTTTTTTCTCTCGACGATCACCAACAACGATTTGAGTTGCCTATTAAATATGTGGAAACACCAGGTGAGGTCGGTCGTCGCCATTGTTGACGTTGTCTTCCTCGTTGTCGTCATCGTCGTGGCTGAGCCTTCTTCTTATAGCTCTTCTATAGTTTGTTGTTATTGTCAACATCAACAACATATGTAGCTGCTCTATAGCTCTATAGCTTTATATGATTTTATTAAACACGAAATAAACTTCGTTATTTTTTTTTGTTTTTTTTTTTTTATGCAATCAACTGCGGCGATATGGCGCGTCTGCCTGCTGTTCTGTTCTTAGTAGACGCTAGACAACAATAGCAAATGCTTCAATAAAGCAAAAAAAAAAAAAAATAAAATAACAATAGATAAAAAAAACTCAAGGTAGTCTTGGAATATTTATTTTATTCGCATTAAAACAAGAATTTCACGGATAAGTAGCAAAAAAGAAATATGTGTACAACAATAGCAAAAACAACAACAATAATGTTGAGAAGCCCACCATCATACCTTTCGATGACGACGATGCTAACGCTGAAAATGAAGACGACAATGTTGACTCCAACATCTTGTAACACAATCTGAGCATAATGCTAACAATGCTTGGAATCTAAACTAGACTGGCATAGATTTATATTTTTTTTTTTCTGTTTTGTTGCCAGACCAACCAACATTAGTGCCAACAACATATGCCGCAGCGGAAGTTGAAGGGTGTGGTAGCTGATTTAACATTATAACTATGTGTATTTGTGTGTTTGTGTGTGCATGTGTGGTTGGGAAGCAACATAATTTTGCAAAAAAAAAAAACATTATAGTTGTGGCTGCTATAAAAACTGAATATAATTCTCTTACCTCATGCTTTTGGTGCTATTATATTATATGATAATAATGTTGATGATGAAGATGCTTAATTAACAGCATTTTTAGCTTGCAAAACTGTATTTTACATATGCTTAACAAGCTCTTAAAAAAAGAAAAGATTAAACAGCACAAACAAAAAAAAAAATGTTTATTACCATTACTTTTGGTACAGACTATTGAAATACCATAGTTGAAGTATTAATACTAAAGAAACATAGCAAACTTGACTTAACTTTGTTTTAGTTTGTCAATTGACCTCCGAGCTCGAACGTTTTGTCTCTTCTGAACTTTTTTTTGGAAGCTACTGAATATATCATGTTATCGTGAATTAAAATCAAACTCTTGAATAATAAAAACTAATAATATTCGCCAAGTCATAGCCGATCTTTGTCAAAATTACCTTAAATGGATTGCGTCCTGCTAAAATTTCTAGGGTGGACATTTGAACAATATTATATTCCACACATTATAAAGAAGTTTGAACATTGAAACGAGATAAAAAATTTATCAAAATATGAATTTTTAATTGCGTGCTTTTTAACTTTACTTACTGAAGAATTAAACTTGTAAGATCAATTTTGAAATTAATTTTAACCCATTGAAACAGTTCTTCAGGCAGCGAATTAAATAAAAGTCGGACGGAGAAATGTCTTTTCAATACTGTGGATGTATCAAAACTACCAGGTCTAAGTCACACTTTTATTGAAGTTATTGTTTTTATGGAGTACGTAGACTGTTGTGCTTTTGGAAGGTAGGGAGGTAGGCGTGTTCGTGAACGGATTACGCCCAATTTTTTTAATGCATCTTACTTTTTGTATAAAGTACATACATACCAAATTTTATCTCTGTAGGTTAAACATAAGCTAATTTATTGAGTTTTCAATTTTTGGGTTGTATGGGAGGTTGGCGTGTCCGTGGTTGGATGACATCCATTTTTCAAAACCATCTTAGTTTTGTTATAAAATACAAACGTAACAAATTTTATCTCTGTACGTTAAACATAATCTTATTAATTGCGTTTTCAATTTTTGGGTTGCATGGGAGGTTGGCGAGTCCGTGGTTGGATGACATCCATTTTTCAAAGCCATCTTAGTTTTGTTATAAAATACAAACGTACCAAATTTTATCTCTGTACGTTAAACATAATCTTATTAATTGCATTTTGAATTTTTGGGTTGCATGGGAAGTGGGCGTGTCCGTGGGCAAATGACGTCCATTTTAAAAAATCATCTTCGGTTCGTTATAAAAAAACATGCGTACCAAATTTTATCTCTGTAGGTTTAACAATTTATAAACATAAGCTTATTTATTGATTTTTCAACATTTGGGTAGTATGGTAGGTGGGCGTGTCCGTGTGTGGATGACAACCATTTTACGAAGATATCTTTGTTTTGATATAAAATACATACGTACCAAATTTTATCTCTGTAGGTTAAACACGAGCTTATTTATTATGATTTAAATTTTTGGATTATATGGGAGGTGGGCGAGAGTTTTTCAACATAATTTTGGTAATACCAATATATTATATATAATATTCGTAATACCATAACCAAACTTTGAACCCATTTTTCACTATTGCACATTCTTCATTCAATCAGAGCCCGTAATTTTGAGAATATTGCGCTTCAGTAGCGTTGAGTGTTCTGAATAACTCGTGTTATTCAAGTAATACCGGCCGGTTTGTTCGAAAGAGTTGTCGAAAGTTGGACCCTCAAAATGGAACATTTAAGAGCTAGTCGAGGGCAATATTTGAAGGAAATAATTTTTAAACATTGAGTTGTGCAACCGAACTATCATTTAAAATAAGTATTTGCATCAATACATGGATTTTTTTGTATTTTATTTAGAAAACAAAGTAGGAAGCTTTTATTGGATCACCTTTTATAATAAAATTATGGGAAGTGGGTGTGCCCGTGGGCGGATGAGGACCGACGTAACACCTTTTATGCAATCCAAATTTTTAATATCGAATAGGTCAGGAATTAAAGATCACACAGCCCTAGAATTCGGAACTTAAACTCAATTTACACGTTCCGTTCCACTGATAACATTTAATGGATGTTAAACGAGGGACTTCGCATTTTTTTAGAAGCCCACATTTTTGGTATAACTTTCGAACCATAAGTCCAGTGAAACCATAACTTCCAGTCAAGTCCATAACCAGTGAAACTCGGAAAGAACTTACTACTTATTACTAGGACTTTGAGTGAGCTTTGGTTTTTAAATGGGGCGTGTCACCGCCCATACCATTCAAATTTTTGATATGGAATAGATTTGGGACTAAATGTCGCATAACAATGAAACTCAGTCTGAAGGATCTAATTGAACGGTTCAATATACTATAAGACTGACACGAGTCTTGGAAAGCGGATCGTACCTCCGCCCATATAATTCAAATTTTGAATACAGAATAGCTATGGCAGTAAAAGTCACAAAGCATTTAAGCTCAGAATGGATTCCCCATTTGGGGAAACTAGAGCGGGCATTGGAAAAGTGGTGTGGCTCCACCCATGCATGACAAAGTTTTTGTATTAAAAAGCTTTAAGAATAATAGTCACAGAGCATTAAAATTCAGAGAGGAGTTACTATTTCGGATTATCCTGTTACTGGGAGACTAGAATGGTCATTGAAATGCATTACATGGCTCTGCCAATACATTTCAAACATTCTATACAGAAAAGCTATGGTGATTCCTATTTGGAAAAACTAGAGCAGACATTGGACAAGTCTCTGTCCACAATGGGTGTGGCTCTGTTCATACATGACACATTTTATATATTGAAAAGCTTTGGAAATTATAGTTTCAGAATATTCAAAATCAGAATGAAGTTACTATTTGGTGATGTTCTGCTACCAGGAAACTTGAATGGGCATTGGAAAGGGGCGCGGCTGTATCAATCGGGACAAATTTTTTGTATTGAATAGTTTTGGATATAATAGTTTTGTGTATTTGGAAAGTGTTTTATGTTGTTCTATTACTGGGAGACTTGATCGAGCATTGAAATCAGGGACCGTACCGGTTATGGTTTTTATCGAAAAAGTCACATATTAACTGTTATTTTTTAACTTTTATTTTTTCCGACAAAAATAAAAGTTATTTTGTGCCTTATATTTTTTCGGGCAAACATAACAGTTACTTTTGACTTTTATTTTATTGGTCAGAAATAACAGTTATTTTCTGCCTTTTATTTTTTCGGTCAATAATATCAGGCAATTTATGTTTTTTCAAAGGCTGTTTTACGGACTAAAAAACTATTGATACCATTATTTTCGTCTCATCGGTGCGCACAATTTACATATGGTATCAAAAGTTTTTTAACTGGTCAAGCGGCCTTTAAAAATATACAAAGTGCCTGATATTTTTGACCGAAAAAATAAAAGTCACAAAATAACTGTTATTTTTGACCGATAAAATAAAAGTCAAAAGTAACCGTAATTTTTTTCCGAAAAAATAAAAGGCAAAAATAACAGTTAATTTTTAGCTTTTATAGTATCAGTCGAAAATTTAAAAGGCACTTAATATTCGTGAAGCTGAGGCCATTTATATCATAATGGTATATTTGAAAAAGTCCTGCGACAATTTTTTCATTGTGTCTTTTTCATTTAGAAATTGTAAAATAACAGTTATTTTCGGTCCCTGATTGAAATAGATGTAAGAATATTAAAACTCAGAATGGAGCTACTATTTGGTGATATCCATTATTAAGAGACTTTGGGAGGTATTGGAACTATTCATTAGAACTACCCTTATGGGTATAAGTTAGTAGATATGCCTTACTAGTTAGTTATTATTAGTCAGTTTCTTTTTTTCTTTGGAAAGAAAAAAAGAAGGTGAACATTTTTTTACTATATCTGCACTATTATTTTGTCACTTTTTAAATAAATTGTAGTATTCAAAGTCGATTGGTGTAATTATGCTCCTTACTCTTTCCCATAAACTTCTCCATTAACTTCCCCTTCCCATAAACTTTCTCTGCAAATTGGAATACACCATATGCAAATTGGAATACTCAGCAGACTATGTTCAATCATCCATTACCCAATATTTTGGGTATAATTGTCGTCTTAACCTTAAGAAGTTCTAAAGACAAAGCACTCTGGTGGAACAACCAACTCAATGACCTCAGAAAAGGAGCAAGGAAGCTCTTCAATAAAAACAAAAACAAATTGGCCTTTTAGCCCTTGAAAGGACTTTGACCGAGCTTCTTAGGATCGATTGTGTTGTGTGTTATTAAATTTTTGCACACAATTGACCGAAAACTGGACTTACATGCTTTATGCCGACTCCGAACGGCTAAAGCTTATGTTCTCAAGAAGCTTTACATGCACTGAGAAAAAAACACATACCTTGCTCCGGTAAAAAATTTCTCTATTTTTGATAATAGCAATTTTCTCTTTTTCAAATAAAATATTTTTCAATTAGAATAAATTTTCACATTTTCGAAGAAATATTTCTTTACTTTTAAGAAATGGAAATATTTCAATGTCTCTAATAATGATAAGTATTTTCCTCGCACAAAAAATTTCTCATTTATAGAGAAATTTTATTGAAAATGAAAAACTTTTCTTATATTTTGATAAAAAATTCACTATGAGAAGTATTTTCTTCAATAAAAACAAATATTTTCTCAAAAAAAAAAGTATTTTTCTCTAAAAACGATATATTTTTCTATTTCATGGAAGCTTTTTATCATTTTTAGAGAATTTTTAGTATCGCAATTAGAGAATAGCATTCTCTGGAGCAAAGTCTATACCATTTTTCTCTAAATATGATGCCTTTTTTATCATATTTCGAGACACTTTTTTCTGAGTGTGGTATTATTTACTCTCTGAGGTTTGCCATTGTCTGCAGAGAGGTAGTGACCGATCAGAAAAATTGTTTATTGAAAAAACTTTTCGCCACGGCTGGGGATCAAACCCGGGCTCCGAGCATGCTAAGCCACACACTTAACCTGCATGCCACAGTCACCACTTCAATAAAGCTAAGCGCAATAATCACTAGCTATCCTACTCCCGACCTCTCACCAATTACAGTAAACAGATCAAGAAGACTAAAAAGGGCTCATTCGGGAACTTCTGTAGTTCCATCAGGGATGTTCCTACGAGTTGTCGCCTTCAGAATATCTTAGCAACTGTCAGACCACAATCTTTAAGTAGTAAAATACATGATAATGGTAACCAGACAAAAATCAAAAAAGAGACCCTCGAGCTCCTTCTCAACACTCACTTTTCGGGCTCTGTCATTCAGTGGGGTCCACACTCAAGTCACTCTTACCACTACGAACAGACAAATTTGCCAAAAGAAGATAATCTGTAAACAAATATGCAATGTATCAGCAGTTAATTGGGCGCCATTTACTCCTTCGAATCATATTCATATCTGTTGGTGGAGATGATATTTTTTCAGCTCTTCTGAAACAAGGCTGGCAGAAGCTCGGAGAGAATCCAAAATCTTTCAGACCCATTAGCCTTATGTCCTTCATGCTGAGAAGTATGGAGAAAATCATTGACAAATGCATAAGGGAGAATGCCTTCTCTATGTAAGGCACAACATGCCTATCAAACGGGTAAATCAACAGAGTCAGCACTTAATTACCTCATAAGTGCAATTGAATAAACTAAACTATAACTGTACTGCAAGAAAATATGTATTATCGCTTTCCTTGATATCGAACAAGCCTTTAACCATACGTCATATGAGCCCACTGGAAGCGCACTTAACAACCTTAATATGCCACCAGTTATAAGCAGAAGGATTACGACGGCACTTATTGGATAATACTTAACTCAAAGCCACTACAACCAGGGAATGCCCGCAAGGAGGTGTTTTAACACCTCTGCTTTAGTTCCTAGTTGTAGATGGTCTCCTAGTTGAACTCAAATAAACTAAGATAGATGTGATTGGGTATGCCGAGGATGTAGCAGTCATCATACGAGGGAGCTTTGAAAGTACAATGTCTGACGTTCTACAAGCGGCACTCTCTGTTAACCCAAAAAAGACAGTTATTGTTCCTTTTACAAAACGACGTAAGCTTAACTTTACTTGCCCGGAACTCTTTGGGGGGAAAAGTAGATTTTTCCAACTCAGCAAAGTATTTTGGAGTGGTCCTGGAAAGCAAATTGTCGTGGAACCTCAACATAGACCGCATTATCAGCAGATCAACAGTCTCATTGTGACTCTGCAGAAGAATTTGCGAGAAGAACTGGGGCATAAGCCTTAAGATGATGTACAATCTTTACACTACATATGCGTCTGTAGTGTGGTGGTCGAAATCCTTCTAGGGATCAACCATCAAGCGGTTAGAACAAGTTCAAAGTTGTGCAGGGGTATGTTTGACAGACTAAAGCGAGAACGGGAATTCTGCATGCCCCTAGTAGTAGGTGACAAGCCTGCCCCAAAACCTGCTTTAACAAAAACTTCATCGTAGTTATCCCGCCCAGATCTTACTGAGAACACGAGAAATTAAGCCCATCCGAAAATGATGTTGTGTGGTATACGACAATTTTAAAATGGAGGAAATCAAGGCAGCTGGAACCTTTGAAAGATACTGCAAAGAGAACCACTTCTACAGTGCAGGTCAGTTTACCACAATCTTTCAAGCGGATCTACTTGCCATTAATAGATGCATCAGATTGAACTGTCTGAATAATGTAAGGGGCAAAACGGCTTTCGTCTTCTCTGATAGTCAAGCTCTGAAATCACCCATTATGAAATTCAAGATAGTGTAACAAATTTACTTTACGGTGGATTCCTACCCACTTTGACGGGAATGAGACAACAGACTCTCTAGGCAAACAGGGAGTCGAATTACCATTTACAGAATCGAAACCGTTATGTGGTTTTGGTAAGAATCTCTTCAAGCAACACATCAAAACAACCTCATTCCGCAAATCTCAAAATTCTTGGAAGAACTATTGTGCTCTAAACTAATATTCCCAGAACTTTTACCTAAGAAATCAAAATTCCTTATAAACTTAAGGCAAAAAGACTTAAGGGCGATGACCGGAATTATAACTGAACACTGTAAAAAAAAAATAATCTCGCTACTGAAGAAATCTTCAGACATATTTTCACTGAATGTCCAGCTCTTCTTCATATAAGAAAGAGAAACCTAGGTAGCGAATTAGTCACACAAGGACATTTTGCTAATCTTAATCTCGAATATATACTATGTTTTCTGAAAAAAACTAAAGCAATTGAACTGCTTTAAAGAAAAAGGAGGTATGACCCAATAGGCATCACATGAAGCCACAGTGTCGGAGCTGTTTAAACTTGACTTGAAAGTTTTCACGATATTCTTTACACTGTTCGCTGCTAATTTGCTTTCAAAATTATAGTATATAGTCTAAGGTAGCAAAATTTGTTAGCAGTGACTGCCCCAATTTGCCCCTTTTTGAATATCAAACTTGAATACTTTCAGAACAATGTAATTTATCTATAATAAATGTTGAATTTTTTTATGAAAAAATGTTTATGGGCAGAGGCTATCAACATTTTCACAATCAATTTTGACGGTATTACTTCATCTGCTTTGTGATAATATTTTTCTAAAACGTTATATAACCGTATAACTTAAGTAAATGTATTCGCACAACCTGCCCCATTTTGCCCCTTTTGTCATAAGACTTACATTTTCTGATTATACAGTGAAACTACACTTATTCGTAGTGGCGAGGTAGCGGAATTTCTGCAATATCGAGTTATAAGAATCAAAATATTAGAAAAAAGCCTCAAGAGAGAGCACGAATACTACTTCGAGTTATGAAGAATTGCGCGTTAGGGAAGTTCGAGTTAGAGAAGTTTTGCTGTATAATAATTAAAAAAATATTTAATAAACCATCTTTTTGAAAAATTTGTTGTCATTGAAACAAAACTAAAGCTAAATTGCTTCCTTTTTTGATAAAACGCCGTGAATTATTTATAATTATTATTTAGTTGTTTTTTTTTTCATATGCCAAATAATCTTTAATGACCTTGAGCGAATTTTGTCACAAAAATTCTTCATCTTTACAACAACTAATGACGCCAAATTAAAAAAAAAAAAAATTTAAATTACAATCAAATTTAAAAATAAGCAAAGTTCATTAATTTGGCCAAAAGCTTAAGACGCGACTGAATGTCGATCAGCAAGTGTTGAAATGTAAGTTTATTATTTTGGCTAAAAACCAGTTTTAAGCAAAACAATTACTAAGCGTTAACGTATTTTTTTATTTTTTTTTTTTTTTGCTTAATTTAAGTGCTGTTTTTAAGCATCAATAAAGCGCTTAAGATATCTTCAAAACTGAGGACAGAAAACAGAAAAAATAAAACCAGTTTAAAAACACTTGGCGGCGCTGAGACCGATCAATCGGCAATTCTTAAGCTTAATACAAAAATACGAAATATACAAAAAAATGTCATTGTAAAGACGACAAGATAAATTTGCAACAAAGAAAAAAAAAATAAATAAAAATAAAAAACAACCTTAGCTTAAATATTAATGAGTCGCAAAAATGCAATTTTGCAACAGATACAGATAACAACAAATTTTTTTAAAAACGTTTTTAAATTGCATTTAATGCATGTGTTGTGTCTCTGTTTGTGTTTTTTTTTTTTTTTTGATATTTTATTAGTAGCTTTTGTTGTTTTGCAAACGTGCAAAATGCAAAGAACGTCAAGCACGCAGCGCTCAATAAAAGCCAAAATTAAAGTTTTGACTTTAGGCTTAAACGAAGTGCACTGCGTTGAACGCTTGGCCAAAAGCTGTCTGCATGACTTTGTCTTGACTTGACTGACTGTCAGTCAAACAGTCAGTCAGTCGTGCAGGCATTCAGCTGTGCGAGCATGTCTGTCTGTCTCTTGTCTTGCTTGAAGCCAAGCTTAAACAAGACAGCGTCCAGCCAAAGACCAGACAACAGCGTCTGTTGTCGTTGTTGCTATTGTTGTTGTTGTTGTTGCTGTTGACTCTACCAAAATAAGTTGCCAAAACTTGAGCATCACATATAAATACAATAAAAAGCACAGAAATAAATTCAAGTCGCCGTACAAGATCTGCAAATATTTTCTTACTTTTTATTTGATTTGATTTTATTTTATGTTTGTTGTTGTCGTTGTTGCTGCTGTTGCTCTTGTATGTTTCTCGCAGTCGTTTATTGGCATTTCAGGTTCTTTGTTTGCTTTATTTTCGTACTTTATTATTTTGTTTACTTGCTGCTTTTTTCATTCGCTCTTCTCCTGCCGTTGATTTGCGCTTAACAACTTTGCGCATGCGCAACGTTTTTTTCGCGCGCACAAAGTCAAGCGCGCAACAGTGACTGTCTGTCTTGGCCAAAAAACACAAAAACCAGTTAACTCTGCTGTTGCTGTCATTGTTTTTAATGCTGTATGCAAACGCTGGAAAATGTTGTTGGTAATTTTGAATGTCGCTGCGGTTGTCAGTTTTGTCTTATTTGAACTCTTGCCTGTCTGTCTGTCTATCTGACTAGTGCAAATCCTGCTGCTATAAATTCCAAAAATAATACCAAAATCGTGATTAACATGTGCTTCGCTGCTGACGATCGCTTTTGTTCGTTTTCAGCACTCTTTAAGTTTTGAGTTTTTTGCATTGAATTTTCTCTCTTTCTCTCTTGGCATTCAACTTTTCTCTCGCTTATAAATCTCAAGTCTTGTTTCGACTTTTAATCATAAACTTCGAGCTCAAAAAATATCTCGGTTACGAATTCAAGATCAAGTGGAGCAAAACGATTTCTTTCAACCATTTCGTTGCTAATCACAGTTACTTGTTAATCGAACGGTTTAATGGAATATTTATACGAAGCTATAACCTTGAGTTCGTTACCAGTTAGTTAATTGAAAGCAAATTTTTGGTTGGTTATTCATGAAGCTGCCTGCTTGTTTTCGCGAAATTTTTTTCCGATTATTTTTAATGCAAATAAAAATTATAAAAAAAATTCCAAGCTAGAAAGTTATCAATCCAAAAAATTCAGGCAATTTGAAAGATTATCTGTAACTGGAAACATTTTTGTTTTCCTTAAGCAATCCACTTTAAGATGATTTCGTGACAATCACGGTTTCAACAACAGCGAAGTATAAAAAATAGGTTCCTGAAATCTCTCGACTCCTTGCCGGAGTTCAGGTACTTTTCAAACTTTTTATCAAAGTTTTTAGCACAAAATTACGTAAGAATTATTGGGGCTTCGGAGGCTTGACAGCCAACCCGGAGGTCTTAGGTTCGAAACCCGGCCAGGCCAAAGTCCAGCGCTTTTACCTTTCTTAAATTGCTACCTTATTTTTATTCACCTGAAGTTTAAAATTAAAACTTATATTCGATTTTGGAACTCGATTTGGAACTCACATCGACCATTGACCATCGTGTGTTTAATTTAAAGTTTGTGGATTGGATGTATGTCTGTCTTTCCCATACATAGAGCATTACTGGTTCCACTTGATTTCCATTTCTTTCCTACTTTTTTGCCACTCCATTTTTCGAACCAAGGCAGACTTGACTGAATATATTGCAGACCTGAAATCCTTGGTTCATAGATAAAAAGAATCCAAATCTCTCGCAATTGTTGAATGGTAGCCATCACAGCAAATCTTTCTTAAGACTTCAGCTTCTTTGGAATGTAGGGCATCTCCCTATATTTATTAGATCTTCAAAGCTCTAAATTGTTCAGTTTTAAATATTTATCACTAAATCCTATTTTTTTTTTTTTTTGTTTTTTTTTTTTGCACTTGGCAGCAATCGAAGTTTGTGTTGCGATTTATTATTTTATTTCAACCATAAAAAGTTCTAAGTCTGTAGATACTTTAAAAATGTGATTTATTGACATCGCATTATTTTGACGCCGCAATTTTTTTTTTTTTTTTTGTATGTTTTGTTAGCTTTTTTCAGATTTTCATTATTAATTGTTGCTTTTTTTTTTGTTATTTTAATTTATTGTTTTTTGTCGTCATTCTATCCCACTGTTTGCTTTTTTTTTTGTATTTATTTTCTACAGGTGTCAATTTTTTGTTTTGCCATTTTTTTATGGTCTCTGTTGTTAATTTATGAGTATTTAAGAGGATTAATATGAGAGCATAATAGAATTTTTTTATGAAATTTTAAATTAACTAAAATATTTTAATTTTATACTACAATTTTTTATTGAATGAATGAAAGAATTTTAATGAAAAAAAAAAATATTTGACTGTTACACCAGATCAATAATAATCGAGCTGTTAAAACCGCTTGTCTTAAATTGATTTTAAGGCATGGCTTTACTTACGCCGCAGTAAATAGTTTATTTATAACTGATTAAAAGTAAATAATTCAACATAAACAAAAAAATAGTACGTTATATCTTCGGCTTGACCAAAGTTAAAATACCCCGACGGCCGATTCGTAAGTGTCAAAAATCTTAAATTGTAGACGACCACTAACAAACGTTGCAAATTTTTTTCCCTGTAGCATAAAGAGAAGCCTTCTTACCAAATTTTCAATTTTTGAGTTGTATGGGAGGTGGACGGGTTCGTGGTTGGATAAGGCCCATTTTTTTCTTAAACGCCTTAAATTTGTTAAAAACTTCCTAGATATCGAATATTATTTTGTAGCTTAAATATTAACCTCTTTATAGAGTTTTCACTATTGTGGGTTGTATGGGAGTTAGGCCTGATTTTCACTCGATTTAGCTCATTTTCGAATTTGATGTTCGCTTTTTAGAAAGAAGCTCAAATATCGAATGCATAACAATAGCTAAAAAATTAAGGCTATGATCATTTCCACAGACTGACGGATAGACAGACGGACTGGTTGAATCAAATCCGATGGTTATGCTAATCAAGAATATATATATTTTTCTATACCTACCACTCGTCCTTATGGGCATTACATAAGTCGTGACAAAATTAATATACCTCTTACGCAGAACGCATGGGGGTATAAAAAGGCGCCCAGTGAGAAAGCTGGTATCAGGTTTACAATCTTAGGACAAAAACTAAGAATTGGAAAAATAATCCTAGAAGAAGTTAGGCAACGTCAAGGAAATTCGAAGAGCTCAGTAACTTAAAACAAAATGAGCAAAATAGGTCAGTTAAATTTACTTATTTTGCAGTCATAGACCAAAAACTATAAACTAAATTTATTCTTATATAAAAATAAAATTGAATCTAATATCAAAAGAGCCAAAATGGGACAACTTTTAAGTATAATTTTAACAGCCATAGATCAGAGACTATAGATGAGTCATAAAAAGTCGTAAAGTGGGCAGTTGGAGGTATGAATTAACAACCTTACAAAAAAAAAACTATAATTTTGTTAAAAAAAAGGTAAAGCTGGGGAAGTTAAGTCAAGTTAACTTCAAGACAACCCAAAGTTTTCTGCACATTAAAACAAAATGTCCGAAATGGGGCAACCAAAACGAACTATATCGTAGTCTAAGGCCAAAGTTAATGATTTAAAAATAAATAAATTTTTTAATAAAAATTAAATTTAACCAAAGTACAAAAGAACCAAAATGGGACAGTTTTTGGTAAAATTTGTACAGCCATAGACCAAAAAATGGGACAAATGGTGTGACATAAAACTACGATTTGAAAAAAATAAGCGTTGGAAACGTCAAAGAAACCTAGTATTAAGAAAACATAATGAACTTTTTTGTAAATCTAAGACCAAAAAGAACAAGTTTAAAGAAAAATTAAATTTTAAATAAAAAATTTAAAATAAAATGTAAGACAATTTTAAAAGGGCAAAAATGGGACGTTTTTGAGTACAAAATTTTCAGTCATAGATCAAAAACTATGATATAAAAATAAATAAAAGCCAAACTATGGGACCATTTTTGAGTAAAGGCCTGTTTCCAGCTTCCAAGTAAAGCATATTTTCACACAAAAAACTGAAAAGTAATCGAAAAAAAATTTTTTTGTCAAAACTACTTAAAAGAGAATCCAGCTCGTAAGAAAAATTTTTTCTGTTTTGCTCTTTTTTTCATTAAAAAGTAACAGCGCCGACAATATGAATTTATACTTTTACACACTAAAGAAATATAAGTAACTTTTTCTTGAGTAATTTCTTAATAGAGACCTTAAAATTGATAAAAATTTTTAAAAAAATTTTCCGTTTTAGCCCTTGAAAAGACTTTTACCGAAATTTGTATGAGCAATACTGTTGTGCGTGCTATTAAATGTTTCTACAAAAATGATCCAGAACT
The DNA here is from genome assembly GCA_958299015.1 of Tetanocera ferruginea. Taxonomy (NCBI): domain Eukaryota; kingdom Metazoa; phylum Arthropoda; class Insecta; order Diptera; family Sciomyzidae; genus Tetanocera; species Tetanocera ferruginea. The sequence goes on along the minus strand of OY282641.1, from coordinate 124,429,127 downwards.
GGACTTACATGTTGTATGCTAGCCATTCGGAGTAAGTTTTAACTATTTACGTTCTCAAGGGGCTTGACATGACAGTGTTTACTCTCAGCGTGCTTGCTAATGTTTGCAGAGAGGTGAAGGCCGATTGGAACAACTTCTTAAACTTAATTAAAAAAGAATTCTGTTTCACGCGGTATTAGAAACACCGTCTGAGAGGTATGATTCGGTTAGAGTAACTAATGGTCTTTTCATCCTACTGATGATCCTAATTTTTTCGGGTTGGGAATTAAAATTACCCCTAAGCAAAATTATTTTTACAATATTACTCTTATCAAAATTCTCATTTTCGAAATTCAGCTTCTTACATTCACCTTCACAAAATTCGCACTTGACAAAAATCACAAATGCGCTTTGCAAAATTCTAAAAAAAAATTTTTAAAAATATATTGATTCTGATAAAAAAAAGCACGTGATTTTTGTGAACGGGAAAATCTATAAGTGGAATTTTGTATAGGTCAATTTTGTAACAGAGAATTTCGTGAAGGGGGAATTTTGTAAAGTAGAATTTTACAAAAGTTGAATTTTGAAAAGGAACAATTTTGTAAAAATAGAATTTGTGTAGGTGAATTTCGATACGGGAAATTTTTTAAAGAATTATTTCGACCTGCTTTCGATTTTGTCCTATGATTTCGATTAAAATACTTTGACAGAAAGTTAAGAACTGTCTATGTCAGTCTTGAATTTTGTCATCATTAAAAATCAAAGTGTTCTAAACTTTACAACAAAAGGTGCACAAAGGGGGAATTTCTATTAGAAAATACTGAACCCTGAACAAAATATGATGATGACGAAAAACTTGGCTTAGGGGAGAAATAATGAAGAACATGCATAACTCAAAGTGAAAAAGTGTTTCAATAACACTGTGATACAATTTTTCAGAATTTCGAAACAAAAAGAACCAAGTACCTTACTTTTGGCAACCACCATATTCCCAAAAATAACTTAGTTTTAGCATAACGAAATTTTTGTTGAAAAATAAGATCTAAAATAACCGATTATGAGGATATATGTATGTATGATAAAATAAAAAAATTGTTTGACTTGAAAAATAAAATTTTTATTATATTTTTGACTTGAAAAATACAATACCTCGTTTTTATTACGTATGTTTGCAAAATTTTTGTACAACATGTACAATAATATAAAGCAATATTTTTTTTGTATGAGCAATACTGTTGTGCGTGCTATTAAATGTTTCTACAAAAATGATCCAGAACTGGACTTACATGTTGTATGCTAGCCATTCGGAGTAAGTTTTAACTATTTACGTTCTCAAGGGGCTTGACATGACAGTGTTTACTCTCAGCGTGCTTGCTAATGTTTGCAGAGAGGTGAAGGCCGATTGGAACAACTTCTTAAACTTAATTAAAAAAGAATTCTGTTTCACGCGGTATTAGAAACACCGTCTGAGAGGTATGATTCGGTTAGAGTAACTGATGGTCTTTTCATCCTACTGATGATCCTAATTTTTTCGGGTTGGGAATTAAAATTACCCCTAAGCAAAATTATTTTTACAATATTACTCTTATCAAAATTCTCATTTTCGAAATTCAGCTTCTTACATTCACCTTCACAAAATTCGCACTTGACAAAAATCACAAATGCGCTTTGCAAAATTCTAAAAAAAAATTTTTAAAAATATATTGATTCTGATAAAAAAAAGCACGTGATTTTTGTGAACGGGAAAATCTATAAGTGGAATTTTGTATAGGTCAATTTTGTAACAGAGAATTTCGTGAAGGGGGAATTTTGTAAAGTAGAATTTTACAAAAGTTGAATTTTGAAAAGGAACAATTTTGTAAAAATAGAATTTGTGTAGGTGAATTTCGATACGGGAAATTTTTTAAAGAATTATTTCGACCTGCTTTCGATTTTGTCCTATGATTTCGATTAAAATACTTTGACAGAAAGTTAAGAACTGTCTATGTCAGTCTTGAATTTTGTCATCATTAAAAATCAAAGTGTTCTAAACTTTACAACAAAAGGTGCACAAAGGGGGAATTTCTATTAGAAAATACTGAACCCTGAACAAAATATGATGATGACGAAAAACTTGGCTTAGGGGAGAAATAATGAAGAACATGCATAACTCAAAGTGAAAAAGTGTTTCAATAACACTGTGATACAATTTTTCAGAATTTCGAAACAAAAAGAACCAAGTACCTTACTTTTGGCAACCACCATATTCCCAAAAATAACTTAGTTTTAGCATAACGAAATTTTTGTTGAAAAATAAGATCTAAAATAACCGATTATGAGGATATATGTATGTATGATAAAATAAAAAAAATTGTTTGACTTGAAAAATAAAATTTTTATTATATTTTTGACTTGAAAAATACAATACCTCGTTTTTATTACGTATGTTTGCAAAATTTTTGTACAACATGTACAATAATATAAAGCAATATTTTTGGTAAAAATAAGACATGATATCTCTCATTTCAATAATATAATTTTAAATTAGAGTAACTTCGGGTATTGTAATGTTGTCGGGAAATGTGATATACCTGCATCTCTTGTTAAATACATAATTTGCGACAAGAATAAACGTGTAAACACATGTAAAATTCAATTTCTTCGAATTTAAACCTAAAGGGGGTTCCCAAGACCATTTTTTTACGTATGTATTTTGATATTTTTGTGCAGGTTTGGCAAATTTTGGCAAATTGTAATCCAAAACTATTTAAATGTCACACAAAAATAAAAATATTTTGGAGTTTTGACCTAAAGGCCCCAAGACCTATTTTTCTGTGTTTGGTACCTATATTTATAAAAGTTACAGCCTGAGACGTTCTGATTCAATTTTCCAAAGAAATCCACACCTAAAAAACAACCAGATACAAGTTACAAGTCCTAAGTAGGGGACTATGTATGTATGATAAAATAAAAAAAATTGTTTGACTTGAAAAATAAAATTTTTATTATATTTTTGACTTGAAAAATCCAATACCTCGTTTTTATTACGTATGTTTGCAAAATTTTTGTACAACATGTACAATAATATAAAGCAATATTTTTGGTAAAAATAAGACATGATATCTCTCATTTCAATAATATAATTTTAAATTAGAGTAACTTCGGGTATTGTAATGTTGTCGGGAAATGTGATATAACTGCATCTCTTGTTAAATACATAATTTGCGACAAGAATAAACATGTAAACACATGTAAAATTCAATTTCTTCGAATTTAAACCTAAAGGGGGTTCCCAAGACCATTTTTTTACGTATGTATTTTGATATTTTTGTGCAGGTTTGGCAAATTTTGGCAAATTGTAATCCAAAACTATTTAAATGTCACACAAAAATAAAAATATTTTGGAGTTTTGACCTAAAGGTCCCAAGACCTATTTTTCTGTGTTTGGTACCTATATTTATAAAAGTTACAGCCTGAGACGTTCTGATTCAATTTTCCAAAGAAATCCACACCTAAAAAACAACCAGATACAAGTTACAAGTATACCTCGGGCGCAAAATTTTCAACAAAAGAAATTTTGGTAGAGGGTGCCGAAAATTAGTAGTACTTTGTGGCTTACTTAACTCAACATCACACGAACGCGAACCAAATTTGCAAAGCAATAGTACTTGCTCGTGTTGTAGAGCGAAATAAAACTTTGTTGCGCACGCGTCCGCGAATGAGTACCCAAATGAGACGATAGATGGTTATGAGGCCGTCCATTAGCCGTACATGACAATAAATGGTCAGAATGAAAGCGTTTTTTGGGTTTGAGTGATTCTTTTTACAAAAATCTAGAATTTTTGACGATTAGGTTCCACTAGGATCATCTATGCATCTAGTTGAGAATTGTATATGTTGTGTGTTTTGTGAACTTCTTATAGAAAATGGTCTACTTAAATTATCTGTGGATCTAGATAGGTTATGGGACATGTGTTAGTTTTTGTGGACTCTTTGGGCAAACATTTATAATTTTTTGACGAATAGGTTACACTTGAATTATCCATGGATAGAGATGGGTTATTGGACATGTTTTGGATTTTGTGGAATCTTTGGACAAAAATGGGCGAAAACTTAAAAAACTAATGATGCAGTTCGATGATGCAGGGTTATTGGACATGTTTTGGATTTTGTGGAATCTTTGGACAAAAATTAATTGTATATAATTGTAAATATTTGGAATTGTCTTCGAATTTAAAAAAAAATAAACTATCACGGTGTAATTAACATTTCACTGTGAATGGTTTTTTTTTTCATTTTTTAAAGAAGCTTTTTTGTAGTTATTTGCATATTTTTAGTTCATTGCTGTTATATGGTAAAAAACAGTCATCTTAAACATTCATTTATTTATTGTTAACTTGAAATTAAATTGTAGGTCTTTAATTTAAGTTCAACCTCATTAAACAAAAAAATTTGTTTTTTATAACTTTTTAAGGCGATCGCTTAATGACAAGTATGTCATAAGATTTAATGACATTATAAATGGTAACGTTAGCATCAAATCTTTTTGTAGTTGATATTTTAGTTTAAAAAGACTTTGATTTAAGGCGAATGTGATAAAAGTCAATCACGGTCAATATATTTAAATTTATAGCCTATGAAAACTTTTTTAATATAGTTCAGCTTGTAATAGTCATGTACTGTTAGCTTTGTTTAATACTTTGGCAAAGAAAATCATTTAATGGTCCTGCACGATCACCTTTTAGCTGAGGTTTGCTTTATGGCGAATAAGTGACGAAATTAAATTAAATCGATCTTTATGTGCACACAAAATATTTAAGCAAAAACTACTATTAAAAAGTTAATCGCGGTCTAAAGTTTAGGGTTAAACTAATTAAAAATAAATTAAATTAAAATAATTTGTATTTAAGTCATGTTTTTCATGCGATCACCTGTAAATTGTTATGGGTTAAGGAGTTAAAAAGTTAAGTACTTTGTGCTGACATTTCCTTATTGACGAATTAGTCGTAGCTTATAAGAACCTTTGCAGCATAACAAATGCAAGTATGTAAATGCAGCAAAACCTGATTGAAATTATATCTCAGTGCTTAGAGCGTTACATCAAAACCAAGTCATAAAACTGTAACTCAAGCAAAAATGTTTAGGATATACAATAAAGTAGTCGTATATTTTAGCATTTTGAGCATCAAAATCTGTTGATTGTTATGGGTTATAAGCTATAAGCTAACGTTATAGTAATAGTTTAATTTAAAGCAATAGTTTAAAACACTTTTTTAATGATAATTCTAAAGTTGGGCAGAGTTTTACAGTAACTGAAATGAATAATTTATGTTTTAAAGTTTTTCAAACCAGTTCTTTTCGAACTAAAATGTTTTCTTTTGATTTATCTTTTTTTTTAACACGTTTCCTTAATGACATGTAGTTAATAATGATCATAAACACGATTTAAAGTTCATGATTTTACTTCAAAACTATTTTTCGCTAAACTTTTCTGAAGCATTGTTTAAAAGGAATCATCACCAGTAAGTTCTTAACCCTTAGTTGGCACGTTGCAGTCAGTAAGCAACAATTTTTCATTAATTCTTTTGTATATAACTGTGGCACGCGGTATTGTTCATAAGCCTTATAAACAAAAATTTAATTCTAGAAAGGAAAAATGTCTACATTTTTAGTTGACTGAGTTGAGTTAAGTGATATGACCACGATAAGTACAGAATAATCTTAGAAGAAAAATTTTTAACAAAAACTGATGTAAAAAAAATGGGCAAGAATGTTCGGCAGCTTCGGTAGACCACTTACTTGTCAACCAAGGCTCCTGGGTTCGAATCCTGGCAAAAAGTACAGTTTGTACTGAATGAGGAAAAGACATAAGACCTGTCGCAGAGATTCAAATTATGCAGATGCTTTACATACAGCTATTTTTTAGGAACTATATTTCTTCATGAACTTTTGAAGTAAGTTATTAAAACTTGATAGTTTTAAAAAAAAATTTTGGACAAAATTTGTCCAAAGTGACTTATAGTGAAATTTTACATTTTTATAGAATATGTTAATCCTCTATGCCGACTTTTAAAGGTTTTCCGTAAAGCCTTTCTACTGAAAAGGCTCAAAATGACCCCTGAATAAGGTGCTACAAGGTTAAAATAAGTTACAAAAATATTCCAAGTAAAATTTTACCTTATGTTTGTGAACACAACATCTATCGCATATGCAAGAAAGTTTTTATTTTTTTATAGAAGTTTAAGAGAAGTCTTATAGAAGTTGATTATAAGTCTCAAAGAAGTTAAAGATAACATTATAGACGTTTGAAAAAAATTTATTAGAAGGTTAATTTAAGCTTATGGTTTTGCAGTAGTTTTAAAAAAGTTTAAAGAAGTTTTAAAGTAGTTTAGGATAATTGTACAGATAACTTTTATATAAGTTTATAAATGTTTTAAAGAAGTTTTGCAGGAGTTTTAAGGAATGTATAGACCTTTTAAAGAAGTATTATAGAAGTTGATAGACATTTGTTGACGTTTTAAAAGTTTTATAGAAGTTGATAGATATTTATAGATGTTTTAAAGAAGTTTTATAAAAGTTTCTAAACTTTTATAGACGTTTTTAACAAGATTTATAGAAGTTTAGGATAATTTTATAGACGTTTAAAAGAAGTTTAAAGAAGTTTAGTAAAAGTTTATAAACTTTTATAGAAGTTTTATAGAAGTTGACGTTTTATAGAAACTGTATAGAAATTTTATAGAAGTTTATAGACATTTATAGACGTTCAAGGAAGTTTTAAAGAAGTTTTATGTAACTTATATATAAGTGTTATGGAACTCAAGTTTCTTAAAAGCATTGTTTCTTTTTGTCTATTCTACCAGAGACTTTCCCAGCAAAATTTTTGATAAAAACTTGATATGCATTCTTCGATGCACTGCTTCCAGAAGACATTCTAAATGTCCAATTATGCTTCTTCTCAGCCTTATCTACAGTGCATTTAGAAGGCATTCCCATAAAAATAAAAAAAAAAAACAAAAAAACAAAAAACAATCCCAAAAATAGCCCTTAGCTATTAGCTTAGCTTATAATAGCTTCCAAGAATGTTTCCATGGCATGTCTTTTTCAAGACAAGGCTTAAATATTTACTAAGAAGCATTTTATCTAATGTCTTCTGAATCATGAAATGTCTTCTTAAAGTTTTCCTGCAAAATAGCAACTAGAATTCTTTCATTGAAGACCTCAAATAAATCTTCCATTGAAAAATTTTAGAAACACTTCTATAGAAAACTAAGAATATCATTTCTCCCAATGACATGCATATGTTAAATGAATGCCTTTTGGGTATGAAAGTACGGGATAGAACTCACGACTTTTCCTTCCACTTTCATAGAATATTTAAAGCCTCTACAACTACTTCTAAAGGTATTTCATACATCTTTTTTTGCACTGGCTCAAAGAATACCCATACAAAATGACGTCAGAGGATTTAAATGTGTTGGAAAAATATTCCTCATAAAATTATACAATATCTGTGAACACAACATCAAGCTCATAATTAAACATTTTTTAATTTATTTTATAGAAGTTTTATAGAAGCTTTTTAGAAGTTTTTATAAATTTATAGACTTTTGTAGAAGCTTTATAGAAGTTTAATATAAGTTTATAGACATTTAAAGATAACTTTTACAAAAGTTTTTTATTTAAGAAGTATTTACTTCAATAAGTATTTTATAGAACTCCATAAACGATTTAAAGAAGTTTTGTAAAAATTTATACAATTTTTATGTAAATGTTATAGAAAAAATATAAGAAAAAATATATAAGGACTTCTTATAACTTTTTTGCACTGTGTCAAAAAATACCGATACAAAATGACGTTCGAGGGTTAAAATATCTGACAAAAATATTCCTCATAGTTACAATATGTCTGTGACCACAACATGTTGCTCCTTTATTAAAAAGTTTTTAATTTATTTTAAAGAAGCTTTTTACAAATTTTTTAGAAGTCTTATATAAGTTTATTGAAAGAAGTTGTATAGAATTTTATAGACTTTTATAGAAGTTTAACATAAGTTTGATTGAAGTTTTATAGAATTTTTATAAAAATTTATAGACGATTTAAAGACTTTTTATAAAAGTTGTAGAAAATGTTTTTATAAGTGTCATAGAACCGAACTTATAGAAGCTTTTTAGAAGTTAGAAGAACTTATAGAAGATAGAAGTTTTAAAGAATTGTAATAGAAGTTTATAGACGATTTTAAAAGTTCTATAAAATTTTTATGTAAGTGCTATCGAACTGAACTGCTTTAAAAGCATTATTATTTTTTTATTCTACCAGAAACTTTAGTCATTTTTAGTTGTTCATGTTTTTGTTGAACTGTGAAATCAACTCATTAAAGGCTGAATGATGACTGTAACTCTTAAGGAAGAACATTTTCGTTATAAGCTTAATTAACATTTAATTAAATTAAGATTAATTAAATTAAGAGTAAATTTTTCTGAACGTCAAAATATACAAGGTTCTATTTTCATAGAATATTTTAAGCCTCTGTGTCTACTTCTAAGCGTAATTCTTATACTTTTTTTTGTAAAGGGTCAAAACAGACCAATACAAAATGGCGTTAGGGGGTTACAAAATATTATGAAAATTTAAAAATTGTTGTTTTAAGTCTGTTAAGTCTGTATTAAACAAATATGCTAAGAAAATTTTATTTGATTTTATAGAAGTTTTACAGAAGATATTTTGAAGTTTTATAGAAGTTACTAAGAAATTTTTTAAAAGTTTTTTGGAAGCTTTATAGCAGTTTTATAGATGTGTCATAGAAGTTTTTTATTTGATTTCATAAAACTTTTTCAAACGTTAATTTAAAGTTCTATAGAAGTTGTATAGAATTTCCCAAGAAGTTTGTATTTCATTTTATAGAAGTTTTACATACGTTTTTTTGAAGATTTGTAGAAGTTGCTTAGAAGTTTGTTATTTGATTTTATAGAAGTTTTACAGAAGATTCTTTGAAGTTTCATAGATGTTTCTAAGAAGTTTTTTAGAAGTTTTTTGAAAGTTTTAGAGAAGTGAGTTATAGAATTGTGGCATTTTAATTTGTTAATTTTTTTTTATAATTCTTAAAAATTATATTTTGAGCTCTATGCCAAATAATTCAAGAAGTAACAGGTTTGCTACAACAACAAAATTCTTTGCAGAAGAACCGAGCAGACTAGACCCTGGTTTCGTCGGACGATACTCCGACTCATCAGTAGTCTCTGTGGTTCGTGCAGCCCACTAACTTTGAGAAGCTAATAAGTGCAACTGTCGCAAAACCAGTTACTTCATGAATTATTTGGCATAAAGCTCAATATACAATTCTTAGAGAAAATGTTTTTTAAGAATTATAAGCAAAAAGTTTTATATAAATTTTATAAATGTTTCATAGAAGTTTTTTATACGATTCTTTACAAGTTTTACAGAAGTTTTTCACAGATTTATAGAAGTTTTTTAGCAGTTTCATAGATGTTTAATAGAAGTTTTTTATTTGATTTTATAAAAAATTTACAGAAGTTTCTTTAAATTTTCATAAAAGTTGCTAAGAAGTTCTTTAAAAGTTTTATAAAAGTTTTATAGAATTTCCAAAAAAGTTTTTTATTTGATTTTATAGAAATTTTACAGAAGTTTCTTGGAAATTTTATAGAAGTTGCTAAGAAGTTTTATAGAATTTTTATCGAAGTTTTATAGAAATTTTTTAGAAGTATTACTCAGACGACGTAAACGTTTAGATCGCCAATACGTGTATTTTTATTTGGTTTTGTCTTTTCTTCCACATTTTAATAAGAATTTTCTTATCAAATACTGGAACGTGTAATTAAGTCATTAAGGAAGCCCAGCATTATAACGGAAACGAAAGATTATGAAGGAAAAACTCGGTTTTAAAGATTTCACTCAAGCAAACCACAGAACGAGACGTATAAAGCTTCGCTTAAAAAATTCACACAAACTTTGATATTTTTTATTTCTGGCTAATGTTATAACGCTGATTATACACTTTACCAGGTTTTTGCGCATTTTCATGAACACCCGCAATTCAAAGAATTAAATTTTTACAAATAATTAATATAACCTGTCGATACGATAAAAAAATTAAAATAAACTTTACAACAACGTTAAAAGTTTTTTAATGAATTGTTGTTTTAATGAAGTTAACACACAACAGTATCCAAAATTGCATGAATCGCTTTTTTTGAACAATTTACTACATTTTATATGATTTTAACCCATTTTAACCATGAAAACATGTAACATGTGATGGCTTGAAAAATTCAAAACATTGCTTAAATTTGAATATTTATTAAGAAAACCCTTAAAAATGCTCCTAAAAAACTATTTGCACACATAAATTTCTTTCTTTCATAAAAAAAAATAAGCCCGCGCAGCTTATGTATCTAAGAAAATTTCTAAAATTAATCACAAAAAAATAAATTAAAGCATGACAAATTCGCTCTTTGCAAAAAATAGCTATAGATTAAATAAACACAAAAAATACCGACAAACATAGCAAAAAATGGGCAGTTTTTTTAAAGTAAACTATATCCGAAATAAAACAACAGCTAAGCCTAGCCTCAAGCTTAAAAATGTTAACAAGTTGCCAAGAATTGTGATTAAATAAAAATAAAAAAACCAGCAAAAAATCTTAACGCCAAGAACAAAAGTTGTCGGCTTGACGTCTGTTGACTGCTAGTTAAATTAAATAGCAGCTAGCATTAAATAGTAGGGAATAAAAAAAATAAAAAACTAAACATAGAAACAATTATAGAAAAAGCTAGACATAGAGACGTTATAGATAGTTGGCTGGTGGTTGGTTTGACTCAATTGTTGTTTTTGTACAGCCATAAACCTAATGCTAGGCCGCAGTTAAAATGTTGTTTGCGGAGGGAAGATTTAAATTTGAAGAGCCGTAAATAACGTCGTTAAACGAGTTTAAATAAAGCAAGACAAAAATAAAAGCAGGCAAAACTACGAAACAAACAAACAAGCAAAAAATTGCTTATTGAACTTAAAACAGTGACTAACTCAGTGACTAGCTGAGTGACTGGCTCGCTGACTGGCTAGCTGGCTGACTTGACAAAATGCACACGAGTCACCCATTAATATGTCGAACAATTTAACTTCACCTTTTGGGGTCAGCAGCGAGTCGAACTGTATGTAGTGAGCTGCATAGAATAAAAGTCGCTTGCAAAATCTTGCTGTTGTCGAGTATAGCAAAGGTATGCATGCATGTGTGCGTGTATGTTGAATTGTGTGCGAGACAGACAGCGCCGCAGACAGCTAGCCAGTCAGCACAGACAAGCGGAAAGGTAGATAGACAGACATGTAAATTTGAGCTGGAAGTGAAAAAAAAATGTTGCCAAATATAAACAGCGACAATTTTTTGAGAGAATTAAATTAGCAAAAAAAAAAACAAAAACAAAACAAGCAATAATGAGCTGCTCAAATAAGTTTTTATATAAGTGGCGCCGCACGTTTTGCCATTTACGCGCAGACGCAAACGCAGCTAAACGCAGATTTAAACATATTTGGATTAAGATTTTGAGGAGAAATGTTGCCATTTTGGTCAATTTAAAAGGCATAAAACGTAAAAAAAAGTTGTAAATGTAGGCAAAAAAGCATTCCGGGAAAACGATAAAGGTTTTATAATAATGATTGGTTGAGCTGAGGGCCGAATTGTTTATATTTATGACATTTATTTGACAGTTAGCAAGAGCAGATATTTCTTTTAGAATTCATAACAAAAATGTTTTTTAACGTTCAATTCTGTCACTTTACTGAGATGTTAAGTTAAAATTATATTTTGACACGTAAAATAGCATGACATAAATTTGACTTTTAACAAAAAAATAAAACATAAAAACTTCATGCCTTTGTGAGCAAGTAACAAAGTGCCTAAATTGGCTAAAAGTCAAATAATATGCATGACATTTCTGATTTTTAGACATAAATTCAACATGAATAATGACATGACATAAATTTGAAAATGTATACACTGTCAGAAGTAATTTGGCATGGCAAGTCATAAATTTGACATATATAATGAAGTGATAAGCATTTGACGCATAAAATGGCAGGACATAAATTTGCTACCAATAATTATTTAATTGTTTACAATAAAAAAACGACATTAGTGTAACGCTTATAAAGTCAAAATAATAAAATATACAAATATAAGCAAATTTATGCTTTTAATATCGATGGCACGTAAAACGGCATGACATAAATTTGACATTTAAGAAAATACAAAATAAAGTCAGCACTTTTTATGTCAACATTTCTTTATCAACAAGTTAAGAAGTAGCTAAGTTAGGCAATGTATGACTTTTTCTGAATTCTTTCAGTAAGAATTTGATGTCAGTAATGAATGTCATGACATAAATTTGACAACAATAATAACTTCAATGTCATACAATGTTAAAATAATGTCGAAAATAAGTTTTTCATTAAAACTGTCTTGTCATAAAATTGACGCCAATAATGATGTGACATTTAAAATGACATGAGATCGTCAATTTTAATACAATATATTATTCTAGAAATATTTATGGTTTTAAATGGCGTTTATAATAAGAAAACGACATTAATTTCACACGTCTTACTTCAAAATATCAATATATTTAAAATTAAGCAAATATTTGCTTTTAATACTGATCACGCGTAAAAAAGTATGACACAAATTTGAAGCATGACACTGGTAAGGTGCAGCCTAAAGTTAAAATTAATAATTTCAAGACGTTAAGTTGAAATTAATCAAGATATGGACACATTTTTGGTCATTAGAAATGTCATGACATAAATTTTACAGCTATGATGATTTGATATAAATTTAGAAGTTTTTAATTAAAAAATTAATTTTTTATCAGTATTGTATTTCCTATACTTTATTAATTATGCAAACTGGGTTCGACTTTTTGACATTAGAACTGATATGAAAAAATTTCCGACATTGATATTGATTTATTTTCAAGTTGAAATAAAAAATATCATGGCATTAAGTTTAAAATTACAAGGATATGTGCCATTATTAAGATATTTGTCATAACAAATGCCATGCCATAATTTTGACATTAAAATGTGATGACATAAATTTGACAGCTTTGATGATTTGATATAAATATTGAAGTTTTAAGTTAGAAAAAAAAGTTTTTATCATAATTGCAGTCCCTTTATTGTATTTATGAGAATTATGGTCGACTTTTTTAAACTTAGAACTGATATGAAGAAATATTTTACGTTGATAAGTCTTCAATATAAAGTTGATGAGGAATATCATGACACTAAGTTCAATTTACAAAAATATGGACACATATTTGTCCTTAAAAATCACAAGTCAAAAATTTGTCAATAAAAATGTCATGACATAAATTTGATATTTAAAATATTGTGACATAAATTTGACAACAACTATGATTTGATACAAATTTTGAGGTTTTAATTCAAAATTTTTATTTTTTTGTGATTGACTTTTTGACATTTCATTAGGCTTCAGCTTAAAGTTGACATGAATAATATCATGGCATTAAGTTTAAATAAACAAAGATATGAAGACATATTTGTTTTTAAAATAATGCTTATCATAAAAATGATGGTTTGACAAAAATTTAAGGTTTATAATGACAAAAATAACTTTTTGTGATTATTGGTTGCCATAACCATCTTTATTGAATTCTTGTGACAGATCAGAAGAAACATTTGCCATTTATTAGGATGCATCTTAAAATTGACACAAACAATAACATGGCGATAACTTTTAATAAAAAAAAAGTGAACGAAAATTTGTCATTGAAATTGTTATGACATAAATTTGACAAATCAAATTGTAAAAAGGGCCTGACCAAAGAATTTTTACCTTTAAAATCTGCTTATTTTAAACGACAAACAAGAAAAAAATACAAATTGACAAAAACTTAACAAAGAAATTCAAAACCCTGCTCAAAATTAAAAAAAAAATAAAACAAATACCCAGCAATAAATATTGCAAAAAAATAGCAAAACAAAAATTCCGCTACTTAAGAAGTAGGTAAGCGTGGATCAATGACAAAATACAGACAGCAATTTGAAGCTACTAGCGATGAAACAATAAACGACGGCACCATATAAGGAGCCTACAAAGGCAGAGGAGGAGCGCAACACAACAACGAAAAGAAGCAAAAAGAAAAAAAAACGTAACAAAGCAGCGTGTAACAGCCAATTAATAATAAAATCTATTCATCAATAAAATAATGCCAATTACAATATTGCCAAGCAATGACAAAAGATAAAAAGTAAAAGTAACAAAAAAGAAAGAAAAATAAATATTACAAAAAAAAAAACAAAAAAAATAGGACATCTTAAAAAATAGAAGTTCCAATAATATTCCAATTCGAATAAAATGCGTGAGAATATTTGGAGTAGTTTGCGAGTTAAGAATGAAGATAGCAAAAAAACAAGTAAAGAAAGTCTAAAGTCGGTCTAGGCCGACTATGAAATACCCTAAACCCACTTTTCAAAAATAAAAAAAAAATTTATTGTAAATGGGCGTGTCCGTGGGCGGATGAAGTCCATTTTTCCAAACCATCTTTGTCTTGTCATAAAAAACATACGTGCCAAAGTTTAGCTCTGTAGGTTAAACAGAGGCTTATTTATTGCGTTTTCAATTTTTGGGTTGTATGGGAGGTGGGCGTGTCCGTGAGCGGATGACGTCCATTTTTCAAAGACATCTTTGTGTTGATATAAAACACACACATACCAAATTTTATTGTTGTAGACTTATTATGAGCTGAGTTATGCAGTTTTAAATTTTTGCATTGTATGGGAGGTAGGCGTGTCCGTGGGCGGATTCCAAAAATATTCAATAGTGCAGATCCTTGGGTACATGTGACCATGTGTACCAAGTTTCATCCAATTATCTCAACTCCTTCTTCTTATCCTGTGTATACGGACAACACACAGACGGACAGACGGACGGACGGACGGACGGACGGACGGACGGACATAGATAGCTCGACTCACGTGGTGACGCTGATCAAGAATATATATACTTTTCTATACCGGACTCGCTTCGTTCTATGCGTTACAAACGTTTGCACAAAGTTAATATACCCTGACCTTTCAGGTTTAGGGTATAATAAACAAACAAAACAAAATAGAGAAAAACAAAATTAAAGATCATTGAACTGAAGACCCGAATAAAAAAAAAAAAACAAAACCCTTAAAATAAGGGAAATCCTTTTATTTGTCACAACAGCAGAGCATCGTCCTCGTAGAGCCACTCAGGCAATGAAACTTAATACTTCAAACAAATAAACGCCGCAGAGGAAAAGTAAACAAAATTTGGCTGGTTTTGTTGATTGAGGATTATCAACAGTGATAGATGATAGGATAGGGATGATGAGCATGAAGATAAGGTAGCTAGCTACCTGCTGTACCATGAAAATTAAGAAAATAATAAAAAAAAATTGCATAATAAGAGAAACCTTTATGAAGGATTATTCATTCAATAAGGAGTTTGATAACAACAACAACAACAAAAATTGAAAACAAAATAAAACAGACTCAACGAGATATGATAAAACACATTTAATACTCTTTGAATACCGAAATTTGAACCATTTTTGATTTGAAAAGATGTTTGTTATTTTGAAGTAAAAAGCTGCCGAATAACAGCGAAAGCAACTTTATTTAGGTAGTCTTAAATAAAATTAACCTTGAGGCAAGTTTCAAAAAAATCAAGATTCTGTGAATTTTAGAGAATTGTTGTTTAGTAAAATCTCTACTTTGTTTTTAATTTCAGCACAATAGTATTAAAAATATCCCAAAACATTGAAATTCATTGGAATTCACTGAAAGTCAGATTCACACATAATTTAAATTTTTATGTAATGCTATTTATTTGACAATATGAAAGTTAATGCCTGACAACGTCAATTATACGACAAATTTCAATTCATGTCTCAATTTAATGTGAAAAATCGAATGTCAAAAGTCAATTCACAATTCAAATTAATACAAAACAGCGGCTAAAAAAAAGTTCGAGAACAGAATTTATTGCCAAAATTATACAAAAATGATACAAATTATATTTTGTTTTAAGTGATATATGCATATATATTACAAGTATCGATGTATCGATGCCTAATGTATGCCATGCCATTTTTACCTCAAATTTTAGAGAAACCTGTAGCGGAGGGGGCCTCGGTAGTTATTGTGCCTCGGTAGACGAGTGGTTGGCGTGCTTGACTGTTCCTGGTTCGAATCCCGGTCTAACCATAGTCCCACGCTTTTACCTTTATTTAATTCGTTCCTCATTTCTAATCATCTTTAATTAAAAATTTATCAAAATATACGACTTTGGAAGTTGTAGTTGGTGGAAGAGATGTTTGTGGTATGAGATTGCTTAATAACAAGAATTGACTGAGGTACAGGCATTTCACTTGCCTCAAATCCAAATTCGCATGTTGATATAGCGCTCCGCCACGTGTACAACATTCGTCACTTGTTTCTCTTAATTTCCTTTTCTCTCCTACTTGTCTATCACCCCATTTTCCGAACCAAAGCAGACTTGTCTGACTAGGTTCGACACCTGAAATCCTTGGTTCAAAGTTAAAAAAAACAAGGCTAGGTTAGGTTGACGCGGCTGTCTTTTATGAGACAGAAATCGGCCAATTAGGTCCGTTGTGATTAAGGGGGTTAAGGGAGTTAATTATTTGCCTACTCTATTTGAACCAGTTGGTTTTATTAGTAAAGCTTAGTAGTATGTGGATCAAAGATTTTTAGAGACTAGTCTGATCACAATAAAACCAGTTCTCCAGGAGAAGGTGACGATTTTTAGCCAGCGCTGGATATGTGCAGAGAAGATGTGTTGTGGCTTCCTCATCTCTGCAGCTTCTGCAGAAGTCTTTATGGAGGGTGTTTAATCTCCGGGTGTGATTTTTGATTAAGCAGTACCCTTTTAGGACACCGATAACATTATTTATTTGATACTTTCTAGCCTTTGCGCGCCGTTTGGCATGTGCTTCCCGTAGAACACCTTATGTTGGTTCTTTTAAGAAATAGCTCATTTTGGAGTAGTTTGCATGCGGTAAGAGGTCTACCAATTTGTTCCTTTTCTCTCGATAAAGTATGGAACCGATTTGAGGGAGTTCGTCTGCATTACAGTTTCCTGGAAAGTCTCTATGCCCGGGGATCCAGCAAAACAAGATTTTGAGCTGCTCTGCCATGTCATTTAGGGATCTGCGGCAGCTAAGGACTGTTTTTTATGTTACTTTTATAGATTCGAGGGCTTTTAAAGCGGCTGCACAGTCCAAAGGCAATTAACAGCTTCATGTATAGCAGTAACTTCAGCTTGGTATACACTGCAGTGATCAGGGAGCCAAAGGCAAGATTGATGTTTAGCTATTCAGAGTAGACAGACTCCTCACTTTGCTATTCAATTTTGATCCATCGGTGTTGATTTCAATTGCATTGCTAGGTGGAAGGCTTCCAGTATCCCATTAATTTCTGGATACATCAAAATTTTTGTAGAAGAAAAGCTTTTGCGTGATGTAGTCTAGGGTTTTGGGTGTTGGAGGAAAGAGCTTCCTAGTGCTAGAGTATCCTAATGTGCCTCCCCTGCATCGAAAGGTGTGGAAGTCAGACATATCGCTGTTTTGTTAGGATATCAAGTGGTATAAGGTGGAACATTGTGTCAAGTGCGTCTGTAGGGGTGGTTGTAAGTGCTCCGCTTATGCATAGCTCAGCTCATTTTTTAACTTTGCGAAGTATATTGAGGTGTGTTTTTTTGTTCAGTCCAGGCCACCAGACTAAAACACCATATAACATTAGCCTAATAACAGCTGTGTAGAGCTGTGTAGTGAAGTAACTTGGTTGAAGTCCCCATTTGTTACCCACTGCTTTCTTGCATTTAAATTCTTGCTATATTGGCTGTTTTAGCTCTCTCGAGCAGGTTGGGTTTCCAATTTACTTTCATATCTGGGATGAGACCCAGGTATTTTGCCCAGGTATAAGTTAAGTTTTGTATTTCTCAGTTTTGGAGGACTGATTGTTGTGGGTAAGTTGTGTTGTCTAGACTAACTCAGTTTTATCTGGGTTAACGCTGAATCCATAGCTGGAAACTCAATTAACAAGAGTGTTTAGACAATTTTGCATAATATCGCTAAGAGTAAATATCTATTTTCCTGTGGTGATTGGAGTGGAAACGTCATCAGCATAGGCACCAACTGCAATCCTCTCTCTCTAGTTTAACCAGTAGTTCATTTACTTGAGGGGGTTCCCCGTGGTATAGACCTTTGCGTAGATGCTGTTACCAGATTAGCGCTAATAATACTGCCTACTAACATTTGTTTTATAAGTGCTATCAGCGCAGCATCCACCCTAAAATCCGTCATTGTATAAGTGGTAGCCTCTGCCTTGACGTTGTTGAAGGCACCTTCTATATCGATCATTAGCTATCATTGAACATTTTTGTTAAAGGCTTTTTTCAATCATAGAGACTATGGGAATATAGGGAGCTGTTTCCACGAATCGCCTTTAGCGCCAACATTTTACGTCACCAAAAGTGAGTTTACTTCTAGTTTTAGTCTCAAATGGATATCTATTAATCTCTCGACAGATTTAAGAATTAAAGATGAGAGACTTATTGGTCGAAGATCTTTTGGGTTAGCATGTGAGCTCTTTTCTGCCTTAGGTATGAAAACTACCTTCACGTATCTCCAGCGTTTTGCGAGGTGATCAATACAGCTTTGAAAGATCATCAAAAGCCATTGGTTTAGGATGTCGTAAGTTTTTTTAATTTCAATTGAGGCTATGCCGTTAGCTTGTGGGGACTTGAGCGGTTTGAAGCTTTCTATTGCCAATTTTCGATTCGATTTTGTAATAATGTCTAAGGAGGTATCAACAGTGGGTAGAAGAGCACTTCTTGAGTTGGATCATTCTTTGTCTTTGCACAGTCTGAGAAGTAAGCTTCTATTCATATGTTTAGAGATTCTTCACTACTGGTTACACTTATTCTGTCTTCTGTTTTCATGAAGCTTGGATTAAGAGGGATGGCTGCGAGCATTTTCGTTAGTCTCGACGCCTCAGAGGTTTGTGATACTTCTTCACAGAAGGCCCTCCAAGACTGTCGTTGTGCCTTTCGTAATTTTTTCTTATATTCTTTTCGAGCCATTTTATAAGTTAGCCACGCATCGGTGGATTCAGTGGCTGTTGCTACTTTTCCAAGTTTTTTTTTCAAAATATTCATATAGGCGGTTTTGTTCATTGTGCCTTCGATGAACACCAGCTGGAAAACACCTGCAGCAGACATACAGCCCCATACAATTACCCCTCACCACCGTGTTGTTGCAGCAAGGTTCTTTGTTTTCCATTCAAGTTCCGTCTTTGGCAGACATATATTCGGCCATCACAAGGGAAAATATTGAACTTGCTCTCATTTGAGAAGAGCACTTGGTGCTAATAAGAGGTTGGCTTACTTTTGTACTCCATTCGCTTCTTTTGGTTGATAGCAGATATCAATGGTTTGCACTTTGCCCCACGAGATTTATATCCAGACCTGTTGCTGCACTCTTCCAACGGTCAACTGTTGGGCATCCGTCCCAAACTCTTCCTTGACCTCAGTAGCAATCTGGGAGGATATTATTCTGGGTCAACTTTTAATTTTCGGATAATTTTGGTACGTTTACAATCGCTAACCATGGTGGGTCGCCCAATTCGCTTAGTACTTTCAAAGATGAACGAGCCTTTAAAGCGTTGAACAATACTCTGATTTGTAAATCGGCTTCTCCCCATCATTTCCCCCAATCTCAGCATACGGCTTAGCTAATTGTGCCAATATAAAAAATTTTCCGCTCCGATTCCGTGGTCTGCTTTGTCATTCAATTACTGCTTTGAGAACATAATTTATTTCAATATCGGCGTCGATTTTTACCGCAATTTTTTCACATTTCATTTTTCACATTACATTTTTCACATTACATTTTTCACATTTTTTCACATTTTTCATAAATCAATATAACCACCAACACACGGTTTTCACAATAATGTTACCAGATCGATGAAAATATGTCACACAAATTATTTCAAAACTTAAGTGTGCCAATAATTGTTCACACCAAATATATGGATTTCTTCACCTTTACATTAAATTATGAAAATATTATTTTTAACACAAATAATAGTACACATTCCGATAACAAATTAACAGCTTTTTAAGAAAAATATTTTTATATAGTTCTTCTGTTTAAGTGCACAAATTTTGGTCGAAAAGGATAAGTGACTGCTGTGCCAAAACTTTTGCATGTACACATAACTGCTTCAAATCCGCTTTGCAGAACAGAGCGTTTCACCGTGCATGAATGCGCAAATTTGTTCAAATACTAGGGATACAGCTTTCAAGCCCTCTTCTTTATTCGGCGTCTTTTTCTTCTGACCTATTAGGTAATTTTTACACTTTATAACTACTAAGGTTGTATAGTTATTTAATCCGATGAACAGTTGATTTCGATATTCTCGCTTTTGCTGTTGTATCACATACCGAAGAGGCTAGATTCTTTAAAAGCAACTAGATTTAAAAGCTTATCTTTTTGAGCCACCCATTGGTTTGCTGGACCACTTTTTGTATCTGACCCGAGTTGCTTTGATAAAGCGGTTACCTCTTTGTATCGTTTTAAAGCCCGTTTCCAACAGTTTTTACGCACACACCAACTCTTCCTATGCGAACTCTGGCGTCGGTATTTTACATATTCATAGTAAGGTCAAATAAAAATTTTTCAAAACAAATTCCCGAAAAGCCACACTTTCATTCAAATTCTGCCTTTCCAGTTCGAGTACTTATTTCAGTTGAAATCTCCTGTTGGGACACGCCCCCCGAGTTATTTTCCCAAATGTTCAATGGGGCTTAGGTTAAGATATCGTGTTGATCTTGGGAGAATGTGAAGCTCATCCTGTATGATCCACATATGCACGTCATTAGCAGTGTGCTTGGGCTCATTATCTGTTGGAAAAAAAAGTTGCTAACAAGGTTCAGATGCCATGCACTTTCTAGCAAATTTTCTTTTGAAGCATTGAGGTAAACCGACATGTCCATAATACCGTTTAAAAATACAAAATTTCCAACACCTACCAACACCTTATTTCATTGCAATAATTGGATTGTTTTTTTCGAGGTCAGTATTGATTTGTCTCGATACTCGTATTCCACCATCCGATTGCTAAATGTTAATCATATTTTCGTCACTAAAGAGTACTAAGAGTCACTAAAGAGTTGCTCCAGAAATCAAGTGGCTTATATTTGTATACCTTTGCGAAATCTTGCCTCTTTTTTTAATTAACTTTGCGGATAAATTGTTTTTTTTTTCACGCCACTCAGGAACTTTAACTGACGGTTTTATAGCCCTGGGAACTGCTTTCAGATGGACTGCTTTTCAATTTCTTGTTGAGCTTCTGATGATAAGTTTACGTGGTCTTGCGGTATGAGGTCGGTTTTGAAGATTTTTATTTCCTTTAAAACGTTTTAATATACTATAAATAGAAAAACGGCTGCAATTTATTGCTTCACCAAATTTGGCACATGAATTACCAGCATTGATGTAGAATTTTTTGTTTTCAGCTTGACTTGCTTCTTTTTATTTCAAAGTTTTCTGTCAAGATGCTTTCATATCTGCTCAATCGAGTTAAGGTTTGGAAACTATGGTGGATGATCAAAGGTTCTTAGGAGTCTGATATGATACCCACTTCCGCATAATTTTGGACACATGCTTAGGATCGTTGTCCTGTTAAAATGCAGGTTTCGGTTTAAGCTCATTTTCCACACTAGGCGCAACATTATTCTCTTAGATCTTCGCATAAACCAAGTTGTTCAATTGCCAAATTGTACTTGTTCATTGTTGGTTTTAAAAACGAAATTGACAGGATCATTTCCTGCCGCCGGCATCAAGCAGCCCCTGAACAAAATTGAGCCTCCAGCCTGCTTCATCGTGTTTGAGACAACATTTATTGTATAAAATCCCAAAAAGCTGTAGTTCTAGAAGCTTTTTTAAGTCACTTTTGATATTTATGTTTTCTTGAGTGGTACTTTCCCTTGATAGTACTGGCGCTAACTAATTTTCCTGATGTCTGGAATATTCATGCTTTTTGACAGCACTTTCTGTGGTTTCTTAAGTCTTCTTGTAATGAAAGCATTGAAGCAGAAAATTCTGCAAGCCAATGCAGAATTAAAAGTACCGTTCAATACAAAACACTGTTTTTGAAACTTCTTTTTAAATTGAAAGATTTCTGACAAATGACTACATTAATCTTATAAATATTTATGATAAGGACAACATTGAACATAATTTTCACAACAAATATAATTTATATTTTGTATAAATTGCATTCCCAAAAAGCTGAAGCCTCGTTTTTTGTACTTTTTGGTGAATTCCAGATGATTCTTCTGATTCGTTTATAATATGTATGGTTTCTTGAATGGAACTTTTTAATTATGTTTCTAACCGCTTTTAACTTGCAAGCTTTCGGACAACTGCATTCATTTTATAAAACTTTGTGACCTGTTATTCCTACATATTTCTTTTTTCTAAACCTTCCAACTGGTCTTGACCAAATGCCTAACTTCACTTAACTTCACTTAATAAGCTTAACTTAGAAATATCCTCATAAAACAATAGAGATCTTAGAAGGAAGACTTTCGTCATCAACACTCACCTTTCTTTTTAAGTAGCTCATATCGCGTTGCGCCTTCATTGCCTCCTTAAACTCCACTTCCTTAAGCTCGTCCAGAATTTTTTGATACTTATCACGGTTCTCCACATCCAGAGCGACGTGTAGATATTCATGCCAGTTGCGTGAATCGAAGCCCCAATGGCAGGTGCGATTCTCCTGTTTGCGATGCACATGTCCGACAAATTTCTGTGGCGAAAAATAGCCTTTACACTCCAGGCACATGATACACGTAGGCTTGGTGTACGAGTACATATCAGGCGTGCAGATACCCTCGCATTTGCCGAAACAACGATGATAAACCTTGAACGAGATCGCGCCTTTAGGTATATCGGCATCGTTGATGTAGATATTGCGATCGGCGCGATGAAGTAGAGCGGCACATAGACGCTCAGCGTCGGTGCGTGTGATCAGGCCACAGGCCTTGACATCCGAGGGCAATATTTTGGCTGCCTTGAATTCCATCAGCTGATCGGGCGTGCACTGCGAGCAGAAGATGCCCAGCTCATCGAAAATGCGATTGATTTGATCGAGCGTAAAATCAGCGAGCACATTATTGAGAAACTGCGGCAAGCAAAGACGCATTTCGCCGCCCAGCGAATAGCAGCCAATGGTCTTGCCTTCGAGGCGCGTCTCATAGAGCTCACCCGAGCCGGAGTCGGCGGCAGAGAGTATGGGTTGCGGCAGCTCGGGTGGCGGTGGTGGCACAATTGTGATCGAGGCATTTTCATTGAGCTCGAAGGGTTCTGGCGAACTGAAGATCTCTTTTTTGATGAGCGCTACCGGGGGTGGCACTGTGGGCTGTGCGGCAGCAGAACCAGACAGGTGACAGTGATCACCGCCGGCATTAGCGCTGCAGGGACTTAACGTGTGTGCATTACCGACGGCAGACTGCGTATGATCGCCACCACCACTACCTCCCCCTGCATGTGAGGCGTCAAGCGGTCCAGAGGCGGCCTGTAACGAATGACCGGGTCCCTGTAGACTTTTGGGCGCGCTGTTTTGAAATGTCTTCAAAACGGTGCGTATGTTTTGCGTAACGTATTCGGTCATTTTCTACACGGTTTTGTTAAAACAATGAAAAAACAATTTCTCGCGAACGCTTCAAATGTGGGTGCGTTCGCTATAATTAGGCGCAGCACTTAAGTTTGTAGTGTAAAAATTGATATTTGCGAAAAATATTTCGAACATCTTTGTGCTGGGTCAGAGATGTAAACATTGCGAAGATTGAAGTGTTGCGTTTAAATTTTTTTTAATACTTCACTTTTGCGACGGTTTTTGAAAATTTTTAATATTTTAATATTTTTGACAATATTTTTGCAGCTTCTTCTTTCACGCTGCTTGCTTCTTTTATTGTAATAATTTTAATATTTTTTTTTTTTTAAATACTTTTGGCACGTCTTGCGTTTATTTATTTTGCGCTAAAGCCGCTCCGACGGCAGTTTTTCTTCACATTGCGACGTTCAAGCACAGGAAGGCGACGAAAAGTTCGCAACGCGCGCGCGAGTGTGCGAAAGAGACGAAACGACGAAGTTATCTTCCTTTTTTTGCTTTTATTTTTATTTATTTTTTTTTTTCCTTTATATATAAATATATTTATTTATATATTTTTAGAATGCGACACAAAGATACGCGACACACATAAACACACACACAAGCACACGGCGCACAAACAAACATTCTGGTCACTGTGGCAATTTGTATGCAAAAATATTTGGCTTCAATATAATTATTTATTTTTTTTGTTTAATGCGTTATTTTAATAAATTACAAACT
Organism: Tetanocera ferruginea; assembly: GCA_958299015.1. Lineage (NCBI taxonomy): Eukaryota > Metazoa > Arthropoda > Insecta > Diptera > Sciomyzidae > Tetanocera > Tetanocera ferruginea. Next base: position 124,404,688 of record OY282641.1, on the reverse strand, counting down.
TTTGCGAACACAGCACGACGCAAGGATTATTTAAAAAAAATGCACGCACTGAACGCACGCACTTATTGTGTGCTGGCTGCTGCGGCGGTTATGCCAAAAAAAAAATATTCCCACTGGAACTGTTTGTTGTTGTAGCTGCTGCTAAGCAGGATGCTGCACTGCGCTGCCTTTGTTGTTGCTGTTGGCGCGTGTTTTTGTTTTTGTGCTCGTTGCGCTACTGTTTGTTGTTTTTTTTTTTGTGTTTCTGTTGTTACTTTTTTGTTTTTCCTCTACTCTTTCTTGCTTTTGACAGCTTGCGGCGACTGGCGTCGACAGAGCAGCAGATGAGACGACGTTGTCGCCGTCTGACGTTTCTGTCACAGAAATCTAATGAGCACAAAAAATTCCCAACGCAAAGATATTTTTCTAATTTTAAAATTGTTGCTAGTTGTTGTTTATTTTGCAGCGCTTAAATATTTAGCGTATAATTACTTTTATATAAACTATTTTATATATATTACAATATTTTTGTAAAATTCAAGCTTTTATTATTTTTCACATTTTCACGTTTTCACGCTCTTTTTTTTGCACACTATTTGCATATTTTTTTTGCACACTTTTTGCGTATCTTTTGCTCTATTTATAAATTAAAATTTATTTTTGCAAATTAATTTCTTGCACTTGCTTTGCGCTGCTGCTTCGCGCTCTCTGTTGCTGCTCGCTTTCAATTTGACATTCTTTAGCACATCATTTGATAATTTTCATACATTCTTGCTTTTTGCACTATTTTTTTTTTGCTAATCTTTTTATAAACACTTAAAACTTCATTCATTTCTATTATATTTCTATTTTACACACTCTGTGCTAAATTCTCTTCAAACACATAATTCACAAAAAAATATTCGTCGGTTTGCATACAAACGTCCGAAAATACTTTGCAAAAACCGTCGTTATTTTATTTTTTTTTTTTTTCTTACTGCTGCTGTCAGCGTTTCACACTCTCACAGTAAATACAAAATATATACGGTCAGTCACAAACACTGCACACTCGTTTACGACACAAAGTTTAACGCATCGATCCACAAAGCGACGGCGGCGAACGTTGATTGAAACGTTGGCGAATCTCGAATTTTGTCCACACTGTATTCGACTCAAAATAAAGTTGAACATCGAAAAATTGCGCTCCAGTTTCGCGCACACTCTTTGCCTTGGCGCGCTCTTTAGCTCATGCATCCAACAAAAATGAACACAACAAAATATAAATAACCGCCGTCGTTGCGGCAAATTTTGCATTCGTTGAAGTAAAAAAAATAAATTTGCTCTCCAAGTTTAGTTTATTTTTGCCATTTATTTGCATTGAAAGCTCTCTTGAGTGCTTTGCTCAGCTGTCAAGCAGTTTGGTTGATAGCTTTGGTGTAATAGATTTTCGCTAATCAGAAATGTTCTGAAACGAGCAAGTCCAATTAGCACATCTCTAAATTGTAATAGATTATTACGGAGGAAGAGTGCGTTCAGATAGGTTGTACTTTTAAGCGAAAAGTTGTTCACAATAAGATGAGCTTGGTATATCCATGATAGAATAACAAGGTAGGTGCATATTGGAGAGGAGGTGAGCTAGATGTCAAATTCGAATTTGAGTTGTTCTAATTAATGTTGTTGCCTTTTCTTTTGACGTTTATAGCACTCACAGCATTGTTTGTGTAAAACTAGACATTTGAGCAGCCATATCCCCTGCTCACACGGTGATTGCCATTCAAACAATCTACTCGTTTTGTTATTGCTTTCAATGTAAAACTATCAAAAACATTGCGAGCGAGAGCGGATGAACACAGATTGCCTCATTCAAAATTTGTTCATTTTGTGATTGCTGTACAAGACAGCAATCAAGCAATCTGAACAGTGCTGCTGGGTGGCGAAACAAATATTTTGTTTTTTTTTTTAGATTTTGATCGTATGAGTAACCAGAAATCAAGTTAAAATTTAGAAAAAATTGTTGATTTAGTGTTTTTTTACATAAAAAACAGTCACTTTAAATTTGAACGGTTATATCTCCGCTAGTGCAAAAGATACAAAATTTGGCGATATTTCGTTTGATGATCTCTTAATTATAGCTCCGCTACAACACATAACGCAATAGTAGTTGATATACCGTTGGAACATTTCATATTTTCTCTAAAATACAAAATTTCATTTTTTATCTTAAAGTGTGTTGTCAGTCTGTTGTCAGTGTTGTCCTATGCATCAAATGTCAGTAAGGCCCACTCATTTTATAATGCCTACTGTAATTGTTTTGCATCTGCTTCATTATACAGAGGTGGAAAATAGTAGATAAAGTTTCTTTTTTAAATTATTGTGTTTAAATATTCATAAAAATAAAATTAACATGGCAAAATTATCATTTCTGTATGCCATGGCCAACCAACAGAACTTTATATGTGTTTTACACAATTTAAATATCATTGTAAGTTAATCGAAAATATTGCAAACTTGAGTGGAAAAATAATAGAAACAAAACGGAATTCTGTTTATAGAAAATTGTATTTTAGGTATCTAAACAAAGAAGTTTTAAGTTGATAACTTAAAGTCTCACTTATTTTAAAAAAAGGTTGTTTTCTCTACACTTTTAATCAATAATTAGTTATTATGAGACGTACATTCATGATAATGTTTCTGAAAGAAAAATCATCAAAAACTCCAGAAAAAGGAAAAAATCAATATAAGAAATAGCAGAACTGATTAGAATTTCAGTGAAATTGGTAGAATTCAGGCATGTTCTGAAATGCGATTTACATCGGAATCAGATTTACTTCCGATAACATTTGATTGAAAGGTGTTTTGCAATCCGATTCCGATCTTCAAATCCGATATTTGGTTTTTGGCGGATTGTAGGTGTTCTGTACTCCTATTTTTCGGAATTTGAGTGAATTTAATTCCGTTGAAATTTTTACTGCAGGATACTCATTGTTTTAATGAAATTTGAGTAATATAAGACGAAATAAAAAGTTTCCATACCGACAAATGCATTTCTAACATTTGACGACTGCATTTTAATGAGATACAACATTTTTATTTTATGTATAAAATTTGTTTTATAATTAGGGTATTCACTTCACTGCTGAAATTTCCAAAATCGCAAATCGCAAACATATCTTTCTAGAAAATTGGAAAACGTATTATGATTATGCCTATATGACACTGGCTAGTTTTAGTATTTTTCAGCGCTTAAATTGTACGTTAAGAGCAGTACGATAAATGATCACTACAATTTTCCGTTGATATGACTGCCTACGCTTTATGTTCAATCAAGCGAATCAAGCTCTAACACGCGGTCAACATTGGCAATAAATAATGGTATAAAATATTGCTTACCATAGATATTGCTCATGTAGACCACTTATTGCTCATGGTATTCAATATATGTTATGCAATATTTTTTGCCATTTATGTTAAGCAATGAGCTGTCATTTTTGCCATCATTAACCATCACTAACATAAACAGAAAACTTTTCCTTGAAATTTTAATGTAAGAATTTGTATCATAGTACTTTATTTACGATTTATTTGTTAGTGGTCCAAAGTTGTTCATATTTATTTTATGTTTATATTTTTTTATATTTTATATTTATTATCATTTAAAAATGATGTAGTATACCATAGAATGCCCATGTAGAAAATATTGGTTGCTATATTTATGGTAAAAAATGGAATTTGACAGATGGTATAAACTAATTTATTTCCAGTGTGGACCGTAAAAAATGCAAAAATGTTCTACTTTTTCAGCTTCTACCAGCTTAAAATCACGAAAAAGTCATTGTGTTACAGCAGAAGGAAGAACAAAATAAATATTTTGTAAAGCAGACATTCTGCATTTTTTCCGTTGTACCTTTTAATTCTGTTTTTGCATTTCAATGGGTTGCCTATAAATGTTTTTAATTGAAATAAAAAACAATTGGGTGCTCGGGTTTGTAATTATTTTTAAATAATTCGGACAAGTTGCACATTTTTGACACAAAATCAATTATATTTTTGTCGCAACAGCTATTGAATTTTCCACACAATATTCTACAGACATCCCATTCACACAAGTCATTGCTGTCTCTTTTATCCCCTACTTGTTTTAATATCTGAAAACAAGCCATTAATGAAACAAGGGCGAATATATACTTATCTAAAAACAAACGTTCTATGATTAACGAACCATGGGCGAATATATACTTATCTAATGAAGCCATGTATGTGACATGTGTTTTGTGGATTATGTCAAAGTATTTGAAGCAATGGTGATGTCATAGTTCAAGCAGGAAATGCGAATTCAGGAGATTCAGGTGTTGGCCTGAATGCGACCAAAATGTTCCCAAAAATGTTAAAAATTTTGTTTCATGCAATTAAAGTAAGGAATATAGAATGGACCTAGCAGTCTCAGGATCTCAATCGAATGTATGTTTATATTGGGAGTTCTAAAGCGTCAAATATGGGGTATATAAAAAAAAGAAAAAAATGTTTGTGGCAGAAATTGTGGCATTCTTCTATACCGGCGGTTACTTGTGCGAATTTGGTTGATTCTATGGAGCGCAGATGTCATGAAGTCATCAAAAAGAAAGGAGAAACCATGTTATACTTATTCTATTACTTTCTTATTCAAGAAAAGGTCCATTTTAACAAAAAATATAAAATATTGCCAAAGTTGAAGTTTGTTTCTATAATTTTTTTCAAGCTTCATTTATAAAACGATTTATTTTAAAATAAGTATTGACTGATTTTTTGTATTAAACCATATTAAATTTTGGAAATATTCCCAATATTTTCAACCGAAATTAACGAAACTGACGATTTTGTTCGAAAATATTTAAACAGCGACTCGCTAACAATATGACAATACCGACAAACGAGCATTTTGTGACAAAAACTGGGAAAAACTTGGGAAATATTTTAGGAATTTACTCTTATTTTATATGACATTAAAAAAAACTTACCCAGACTCAGCTGCATTCCAAAAACTACAATTATTTTGCAATCTGAAAATTTGGTAAAAATCTTCAGCTTCTAGTGTAAAATCATCATCATTTTTGGAATCGTTACCTTCTCATCTCAATCTAGCTCGTTTGGTAAATGCAATACAGCAATAAATTTGAATTTTTCACAAATTAAATAATTTTAAAAAAATTACACAGACGAAATTGAACGATTTCGTCTGCGGGACAACTTTGATAGAACCTCACTGACACACAACATGACGTCTACTTCCGATCTTTGAGGAACTTCCTTATAAATGCCAAAGTATTTTTTAGTAGGTGTACCTTCTCGTTTCCTTTTCCTCTTGCCAAGATACAGCTTTCCTCAAATGTCGCTATGGACGATATCGTCCAACAATGGCGGCGCAGAGTTAAATTGATAAAGCTTTGTAATTTTTTGTGCAAGTCAAATGGATTTTTTATTTTTGTTTTTTTAATGTAGAGTTTAAAATTGAAGTTCTGAATTCGAATATAAATTTCTTCAATTTATCGTCAATCATGGTTTTGACGCATGGTTTGCTTGGTTAGTAGTTACGTCTTCTGTTGTCCCTGAGCCCAACCCAAACTTTGATGGGTAAATTTTTTCCACATTAACTTTGTTTTGAGCCACTGGAATCTTTATCATTAAAACTTTTTGATGCTTTGGATTGTGGCTTCAAATGAGTTAATGCTGAGAAAGTGCGAAAAAGCTGTAGTAGCTGAACTCTTTTGTTATTGCATGCTATCATGTGTGTCCAATTGAATGGTTAGAAAATTTTTTGTTTTCCAGAACAGCCTGTGCTTGAACACTGCCCAAAACGCCGCCAACTTCGTGTTCAAACAATTTTTCTTTTCATGCAGCTGTTTCATTTTTCTGCAACTTTTTTTTCTTGTAAACCGGAATTTTTTTCTTTACAACTTGGCGCTTAATTGGAAAATTTCTGTAATTTTTGTATAAACTTAAACGGAAGACAATTAAAAAAATAACAAAATCTTAAAAACCTGCATTATGGATTTGAACGACGCCGTTTTAACCTGCGCTGTAAACATACAATGGGCAAACGCAGTTGGAGTGACCGGCCGGAAGCTGGTGTATCGCGTGGCCACTCTACGACTAGTGCGGAACGAACTGCGTGAAATCTTTGTAGAAGTCTCGACGGAAAAATCAAAACCAATCAAATTCAAAATGAAGGATATAATGATACACAAGAAATTTATGAGCGAAGGCAAGGCAACAATCAATTTCAAGGCGGAAAATTGTGCCATCTACTTGTCGAATGCGCCACCCGGCACACTGATGATGTTTCTACGTGTTATATTCATAAAGCTGAATGGTGGTGATCATAAAGATGAGGCTGAAATGCAGAAAAATCTGCGTGCTCATTTGCTGTCGGGCAAGCCAAGTACATTTGAGGAAGTCTCACCGGTAACCACGACAGAGATGGTGCTGGCACGCAAGAAAGCCGGTCTTGCTGCTCCACGCGCAACATTAACCACGCCCTCACCCCAAGCAGCCAAAAAGCGAAGGTTTGAAGATCTCAAGGCAACAGGCGAGAAGCCACATTTGCCGGCAGCCAAAAAGCTATATCAGCCGTCGCCACTGGCTGAAGAGGAACATGTGAAATTATGCAAGGAACAGCTGGAGGTGCTGCAAGCTTGTATTGCAGGCAAGAATATTTTCTTTACGGGTTCCGCGGGCACAGGCAAAAGTTTTCTGCTGCGTAAAATTATATCGGCGCTGCCACCAGATGGCACAGTGGCCACGGCATCAACAGGTGTTGCCGCCTGTCTCATAGGTGAGTGTGTATTGAAGAGATGTTTTGCCAGTTATTTTTCTAACCTTTTATTTTTCAGGTGGTGTCACTTTGCATGCGTTCGCGGGTATTGGTGGTGGTGACGCTGCCATGCAACGTTGCATTGAGCTAGCATCACGTCCAGTTTCTGCGCAGACATGGCGTAAATGCAAGCGTTTGATTATAGACGAAATCTCTATGGTGGATGGTCAATATTTTGAGGTGAGCTGAAACGATTATTTGTTCCTATTTTGCTCTATTCCAATTTGTGTTCATAGAAAATCGAAAGCGTTGCACGTCATGTGCGCAAAAATGATCGTCCTTTTGGCGGTATTCAGCTCATACTGTGCGGCGACTTCCTCCAACTGCCGCCTGTGATAAAACGAGAAGATTTTACTACATCGGCAACAACCTCCCAACAACGTTTCTGTTTTCAATCTAGCGCTTGGGAGAAATGCATTCAGTGTGTTTACGAGCTCAAAGAGGTGCATCGTCAGTCCGACCCTGAATTTATTAAAATTCTAAATCATTTACGCATTGGTCACATAGACGATAATATCTCAAAGCGTTTGGTGCAAACTTCCAAGCAAAAGATTGAAGCTAACGGCATTTTGGCGACTCAATTGTGTTCTCACACTAACGATGCTAATTCCATCAATGAATCCAAGTTGGAGAATCTCGAAGGTGAAAAGGTGCTATTTCGTGCTGAAGACTCTGATGCAAGTATGTCTAAGCAGCTGGACTCGCAGGTGCAAGCACCATCACAGCTTTATTTGAAAGAGAATGCACAGGTAATGTTGCTAAAAAATATCAACATCGCAGCGGGTCTTGTGAATGGCGCTCGCGGTGTGGTGGTGCGAATCGAGAAGAGCGTACCGGTAGTGCGTTTCAAAAACAATAGCGAGTACATATGCAAGCATGAAAAATGGATTATAAAAACACCCACTGGCGGCATGGTTACAAGACGTCAAGTGCCACTCAAGCTGGCCTGGGCTTTCTCCATACACAAAAGTCAAGGACTGACGCTTGATTGTGTAGAAATGTCACTGTCCAAGGTATTTGAAGCTGGGCAGGCTTATGTTGCGCTCTCACGTGCTAAATCACTCGATAGTGTGCGAATTTTAGACTTTGATGCCAAGCAGGTGTGGGCTAATCCACAAGTGTTGCAATTCTATAAGCTATTCCGTCGTCGTTTGCATGATACCACCATGATACCTTTGGGCGCCAAGAATAAAGAGAAAAATACTGGTGATGGCAAGGCCTCAACTGTGTTATCCAAGCTAAAAAGGAGCCTGATGAGTAAACCACTTGTTTCAATTAGTTAAAATTGACGTATAAAGTCAGAGGTGCTTGCAAACTGACAGACTGTGTAGTAAAATGTATTCAGACTATGGCTGCCTTAGTATTAAGTTAAAAGTTTATTGCAATTTTTCATTTTCTATAGAAAAGAACAAAAATTATTCCTCCGCGGAAAGAATAAACTAAATAACTCTGGTTAAATACAGAGCCACAAACTGCAGCTTCGAAAATTAGATTGTAAAAATAAGAAAAATTTTAGGAATTGATTCTAATTATGTAATGACTTCCAATTTTATTGATTTAAGTTAAGACAAATATTTAGTTTTTATTAACTTGCAATTTTAATAAAAATTATTATTTTTTGAAAACCAAGAAACAAGCAAAGACTTACGATAAAAGAGTAGAAAAAATTTGTACAATTTTAATTTATTGGAAAATATTTAATAATCGACACAAGAATGATTGGTATAAAATAACATTTTTAACACTGCTATAATATTGGAGATACGTGAACTTTTTGAAAGAAGTTTTTGACAATTTGCAGAATTGTTCATCAACCGACGGCAAGAAAGATGCACGAAACTTTTAACAACAAGTAAAGCGTCTTACCCAAGGTTTCAAGCCAGGAGCATCCACTTGTAGAGTTGAAAATGGTGATCTGATTACAGATACGCAGTGTGCATTGAGATTATAAAGGTAGCATTTTTCCAATTTGCTTGCGGGCGATGATCCCAACAATTCCGCCCTTGGAAAATGCGGTCCAACACTACCAATCCCCGATGATGGTGTGGAAATTGCACCACCTAGCCATGACGAGGTTAAAGTTGCTATCCAGCGACTTAAAAGCAACAAAGCAGCAGGTGCTGACTGCTGAATTGTTTAAATCCGGGCGATTAACTGATAAGGTGCATGCGTCAAATCATCAGCAAAATATGGCTAATTCTGCGCCAAATACCGAGGTATCAGTCTTATCTTCATTGCATATAAGGTTCTCTCGAACGTTATAGGTGAAAGATTGTAATCGGAAAACACTGATTGGCCTTATCAGTGTGGCTTTCGTCCTGGCAAGTCCACCATAGACCAGATTTTTACACAACGCCAAATCCTGGAGAAAACCCACGAAAATCAAATCGACAACCACCATCTCTTTGTTGATTATAAAGCTGCGTTCGATAGCCCCATTTGGGATTGCTTGAACACAACTATATCTGAGTTTGGTATACCTGAGGAGACGTTGAGCAATACATGCAGCTCCGTCAGGTAGGAAATCATCTCTCTGAAATCTTTAATACAGAACGTGATTTCAGACAAGTCTGCTGAAATAATTATTTAAATTTTCCAGATACGATGCTGAACTAAAAAACAGCAGCGAAGTAATTTTCTCGTTTTTGATCTGACAATTTAAAGATGTTAAAGATGTCGCTCGCTCTGGCCGATCAATCACTGAAAAAGAATGGCTAGGGAACTAGGCACACACACCTCTGTGGTTTGGCAAACGACACCTCTTTGATTACCCGGCAGAAATTGGGAATTTTTTGAGTTTTCGAGGCGCCTGGCGGGAGCTGATGAAATTGGCAGTAACTCGACGAGTTGGCATGGCCACCTTAGAAAGTTATAACAAGAATTTGGGACAAGGGTCCAGACTATGATTTGAACAAGAATTGGGATAAGAATTTGGACAGAATTGGCCATAAATAAGAATTATAACAAGATTAAATACAAGGAATTGGAAAAAGGATTATGACAATAATAAGAATGCACAATTTTAAGTACAGTGATTTGAAACAGGATTAAGTCAACGATTGGGACAAATGTTTGGGCTAGAATAAGGTCATTAATAATTAGAACAAGGAATAGGGCAATAATAAGGACAAGGACTTATAAGACAAAGATAAGAATTATGATGAAGATAATGATTTAGACAAGTATTGGAAAAGAAATAATGATTAGGATTTGGATTTAGAACAAGAATTTCAGCAAGGATTAAGTCAAAAAGTCATTTAAGGCTTCTTTTTGTATCCCGAAAAGAACAGTATCATTAGCGCAAGAAACTATAAGCAATACAAATTTTCATTAAAAAATATTGTTACTCGTTTCTATGACGAGATAAACTGTTCGTTTCGCGATACTTAGAGAAACCCTTGGAAAAGAATAAGCATGCTCGGAGCCCGGGTTCGATCCCCAGCCGCGGTAAAAAGTTTTTTCAATTAAAAATTTTTCTGATCGGTCACCACCTCTCTGCAGGCAATGGCAAATCTCAGAGAGTAAATAATGCCATGTAAAGCTTCTTGAGAACATGAACTTTAGCCGTTCGGAGTCGGCATAAAACATGTAGGTCCAGTTCTCGGTCAATTGTGGGCAAACATTTAATAACACACACAACACAATTAATCATAAGAAGCTCGGTCAAAGTCCTTTCAAGGGCTGAAATGGCCAATTTGTTGTTGTTGTTGTTGTATGCATAAGGATTAGGTTAAATATTTAATACCTTCATAAAAGGCATTAATAATGTCAAGGCCAAGGCAACGAGCAATGATTGGACCAAGTAATTGAAAAAGCATTAGTACAAAGATAAGTATTTTTACAAGGACTCTGACAAATGTTGGTAAAAATAAAGTAAGTCTGACAATAATTAGAAAAAATGATTAATTGTACTTATAAAAATAATATCGAATTTCAAATATGATGCCACTGGGCTGCCGGGTGGGGTCTAGGAGTGAATATAGCAAGATAGAACTGATATTGTTCACCACAAAACTAACGTCCAGCAATTTACCACATTTAAACGTTCAAACACTTTCTTTACCCAGTTGTGCTAAATTTCTGGGAGTCACACAGGTTTCGAAGCTCAGCTGGAAACTAAGCAGTGATCTTAGGGTCTTAAAGGTCTGTGTAAAACGTCTGTTAAAAAGCATTCGGCAAGAGATGGGGTGCTAAGTCGAACATCCTCCTATGGCTTTACAATGCGGTAATGCAGTATATTTCCTTTACACTAAAGAAAAATCCTTAGTTTACTGCCACCGGAGCTGGTGATCACCAGCACTACGAAATTCCCAATCTCGACTTTGCAAAAACAGTCAGTAGTAAGGTCTCACCCAGATCAAAATGGCGCAATGGGGACCTAGCTGCTGTTGTCGATGTAACCTTCTATACCGATGGGTCTAAGATGTAATGTGGAGTTGAATCCAATTAATACACAGAGAAACTGGGTGTTGCCAACTCATTCCGCCTACCAGACAAAGCCAGTATCTTTCAGGCAGAACTTCTAGCGATAAGAGAGGCTTCTCGGACTATAAGTCGAGCCAACACAATCTAAATGCAGCGATACTGTCAGATAGTCAAACGGCAATCACAGCCGTAACTGCAGTAAAATCGAACTCCTAGCTAGTTAAGCAGTGTAAAGAGGAACTAGCCAGTCTGAGAATGCCAACTTGATATAACCATTATTAGGGTTCTCGGCCACAGAAACATCTATGGTTTGAAACATCTAATGAGAAAGCAGACGAGCTACCCAGGTTAGGCTCTTCCCTTGATGTGCGCTAACAGCGAAAACAGTTTTGGTTTATCTGAACGCGGTTTAAGGAAAAGTATGTCTGCACTACTTTGACGGAGGAAACTACTGATGATGGAGGAAACTAATAACCTGTGCTACAGCCAGAAAATGTGACCTTCATACAACCTTAGTAGAACTCGCGAATTCCTATCGAGATGATGGGCTGATATAGCTAGAGTAACGGCCATCAATATGGGTCAATGGTGTTCACGCGGAGAGGCTTAAATACTTTTCAAATCTTTAAATAAGCAAAGCATTATCATTAATTTACAATTAAAAGTGCTTTCCACGCCTGAGGCAACTCAAGCGGGAATCACGCAACAGCCTTCTCTAAACTTTTTAATGCTGCATCTGCTGCTCCTCTTTCAAAGCACCAAAAACTTCCAGCCGACTGTTTTAAATTCTTCAGACAGCATGTGGCAGACAAATGCTTCTTCACACGCAGCAATCATTCTCCACAAGACTATCATGTTCAAGTATTATTTAACATGCGAATTGTTTAATGGCCAATCAGCACATCTTCATTGTATTATTTGAAAAAGTATTTTATTTGTATTGTTTATGATTTAAGTTCAACGAAAATTTGACGCGATTTTAACAAACATTCAATTGAGATAATAATAATAACCATTTTCTACAGAAACTGCATCGGTTGATGCCCAATTCAAATGGCGTGCTTTAGGCTGTCTTTTTTGAAAGCACCATTTCTTATCAACATCTCATACAATTTATTGAAATTACCTACATCTTAATCATTATCATCACAAGGAACACAGTTTTGTTATTATGATTTACTTTAAAATTTACTAGTTGTTTAATCATTCGTTTGTTTACATATGAATAATGGTGTATATTTTATTACCAACAACTTCTTGACTTAATGATCATCTTCAGCTTTCATGCCACTACCAACAGGACCATGACGACGTTCCCAAATCATGCGATGCTTTTGCTTCATGTAGGCTTTTTTGGCATCACCATAAGCGCCCAAATCACCGTCTATGGACATTACAATTGTTGATTATGACACATTAACATTCAGCAAAAGCTACTTACACTTGATGAACCAGTTTTCAGTGGCCTTTTCGAGTACTTCTAAAAGTGGTGTACATTTGGCAATGTGATCGGGTGCTTCATATAAGATACAGTCCTCGAAACGTTTACGCATAATTGAAAGAATTTCATTGTCAACCATACGATCACGACGATACTGTTGATCTGCTTCAAAGCGACAGATGACATCGTCTGTATAGCATTCGTCTATTGTTGGTACGCGACGAAATTTTTGATGATACCAAGGATAGTTTTTACGATTGGGCTCGACAACAGATTCTGCCAGAGTATAAAACAAATGAAAAAATATAAACAAACAATCGAACATATGTTTGAGGTTATGTTATTATGTAATGTTGTGGAAAACCAATAGAAATTGTTGCCTTTTTACGTAAACTTAATTTCACTGATTTTCCAACTCTTAATTCGCACTTACCTCTGAACCATGTTATTGGACCATCAATAACGCTTTCGAGAGCTTGTGCAAATCTATCAAGAGGACTGCGTGCTTCCGGCATTTTAAGTCTTTTTTTTCTATTCAAAGTATAGGATTTTTTAATGATTTGCTAAGCACCGAATTTAACTTGCTTTTTTTTATTTTTTACTCACATTCTTTTCGAATACTGAAAATCTTTAAAGAAACTCCAGTGAATTACGACCCTTTTTTTGGAAAACGAAGAAAATCAAAGTCGACCGTGTCGACAGCTGTTTAAATGTCAAAATTAGTTGATAAATTCAGCAGCATTATTTTGACAGTAAATTTTATGTCAGCGTATATCGATTTTTTGGTTTGTGCCCATGCTTTGTTTTTGTGTGGTGTTAAACTTTGGACAAATAGAAAATATACTTAACCCCCAATGACATGTGCTGTCAATGTCTTTCATACTTACAAAATTGTGTGCTGGCAAAGAGAAAAAGTTATTAATTTGCAATAATTGTGAAATTGCATGTCAAGAATGTGTGCATTAATTTTATATGCTTAATAAGAATATTAATTGTGACGAAGTATTTCTGAAATCACAGTCATGAATTCTTTTATGAACTATACCTACCTCGTTACTTTTTCTATGGTAGAATAAACAAGGTAGGTGCAGAGCTACCAATCCTCGCTCTCTCCCTCAGAGTCAGAACTGTCAAAATTAGTACATTTGGTGTTTTTGACAATGCTGACTTTCGGCTTTAAGCCCTGCAGCTATCTTGTTTCTTATGATAGGCTTTTGCGTGTTACTTTCTCATTAGTTCAGAATTCCTTATAAATGATCTAGAAAATATTTGAAAGAGGATTAACACGTTAACTGCCATATAAATGTTCACGTAGGCTCTGAAGCATAGCGTACGTGCCGCAGTATTTGATTAAACATTATAGTTCATGGTTTAAAATTAGTACCTCGAAAAAAAAATCTGTAAACGTAGTTCAATTCCGCATGGCCATGCCTATCTTAAAAGTATCTTTAGCGCATAATTTTTATACCCCCACTATTAAAAAATTCCTTTTACTGCAGCGTTATGGTGTTCAAGTCATTTTTCAGTTTATTCAAATAATCTTATTTGAATAGCAACTTTATGTTGCAACTTTATGTTGCTGGTTTTATACAGAAGAAGCATGGTTAACTGATATTCTTCCGATGGCGCCGTGTGCAGGATCATTCTATAGTTAAACAGAGAAACAATAATTAAAACCATTAAGTATTAATATTGTAATGATATCGGCGAATAAAGTTGATTGAAAATAAATTTAAAGATCTACAGAGTTCAAGACTAAACTTAAAACAAAAAGCCGTCTTGAATTCAGAACTCTAGGGAACTAACCACACTGGGTCATAACGAGTACTTGTTTTCAGGTATTTTTCTATGACAGTATTTAGACTTATAATTTTTGTAATTTTTAATCTGCCCAATTATGTCAAAAGTCGAAATTATAAAAGCAAATTAAAAAATTTCCGCTTGACAATTAAGCCTTGCCAAAGACGAAGTTTTACTCTAAAAATTATTGCCACAGCGATTGATTGATCTTTTTCAGGCGTTCGTTCATTCAATTGAATCTTATTTACTTACTGAGGTGGCCATGACAACTCGTTGTCGGGTTTCGGCCGACTTCATCAGCTCTTGCCAGGCGTCTCCAATCTCTTTCACCAAGCGTGGTTCGGACTTTCTCGGCCTGATCAACCTATCCGGAGACATGGTCTTCCTCACCGTTGTCGACCATTGGCTTTCGCCTCAAACACCTTTTTCGTTGGAGCTTCTTCATCCATACGAAAAACATGACCCAGTCGCTGAATTGTTATACGTTGAACTAAGTCAATGTCGTCTAAGAGCTCGTACTGTCGTGGTTCATTCGAATGCGATAGTCGTCACCAACTCGAACAGGACCAAAGATATTGCGAAGAACTTTTCTCTCGAACAACACAAGTGCGGCTGCATCTGTTTGCAATACCAGCCAATCTTCACTGCCATAGAGAAGTACAGGTATGATGAGCGTTTCGTAGAGTGTTAGTTTTGTCGATGGAGAGAGGGCTCTGAAATCTAATTGCTTACTTAACCCGTAGTAGTACCTATTAGCAATTGTTATTCTTTGCTTTATCTCCAGGCTGACATTGTTTTGCTGTTAACGGCGATGCCAAGGTATGTAAACTCCTTGACAACTTCAAAGTTATATTTGCCTGCTGTTACATGGAAGCCTAGATGCCGCCCTTCCATATTTGCAGATAGCATGTACTTTGTTTTGCTCTCGTTCACCGTCAAACCCACTTTGGCTGATTGCTTTTCAATAGCGACGAAAGCAGCAGTTACATCTCTCTTGGTGCTGCCGATTATATAGATATCATCAGCAAAGACGCAAGGAGCTGGACACCTTTGTAGAAAATGGTACAATTTCGATGTACACCTGACTATCGTAGGATCTCCTACATGATGAAATTGAAGAGATCGCATGATAGCGGGTCGCCTGAAACTTCGTTCGGTATTAAAGGTTTCGGAGAGGTCATTTCCTATCTTGACGGAGCTGCATGTATTGCTCAACGACATCTTGCAGAGTCTTATCAAATTTGCAGGTATACCAAACGCAGACATTGTTGCGTACAGGCAATCCCTAATCGGGCTATCGAACGCAGCTTTGTAATCAACAAAGAGATGATGGGTGTCGATTTGGTTTTCGTGGGTTTTCTCCAGGATTTGGCGTAGTGTAAAAATCTGGTCTATGATGGATTTGCCAGGACGAAAGCCACACTGATAAGGTCTAATCAGTGTTTTGGTATGCTGACTACAAAAGTGTTCACATAGTACATATACTCTGACCTGTTTAGGGTATTCAAATCCGAGTTGAATTCGTTTTCCAACAATCTGAATACTTATTATGTAACTATTTGTTTGTTTGCTATGTGTACCATATCAGAAGACCAAGGTGTAGAATCTGGCGAAACATAAGGGTTAATTTTAAATTTTCCTTAGTCGAGATTTGAACCAAGTTTAACACATTTTCTTACTTGGTGCAATACTGCTCATACAAGAGTTAAATTGATTTGTATCTCCTATCTTTTTAATTATCGTAGTCTTTTTAATTATCGTAGAATCAGTTTCCTCTCTGTGGCTTTTGTAGTTCTCTAACTCGGTAAAGCTAAAATGCACAACTGCCGCAAAACCAAAGCGGAACTATACGTGCTTCTTGCTTGATATGTGCAAATGTAATTTTTTTGGCTCTTATACAAAATATTACTTGAAATACTTCGACATTACGAAAAATATCAAAAAGGCATTTATTACAAAAGATTTAAATAATCGATGATGAATAAATTCAACGAGAAATAAGTTAAACCTATGTGTTTGTAACAAATGTATTTACAATAGTGGTCCTCATGAAAGTTCTTAATAAAACATAATAAAAACATATTCGTATTTGCACAAATTTGTATACGCCATGTAATGAACATACCCTACAAGTTGCGAGTATGTAAATCAGCTGTTGCAGCGCAAAATGCAATACGAGGTTTACGAAATGAAAATGCATTAGTGGTCCTCATGAAAGCTCGCAAATGCTTCGTATATCACGTAAACCTAGCAAGTTTCATTGCGTATATCAGCTGTTCTCTTCTATCATACAAAACAAGTTTACAAGGTGCTCGCAAGATTCCAATGCATTTTCAGTTCGTAAATTTCATATGTAATACTTGTATTGGCATTTTGTATTGAAACAGCTGATTTATATGCTCGCAAGTTGTAGGATATGTTCATTAAATGGCGTATACAAATTTAAGCAAATACGAATATGTGAGATTATGAGCTTTCATGAGGACCACTATTGAAATTTTGCGAGGACCTCGTAAACTTTTTGTATGTAAAAAGAAAACAGCTAATATACGCAGTGAAAACTTGCGAGGTTTACGTGGTATTCGAGGTATTTGCGAGCTTTAATGAGAACCACTTATAAGGGGATTCAAGTCACTGCGTAAGTTTGCGTATTGCGTACTTTGCATAATTTGAATTGACATGAACGTACTATCAAACTTGGCGTAAAATGAACTGCGTAGCTTGAATGATTCTTGAACTTATGCCACTTATATTGCATTCATTGTTCTAAGTTTTAAAATAAATCACACCTAACTTTGTTGGACGACGTGTTAGATCGTATGAAAGAACAATTAACAAATGATTACGACAGAGCAGCTGCTTACGCAATTCAATTATACGCAATACGCATAAAATTTCATGCGTAAAGTTTTACGCAAATCGCTTAAAAGTTCATATAAAAAAAATGACATTGCGTAAGAAGTTACGAGTAAAGCAGCCCTTACGCACTGACTTGAATCCCCAAAATATTTGTTGTCACTTTTGAACATATTTTTGATAAAATTATGTAATTGTTGTTGTTTTTCATCCATTATAATCCATTAACACATAAACAATCATATAAGACATCAGAATCAGTTCACTTTTTGCGCCATACGCGTGTGAACACTCGTCACCCGCTTAAGCAAAATAACGAATAAAAAACTAAAAACAAAAAGAAATGCTAGCGGCAACTTTGCCAAAAATGTTCCCTTGACGTTTTTAATGACCCAGTTGGCAACATTAAATCAAACAAGCAACGTCATTTCTTAATGGGCGACACACTCTGGTGTTGCTTAAAATAAAATCTATAAGACACACCCATTTCTCTAACTAAATGCTTTTTAATGGTATTTAGATCAATTAACCACTTAGCTCGGATGTTAAAGGATGTTTTTTGAAATCTATATAATAAAAAAAGAATTTTGTAAACATGTCAAAAATAAGAAACGATAAATTTAAAAAAAAACATATCGAAGCAAATTAAAATGTTTCAAAAAACTTAAACAAATTGACAGCAAATTTAAGTCTTAAAACTTTAGTTTGCTTAGTTTTATTTAGTGTCCGACCGAACGTGAATTTTTGCCGAAGCCGAAGCCGAAGCCGATTCTTCGGCAAAATGATAATAATCGGCCGAAGGCCGAAGCCGAAGCCGAATAAGAAACAAATGTTTTCAAGTAAAAAAAATTATAAAATTTATTCTTTGCTTTTGTTAAGGGCCGATGTTGAATGTGAACCACACCACACCTAAATGTCAAAATTTGTCTGCATTTCATTTGGCATTTCTCAATTTCAAATAAATTCAATTTGAACCATGGAAATATACATAACCGAGCCACGCGTAAAAGTTATTCATGAAATGGGAACAGTGGATGATCAATTTTCGAAGAAAATCATCTTCAGTGATGAGGCACATTTTCACCTCAGAGGATTCGTCAATAAGCAGAATTGCTGCATTTGGGCGAATGATAATCCAAGAGTGACTGTCGAAAAATCAATGCACCCACAAAGAGCGACTGTTTGGTGCGGTTTATGGGCTGGCGGTATCATCGGGCCGTATTTATTCCAAAATGAGGCCGGTCAGGCAGTTACTGTGAATGGTGTTCGCTATCGAGAGATGATAACGAACTTTGTGTGGCCCGAATTGGTAGATATGCATGTGGACAATATGTGGTTTCAACAGGACGGTTCCACTTGCCACACAGCTAACGAAACAATGACTCTTTTGCGCGACAAATTCAATGGCCATGTTATCTCACGTGGTGGCGATGTCAATTGACCGCCAAGGTCATGTGATTTGACCCCGTTGGACTTGTTTCTTTGGGGTAATTTGAAAAAAAGGTGTAAGTCAATAAGCCAGCAACAATTCAAGAGCTAAAGGATGAAATAATTCGGCACATTAATGGCATAGAACCTCAATTATGCCTCAACGTCATCGAAAATTTGAACCATCGGATGGAGGTGTGCCACCGAGGTCGCGGAGGCCATTTGGACGATATTTTGTTTCATACATAATTAAACTATATAAATATTATTATAATAAAAAGAAATGACAGTAATTTTCTGAATAATTTGTATTTTATTTAAAATCAACATCGGCCCTTAAAATTTAACCACCCTTCATATTCATTTCAGTACAAAAAAACTTACTAAAATCATTAAATTCGAGTTAAACGCAAGAGTTTTTCTGCAAAATTCGGATTTTTCTGTAATCGAATTATTGACGTCAGGATAAAGTAGAAAAAAATTGAATATATTTTCGATCCAGTCGAGAAAAGCTACATAAATGTAATACTAACTAAAATTTGGCAGAAAATTGCTAGAGCTAACTCAACTTTTATATTTCAGTCCATAACAAAAGCAAAAGAGTAACAGTCGGACTCGCTGCATTTATCATTTGAATAAAATTTTCAAAGAATGAACACCGACTCATGAAAGAACAGAAAAGGAGAGAAACACAAAACGAACAATGAAAATGTTTCAAATGTATACTGAATAATTCAAAAAAATTCAAAAAACTAATTGCTTAGCAAAAACATTCGGCAAAAATAATCGGCTATTTCGGCCGAAGCAGAAGCCGAAGCCGAAGATCAAAATATCGGCCGATTATGCCGATTACCGAAGCCGAAGCCGAATAATCGGTCGGACACTAGTTTTATTACCTTTAGAGAAAAAACAAAATAAAAACAAATTTAAAATCCAAACAAAAACAAAATATAATAAACATTTTAGATTTTATTATTTTTTGTTTTTGATGTTTTATAAATAAAAAATATTTTCAATTTTAAAATGATTACCTTCGAATTGCGTCTGAATTGAGAATATTTTTAATTTCGGCAAAATTTTAAAAATACCAGAGTAGGCGGCTGAAAGACGAAAGGTGCGATATTTTATGAATGGTTGCTAAAATCCTGATTTAATGCTTGGGTCGATTGTAAGGATTGACTTATAAGAGTTGTGTTGGAATGTGACTTATAAACATAGAGGTTATTTTAAAGAGATTTACTTAATTTTGACAGCTGCTGTCAGCTGCAAAAACTTGATGGAGTTTACATAAAAAATTTAGAAAATTTCAAAAAGTTTATTTTAAAATATCAACTAAAGTTCGTAGCCCACTTTTTCCAAATTTATCTTAATATAAAACCATCCCAGCGTGTTATTTTTGCTAAATAAACGAAATGAGTTATTGTGTAGAAAATAGACTAAATGAGTTCATTCACACGTATTTCAAAGTATTGCCAGATAATATCAAAACTAAAATAAAACAAGCAATTAGATAATATAAATATATTATTTTTAGCCCATTCTTAGTTTGTTGTTGTTTATGCCAAATGTAAAAAAAAAATGCTTAATAAATTTTATTAGACAATCGTCAATGGTTTTGTTTACAAGATTTTTATTAAGCTGAAAATGCGTTCTAAAGAAGAAATACTGTTGTATTTTGGCCTTGACATATCCATTTATAAAACAAATGTTATATTTAACGTCCTATGGTCTCCGTGCTTTCACAAGGAGAAGAGAGACCCATGGACGGAAAGAAGAAGACGTTTGTTTGTTTTTGGTTTATTAGTTTTATTTTATTTAGTTTATTTCAACAATGGCCCGCTGTCTATGCGAGGCTGCGACCAGAGTTGGATTTATAATTTTATTATTTTAATCTAAAAGGCCCGCTGTCTAGGCGAGGCTGCGACCAGTTTAGATATTGTAGGTTTGAAACTATCTTTCTTTCTTCTTCGATCGTTTCTACGCCGGTCGGTGGTTTATAAAGGAAAGTCCTCAGTTTTCGAGGGCGTTTCCTTATTCCAATTATTCCAATAATTTCCAATAATTTCCAATAAGTGGAAATTCAAATAGATACCAACCAATCAAAATCAATACATTAGTTACATATATCTACGAAATGTAAACCATTATGTAGATTTACATATAGTTCTACTTCCCCTTAGTGATACGCGATCACGTACACTTTGCATGTTACGCAGTTGCATTGGGGTCATTATTGACATAATGCCGAAGATATTCCGCAAGTGTGCGATGGCTTCTTTCAAGTGCTCCATTTGTTTGTGGATGATATGGAGTTGTTTGTAATTTTTTAATTTTTAATAATTTACATACTTCTTTAAATAAATCGCTGAGAAAATTAGTACCTTGATCAGTTAATAATGAATCTGGAAATCCAAATCGACAGAGTATTTGTTCTACAAAAGCTCTTGCAACTGTGGTTGCCTCTGCATTCTCTAAAGGTATAGCTTCAGTAAATTTGGTTAAATCATCTTGAAAAGTTAAGATGTACTTATTACTTTTGTAAGTCACTGGAAGTGGACCTACTATGTCTAAAGCCACTCTTTCAAATGGTGAAGAGCTCGTCGTTGTTATTTTCATTGGCACTTTTGGAGATTTATTTAGTTTATTTTTCTGGCATGATTCACATTTTCTTATGTAATTTTGTACATCAATTTTCATTGTAGGCCAGTAGTAGTTTGCTTTTAATCTTTTTAGCGTTCTATTTACTCCTTGATGTCCTCCAAGCGGTGATTCATGATATTCTCGTAAAATTGTTTCTATTTCATTAATGTTTTCCAAAATTGTTCTTTTGTTGACATGCAAATTAATTGTTTTGTCGGAAAATATTTCTTTAAGCAATGTTTTAAAATTTTCTTTAAACTGTGAGTTAATGTTTGGAATTGATATGGCTATAGAATCATGATTTTGATTTTCGCTTTTTATTTTGTTTAGCGTTTTCTTTGCTAATTTTTGATCTTTTAACGTTTTAAATGGTATAGGTAATGTCGTCGTATGTAGATTTACGTTATTATATGAGTATGACTCTATTTCACCTATTAAAGGTTTTATAAACTGTGGAATTGATTTTAGTATACATTTTTCTTCTAAAGATTCTGTTAGAGGTAATATTAATATTTTTAATGCAGATTTTTTATTGAAATATATTGAATCTTGGGTTTCTATTATTTTAGAGATTTCCTCGTTCCTTGTATTTTTGCGTTCTTCAATTTTTGAATGTACATTTTCATTTTGCTCCTTTTTATTTGTCATTTGGCGTGTCATAACTAAAACTTTGTTTACTATTTCTGAAAGTTTTTCATCTTCAGTGATTCGACTGAGTGCGTCAGCATTTGTATTGCTTTTCCCTGCTTTATATTTGATCGTATATTCATATTCTGATAGGAGAATTCGCCATCTAGCTAATCTTGACATTGGGTCTTTTAACTTCATCAGCCATTCGAGTGGTTTGTGGTCAGTGTAGATTGTGAACTTTTTACCGTAAATATAAGGTCGGAATTGTTTTACAGCGAAGACAATTGCAAGCAATTCTTTTTCCGTGGTGCTATAGCGTGTCTCTGCATCGTTCAATGTTCTACTTGCAAAACATATTGGCTTGTCTTTTCCAATTAAACCTTGAGATAAAACTGCGCCAAGTCCTGCATCACTCGCATCTGTCGTAACTATGAATTCCTCATCAAAGTTTGGATATGCTAATATTGGAGGGTTAATTAGTTTTTCTTTTAATTTTGAAAATGCTTCATCGCAGAATGCGTCCCAATTGAATTTGGTATCTTTTTTAAGTAGTTTAGTTAATGGTTTTGCTGTACTGGAGAAATTTTCAATAAATCTTCTATAATATCCAGCGAATCCTAAAAATGATTTTATTCCTTTCACATTCTTTGGAGTTGGATAAGTTTTAACTACTTTAATTTTTTCGGGATCTGGTTTTATACCATTTTCAGAAATTATGTGCCCTAAATACGTTAATTCTTGTTTGAGAAAATTACATTTGTCAGGTTGTAGCTTAAGGTTGTGTTGACGCAATCGGTCAAATATTTTAATTAATTTGTTGTTATGATCCGATAAATCATAACCGTACACAACGATGTCGTCGACGTAGACAAAACATTCAAATCCTTGTAAACCCATTAGTACGTTGTTCATGAGCCTTTGAAAAGTTGCTGGAGCGTTTTTTAAACCAAATAGCATTCTGTTATATTCGTAGTGCCCAAAAGGTGTGCTGAAAGCAGTTTTACATTTGTCAGATTCTTTAACAGGAATCTGATGAAAACCTTTCGCTAAATCCAGAGTGCTGAAATATTTTGCTCTTCCCAACTGGTCAAGTATGTCAGTAATGTTGGGCAATGGGTATGCGTCACCGACTGTTAAGTCGTTTAATTTTCGAAAATCGACTACAACTCTCCAACGTTTGTAACCTTCGGAATCTGCCTTCTTTGGAACAAGTAAAAGTGGCGAGTTCCATGGACTTGAACTTGGGCGAATAATACTATCTTCTAACATTTCATTAACCTGCTTATGAATTTCCTGTTTTTGACTTTCAGGTAGTCTATATGGTCTAACAAATAATGGAGGTTTGTTTGCTTCAGTTATAATTTCATGTTCTGAAGTTTCTGTACACGTGAGGTGGTCTCCTTCGAAATAAAATAAATCGTTATAATTTCTACAAATTTCTAAAATTGATTTCTTTTCTTCTTTGTTACAATGCGTTAGTTCTATGCTTGTTTCTATCTTTTTTAATCTATCCTTTATTAAATCTTTTGTTTTATCTAATTTGATTTCATTGAAATTTTCTATTTTTTCCCACTCATATTGAATTTTATTTAAATTTATTTCTTTAATATCTTCTGTTGTGTTCATAAGAAGAACTTTAACTTTATTTTTAATTGGGCGTACCAGGGTTTCCGCCATATATACTCCTGGTTTTATTTCTTTCTTGTGGATCACTGCATCTTTTGAATAAGCAAAAGGGATCTCTACAAGTTGTTTGCGGCGAGGTTGTAAGGTAATGGATTGCAGCCCGTAGACATCAGGTTGAGTTGACTCAATCCTGTTTTTACAATTCCTTTCATTATCCAAGAATAATGCCTTAGTTTCCTCTTTTTTTGATTTCACATTATTTTTTGTGATTTTGTTTTTACTTTGAGGTGACAATGTGATGGATTGCGGCCCGTAGACATTAGGTTGAAGATTCTCAATATGACTTATGCCATTCGGCGCATATTCCTGCTCTTTATTCCTATTTTCACAATTCCCTTTGTTACCCGTAGGCAACACATTGTTTCCCTTTTCTGTGTTTTTACAATAATCTACAATATGTGATTTTAAAATTTTATTTTTGCTTACAGCTGCGTTTGAGCAGTCTACTGGTATTTCCAGTTGTTTTTTCTTGAAATCTATTTTACAGTTAAATTTTGTGAGAAAATCGCTTCCTAAAATTCCATCATAGGATAAATTAATATTTTTATTTAGAATATGAAAATTGTGACTCAGTGTTATCATCTGGTCATTATATGGAACATTTATTGTTTTTATCTGTTCACCTAATGTTTGCATTGAATTACCTGAAATGGTTGTAACAGTGTGTTTACTTTGTTTGTTAATTCTGTACTTTTGTTCTGTGTTTTTTAAAAGACTAATTTGTGCGCCTGTGTCAACTAAAAGTGAAGTTATATGTTTGTCTGAAGGTTCGAGTTTAATACGAAGCACTGGCTCATCGTATCTTTCGCAAAACGGTATTAT
Organism: Tetanocera ferruginea; assembly: GCA_958299015.1. Lineage (NCBI taxonomy): Eukaryota > Metazoa > Arthropoda > Insecta > Diptera > Sciomyzidae > Tetanocera > Tetanocera ferruginea. The sequence goes on along the minus strand of OY282641.1, from coordinate 124,380,155 downwards.
AATTGAATATGTTAATTTTGTGCTTGGTGCATATCGGCTTTTATTTGCATCCGGGGAGAAGCGCCGCTGATTTCTTCCCGTGCTATTTCGTTTCCCGATGCATGATTTACGTGGTGAGTTTGATAAGGAGGATTGTATTGACCTCTGAATTGGTTGTTTTCTCTAAATGGATTTGGATATTGTCTGAAAGCTCTATTATTTTCTAAGATTCTGTGATTTTGGTGTTCTTTATATTCTTGCCTTGGCCGCAATCTACACTCTTTGTACGTGTGATTCGACCGTTTGCAGTATGAACAAAATATAGATTGTATTTCTTTCTTTATATTATGATGTTTGTTTTGATAAGTATTTTGACTATTATAATTAGAGTAGACATGATTATTTTTGCGATAGCACGAATTTTCAGTGTGCCCTGACTTTTTACAATATTGGCATGTGGGTTTAAAAGGTGAGGTTTGGTATTGCGAATTTTTTTCCAGCCGTACTGAATGCTCCTCGGCATACATGACGGCTTTCTTCAAGTCCCGCTCATTGTGAGCTTTAAGAATTAATCTTAAATTATGATTTCGCAAACCATCCTCGAATACCCGTATTGCCAAGTGATCGTTCTCGCGTTTTAAATATGTACGAATCGAAATTTCGCTAGTGCTAGAAAATGTAGCTGAATTTAGTGAATGCAGTAATTTTCCAATTCGTTCACCGAATTCTTTAACAGTTTCTCTCAAATTTTGTCTAGCTGTCATAAGTTCGTTTTGAGCAGAGGCTCGCGTTTTTACTTCTTTGAACTCATTCTCCAAATCTTGTACCAAATCATTCCATTTGGTAAAAGATTTAAATTGGATGAGCTCAAAAGCTGAGCCTTCTAGCCGTGTTTTTATAACCTCTAGAATGAATTTATGTTCTGCGTCGGTCTTAGCAGAAGAAAAAAGTATATTACCGCATGCAATGAATTTATTTAATTCGGCTGGATTGCCGTTAAAAACCGGTACGATATTGTAAATGTCGTTCAACGAAAACTTGAGATCCATATTTAGGTACTCAGGATCAGAATCCGCGTCGAAACAAAAAGAATTTTCGAAAAATGGTAGAGAAGCAAAGTTCTGTACTACCTTAGTCGCGTGTTGACGAGTAAAAATTTTGAAAATATTTTTTTTTTTTTTTTTTTTAGAGCAGAAAAATATATAAATTTTTTTTTTTTCGCAAGAACTTTCAATCTACTTAAAAATTACTAAAATAAGTGAATATATATATATGTATATAATTATGTTTTTTTTTTTTTTTTTTTTTTTTTTGCTTACTATTGTTTTAAATTCTTCCTGGTTCCTGGTTGTTGATGTGTAGTTGTTGATGTATTCTTGAGTTATTGGTGTCGTTGATGTGTTCAATCCCTTTTTCCTGCTTGACGTTGTTTCTTCTTTTTTTTCTGTTTGTTGTTGATGACGCCAGGAGGCTCTTAGTAGCCCTATAGCTGGTTATCCTGGTCTTTGTTTATAGGTTTCCTCTGATGTTGTTGATGCCAGGAGGCTCTTGGTAGCCCTATAGCTGGTTATCCTGGTCTTCGTTTATAGATGGGCCAGGAGACTTCACGTCTTATAGCTGGTTAACCTGGGCTTTTTTTTTTTCACTTTTTATTCACTGTTTTTCACTGCCGCTGTTATAGCCTCGGCACGCTTTTGTTTTTTTTTTTTTATATTTTCACTTTTTTAAAAATTTCAAATCCGATGTTGAAGCCTCGGTACGCTTTTTTTTAAAATTTTCTTTATATTCCTTTTTTTTTTTTATTTCTGGGATGTAGCGTATCCCTCCGCTGCCACCAATGTTATATTTAACGTCCTATGGTCTCCGTGCTTTCACAAGGAGAAGAGAGACCCATGGACGGAAAGAAGAAGACGTTTGTTTGTTTTTGGTTTATTAGTTTTATTTTATTTAGTTTATTTCAACAATGGCCCGCTGTCTATGCGAGGCTGCGACCAGAGTTGGATTTATAATTTTATTATTTTAATCTAAAAGGCCCGCTGTCTAGGCGAGGCTGCGACCAGTTTAGATATTGTAGGTTTGAAACTATCTTTCTTTCTTCTTCGATCGTTTCTACGCCGGTCGGTGGTTTATAAAGGAAAGTCCTCAGTTTTCGAGGGCGTTTCCTTATTCCAATTATTCCAATAATTTCCAATAATTTCCAATAAGTGGAAATTCAAATAGATACCAACCAATCAAAATCAATACATTAGTTACATATATCTACGAAATGTAAATCATTATGTAGATTTACATATAGTTCTACTTCCCCTTAGTGATACGCGATCACGTACACTTTGCATGTTACGCAGTTGCAGGCAATGCACCTTACAAGCAGCGCAGTAACTAGGGTAGGTAAATGAACGGCCTTTGCTGACCATGCAAGCCAATGCCGATGCACCCAAACAGTCACTTGCTTTGTTTTTTTGTTGTCGCCGACGTTTAAGTCGGAACCACTTGACAATAAAAACAAAGCATTGGTTTTGTTTATTTTGGTAATTTAAGCATATGCGCTTAAATTAGGTCAGTATGTTTTTCTTTTCTTGAACGCCGGCAATTTGAGTCGCTGTACTCAAATTGGGTTGTTGTCGTTCGTAGTATTATATTTTTTGTTTATTATATGTGTCGAAATGCAGATCGCTGCATTTTTGATATCGACATCTGGTAATAATATTTATTGAGTTGGTTCTTTGGAATTGGTGTGAGGTCGGGTGTACAAAGTGTACATGCAATGTTGTGGGATACAACACAAAAAACAAAAAAAACAAAAAAAAAATTGGTCTTAGACACAATCTCTATAGCAAATATTTGCATAACACGTTGCAGAAGACGTTTAAATGTAATAAACTTTAACTTTTGTTTACAATTAAACGCTCAAGATCTGCTCTCTGAGATCTTTCACATCATCAGACATGATTGTTGGGCTGCTTACATACATACCTACTGCTTACTGTAATATGTTTACTTTATATCAGAATAACAATTAATTTTTATAACTTTATTATGTATGCATTGCATGCAATTCGTGCACGCCTATTTATTCAAATTTTTATTCTTGTCTTAACATGTTACTTTGTTGTATATCTCATTAAAATGCATACACTTGGCTGTTCATTTTTTGTTTTTATTGCTTCCTTCTACAATTTTGACGTCATATTTGTTTGATTTTTGGGCGTCATATAGTTTTATTTTCAGCATTTTATACACGTTTTAAATTTTCGTTTATTTCGAATACGTGTCAAAATTGTAAATTTTTTTACACGCTTCATCGACATGATTTTTTGACTTTTATTTTTTTTTTTTTTAATTAATGCTCCTCTATGACCACGTTAAGTGAAAATAATATATCATATAAATATTTTGAGTATTCTTTAAATGTATGCTTCAATTTTTATAAGATTTTGTGGTTATACACTTATAAAATTTATGGTTTGGCGCGTTTTTAAAGAATTAATGTCTCTAAATTTGTTTGTTTGATAGTATTTTATGAAATTATAAAACTGTCAGCGAGATGTCAGATGTTGAGAAAAACGTTCACATATCAAATGAAATTTTAAATATAAGAAATACTTTGGGGAAATTAGAAAAGAGATTTTTGAAAAAAAAAGGAAAAATAAACTTTAGGAACTCTGAAAAAAGACTGAATTTTATTGATTTTGAAAATTGTTTGAAATTTTAAACCGCACACGAGAGTTTTATTTATTCGGGCATTAAATTAGAAAATTTATTGAAATAATACAAGAGGTCGAACTAGGGTTCCCAACTGTCCCGGATTTCGCGGGACGTCCCGCATTTCAGCTAATTTTTTAGCGTCCCGCGACGACCCCTTGCGGGACACCGTTTGTCCCGCATTTGAGAACTTAAGATTTTTTGTATTAAAATTTCCAATTCGATATGAAACACAGTTTCCTAAACCGTTTAATTTTGTTATCAAAATAAATTTATAGCTCGTTTCAAAAGAAAAGAACATTTTTTAGTTTCATTTTTTTGATGCAGAAAATTTTTTAGAGCGTAGTTTCTTGCTCTTTTTGTACTGTTCGCTGAACTTTATGCTGTTTTTTAATGTTTTTTACTGTTTTTCTTAATATTTAAATGCGCAAACATTTAGAACAAATGGTCGCACAAATACGGTGTTGCACCGACGGCCTGCAGCAACCTGCATCTTGAAAGAGAAATATAATAAAAATTACATAAAAAATTAATTATTTTCTCAAGAAAAAATTGTGAAGTGAAATTACGGATGACAAAATATTTTTTTACGCACATTTTTTTTTTAAATTTTGGTTGGTTGATTTTGAAAAATAAAATTCAGTACTTCCGCAGTGCAGTTGCGATGATCAACAAAATTCAGGAATATACATTAATTTTTTTCATTTATTTTTCTGCTCAGAGAATATTCAATTTTATTTTTAATGTCGACCAATCAGAATGAAGAACACTCTCCAAATTATTTTCTTATAACATAAACACAATTGGAGACGCAGTCTACAAGCTTCACGACTGCAATTTGTCGTCGGCAGCCCGACTTCAAATTCTTGATTTTTTTAAAGCGACAACAACGAGCAGCTTGTCTCATTTTCATTCATTTTAAGGGGGACATGACATTGGCCGTTTTTTTAAATCGTTTTTTTTTATAATTTTGTATTTTAGTAAAAATTCTCAAGATTCTAAGAAAAAACAGCCGGATTAGTAAGAGCCCATTTTTATTTTTCCTTGCATTTTTCTTTGTTCACAAACTATGAACGCGTTTATCTCAAAACAATGTATTTCGTACTAGCTGCAGCACTAGCGGATTGATTTTTTGACGAAATTTTTTTTTTTGTATTTTTTTAAACGTGATTTTCTATCGTATGACACGAGCTTTTTTTAAATTTTTTTCGATTTTTTATGAATTTTTTAAGTAAATGTTTCGAAAAAACACACTTTCAAATTTTGAACATCACCAAAAATTGAAAAAAAAAATGTAAAAAAGCTTGTCATACGATAACCAATTTTGTTAAGATTTAAAAAAGTCATTTGTTTCCAGATCGGACAACTTTGCGACTCCCAGCTCTGCAACCACGAGGCCTCCGTTTTTTCTCTGCCGCCAGTTTGGAGCTCTATAAAATATATTTATAAATATAAGAATATATTTTTTGAATTTTTTTTTCTTGTAACTTGTTCAATTCTCTACAATAACAAAAAAAAAATTTTGGAAAAATGTTTGTTTTTGACTGAGTTATGAATTTTTAAAAAAGGTCTGTTTTCTCTCCCGCGAATGTTATGTCCCACCTTAAATTCGTTTATGTAAAACATTATTTTTTTTTGTTTTGAAATCATGTTGACAAATTTATACGGCCTACTACAAACAGAATTCAGATATTGTCGCCAGAAAAATAGAAATAGATCTATGTTGGCGGCAATTGCTGCTGAAGCCCTGCTGTCGTGCTGCCATGTTGCCATGAAATAGTTCAACTACACTGAGAAAAAAACACATACCCTGCTCCGGTAAAAAATTTCTCTATTTTTGATAAAGCAATTTTCTCTTTTTCGTATAAAATTTTCTTCAATTAGAATAAATTTTCACATTTTCGAAGAAATATTTCTTTACTTCTAGGAAATGGAAATATTTCAATGTCTCTAATAATGATAAGTATTTTTCTCGCACAAAAAATTTCTCATTTATAGAGAAATTTTATTGAAAATGAAAAACTTTTCTTATATTTTGATAAAAAATTCACTATGAGAAGTATTTTCTTCAATAAAAACAAATATTTTCTCAAAAATGAAAAGTATTTTTTCTAAAAACGATATATTTTTCTATTTCAAGGAAGCTTTTTATCATTTTTAGAGAATTTTTAGTATCGCAATTAGAGAATAGCATTCTCTGGAGCAAAGTCTATACCATGTTTCTCTAAATATGATGCCTTTTTTATCATATTCTGAGACACTTTTTTCTGAGTGTACATAAGAAAACATGCGTTCTATACAATGACATTTGCTGCCTGTCGACTGCGTCTCCAATTGTGTTTATGCTATTATTCTCAAACATGCGCGAAAATGTTCTTCTCTTTTGAAACAGGCTATATCATTTATTGTTCATACATTTTATTTATCAAAACGATTTGGATTTATTTTTTGGTTTTTTCATGAATTGGGAAAGAGTTGGAAAGAGATCTAAACAATATCAAGGAACCAAGCGATGGTGTAAAGGCATCGTTGATACCCTTTATTTCTCAAAGAATACAAGGAAATATTTAATAAAATAAAAAATTCTAATGTTGTCCCGCATTTTTCACCCAAGTCCCGCATTTTTGATGGCTCCGTCCCGATTTTGTACTTTTCAGAGTTGGCAACCCTAGGTCGAACCAAGATGCACCAAACTAAGTTTACTTTTTTTAAGAACCAATTTACCAAGAGATCTTTTTATGTTCATTGCAAATTTTGAATTTATGAAAGTATTTTTTGACCGTTTCACAGAAAATTTGTAATTTCAATACAAAAGTAGGAAGAGTTTTTGCAAAAAAAGTAAAGAATACAAATATTAAGTATCAAATATTCAACATCCCCCACAATTTTAAAGCTCCATTTTTCGATTGAAACTTCGAATGAATTTCATTATTTTTTTATGGTCAGAGTTATTTTTGGAAACAGTTACCGACGTTCCCAAAATTAAAACCTAAGGACATGACATTCGCCGTTTGTTTAAATCGATTTTTGATTGTTATAATTTTGTATTTTAGTAATTTTAAATTTTTTTCGATTTTTTATGAATTTTTAAAGTCAATATTTGTTTCGAAAAACACACTTTCAAATTTGGAACATCACTAAATATTGAAAAAAAGCTCCTGTCATACGATAACCAATTTTGTTAAGATTTAAGAAGTAATTATACCCTAAACCTAAAAGGTCAGGGTATATTAACTTTGTGCAAACGTTTGTAACGCATAGAACGAAGCGAGTCCGGTATAGAAAAGTATATATATTCTTGATCAGCGTCACCACGTGAGTCGAGCTATCTATGTCCGTCCGTCCGTCCGTCCGTCCGTCCGTCTGTCCGTCTGTGTGTTGTCCGTATACACAGGATAAGAAGAAGGAGTTGAGATAATTGGATGAAACTTGGTACACATGGTCACATGGACCCAAGGATCTGCACTATTGAATATTTTTTGAATCCGCCCACAGACACGTCTACCCCCAATACAACGCAAAAATTGAAAACTGCATAACTCACCTCATAATTAACCTACAACAATAAACTTTGGTATGTATGCGTTTTGTATCAACACAAAGATGTTTTCGAAAAATGGGTGTCATCCGCTTAAGGACACGCCCACCTCCCATACAACCCAAAAATTGAAAACGCAATAACTAAGCCTCTGTTTAACCTACAATGATAAAATTTGGTACGTCTATTTTTTATAACAAAACAAAGATGATTTTGAAAAATGGACGTCATCCGCCCACAGACACGCCTACCCCCAATACAACGCGAAAATTGAAAACTGCATAACTCAGCTCATAGTTAACCTACAACAGTAAAATTTGGTGTATATGTGTTTTGTTTCAACAAAAAGATGTCTTCGAAAAATGGGTGTCATCCGCTCACGGACACGCCCACCTCCCATACAACCCAAAAATTGAAAACGCAATAAATAAGCCCCTGTTTAACCTACAGAGATAAAATTTGGCACGTATGTTTTTTATGACAAAAAAGAGATGAGTTTGCAAAATGGACGTCATCCGCCCACGGACACGCCTACCTCCCATACAACGCGAAAATTGAAAACTGCATAACTCAGCTCATAATTAGCCTACAGCAATAAAATTTGATATGTATGTGTTTTATACAAACACAAGGCTGTGTTCGAAAAGTGGACGTCATCCGCTTTCGGACACGCCCACCTCCCATGCAACCCAAAAACTGAAAACACAGTAAATAAGCCTCTGTTTAACCTACAGAGCTAAAATTTGGCATGTATGTTTTTTATGACAAGACAAAGATGGTTTTGAAAAATGGACGTCCTCCGCACACGGACACGCCTACCTCCCATACAACCCAAAAAGTTTAAAACTCAATAAATAAGGTTATGTTTGTCATAGAGAAATTAAATTTGGTATGTATGTATTTTATACCAAAACTAAGGTGTGTTAAAAAATTGGGAGTACTCCGTCCATTAATACGCACACCTCCCATACCGAAAGCACAATAAAGGCATTAAGTGTGAGCTACAGGAATAAAACTTGGTAGATATGTGTAAATTGTTCATCAACATTTAAATGCATATAAAATATAGGCTTTATCCACCCACGGACACACCCATTTTCAATAATATTATTTTTTTTTTGGAAGAGTAGGTTTAGGGTATTTCATAGTCGGCCTAGACCGACTTTAGACTTTCTTTACTTGTTTTTTTCCAGATCGGACAATTTTTACGACTGCCAGCGCTGCAACCACGAGGCCCCGTTTTTTTTCTCTACCGTCAGCTCTATAAAACCATGTTGGAGTGAAAATATACAATAATAAAAATGTTTGTTTTTGACTGAGTTATGAATTTTAAAAAAAGGTTTGTTTTCTCTACCGCGAATGTAATGTCCCTCTTTAAGACTAAGTTTTCATAAATGCCAAAATGAGTAGTTAAAATCAGGAAAAAAATAAATTTGATTTGGTCTGGTTTTGAAAATTAGAAATGAATTAAAATTAAGATTCCGCCGTTCGGAGTCTCAAAAGTTAGAGAAACTCATTAAAATAATTTCTACATACTTCTTTTTCAAATCGGAGGAAATTCGCCGAAGCAATTTTGAATCTTCTGATGGCCCTTTTTTTAAAGAAACAAAAAATGTATTTTGCTTTTAACTTTTTATTTTGTACAGAACGCCCACCCAAATTAGCTAAAATGTTAAATTTTTTACTCATACCAACATTTTGACACAAAAAACTTTTTATAATTTGAATGACAACTACATACATGAACACTTATCTGGTTATCTGGACTTATCTGGTTTTGATTGAAAATTAACAGTGGACATGTCTGATTTTGATTGAAAATGATATGTTTTTAATGCATTTTTCTCCAGGATTTTTATCAAAGAGGATTTTATGGATCGATGTATTGTAATATTAGCTTTACAATGGCATTTCTAACTAAAATTTTTTCCTGTTACTTATCTGGATTTGAATGTTAACTCATCAAATATCGATAAAGCATGCCTTATCTTTAGGCAGGAAGATTAAAATTCCTGATAATACATTTTTCGTCTAAATCTGTTCAGCGGATTTTGATTTTACGTCGAACATATTAACGACGAAAGTTTAGGTTCGATTCTTATATTGGACGGTTTGGGAGACTTATAATTTTTTTATGTTTCTAATATTTACGTATTTATTTCATTTTATTATTCCCTAAACCTATAAAGAGGTTTTTTATGAGCAACAAAGATACAACTTAGTATGTGAGAATAATGTATCAAAAATAAGATGTGTTCACAAAATAAGCGTCATCCGCCCATGAACACGCCTACCTCCCATACAACCCACAATATTAAAAACACTATTGAAAGGTTCGTATTTGACCTAGAGAGATAAGACTTGGCATGAGAGCATGTATCACAACTGAGGTGGCGTAAAAAATGGGTTTAATCTGCCCATCAACACGCTCCCCCACCATATAAACTAGATAAGTTTATCCTATATTAATTCTATAGGTATAATGAATACATGGATTTTGATAGGTTGTCATGTCTATTTCTTTTAGTATTTTAATACATATTTAAATATTAAAGGAGGTTTAGGGTATTACATAGTCGGGCTAGACCGACTTTAGACTTTCTTTCCTTGTTTTATTTCATTTTATTTTAGAGAGATAAGAGGGCGATCTTCATATGGCAACGTGTCTGACTGGCGTGCCTGATAGACTTTGGCAGCTAATCTGAGCAGGGAGCTTTCTTTGGTCATCAAGCAAAGGTTGTGCGTTGGGTTTGAAGCCCATCACGTAATAAAATTATTTCAATGAAAAGTTCAAGACTAAATAAAAGAATGATTCCCAATGAGAATGAGTCCTGACGCTAAATTGGGATGGTGCCGCTATCCAACTGATTGATATTTTGGAAAGAATAATTCTGATATCACTGCAATCCAGGAAATGCAATGGAAGGAACAGGGTTGCTTACGGCAAGCATCCTGTGATATCTACTACAGCGGCCATGCGAAGAAGCACGAGTTTGGATGCGGATTTGTAGTTGGCATGATGTCCTGCGATTCACTCCTGTGAACGAACGGCTTGTCATAATCCGTTTCAAGGCTGAATTTCTTAACATTAGCCTAATATGTGCGCACGCTCCGACAGAAGAAAAAGATGACGAGACTACAGAAAGTTTTTACGAGCGCCTTGAAGACGCAAACGAGCTTTGCCCCCGTCATGACAAAGAAATCATGCTTAGTGACTTCAACGCCAGGGTTGCCAGGAAACCAGGAGTGACGCGACGCCACTGCAAAGAAGGACATCGCCTACAAAGCCACCCTGCAGTCGGTTGTAACGCTGGCTGTTATGGAGCGACACCGAGAGAAGAGGAGGGAAGAGAGACGCATTTTCAGGCGAAAAAAACGAGAGGCGAAAATGCGTGAGTGCGAAAAAATTGAGATGCATGGCGACAGGAATGAGACTCGAAAATTTTTCGAAAAAATAAGACGCCTGGCCGATGGTTTAAAGACCTAAACCTCTTCCTGCAAGCATGAGAATGGGAATCTAGTGACCGATATCCAGAGTGCACTGAGGTTATGGAGGGAGCACAACTCTAGTCTTTTAAATGGCGACGCTGACAACAATCCCGCCAGTGGAGATTATATCCCGGAAACCCCAATTATGGATGACAGCGTTGAAGTTCCGCTGCCCGACTATAACGAGGTCTTAACAGCTATAGCTCGGCTTAAAACAACAAAGCCGCAGGAGCCGATGGCCTACCGGCTGAGCTTTTTAAGAACGGCGGCAAATCTCTGTTAAAATGCATTCATAAGCTTCTATGCAGAATATGGTCGGAAGAATGCATTCCAGATGATTGGAACCTCAGTGTGCTCTGCCCAATCCACAAGAAAGGCGATCCCACCATTTGCGCCAACTACCGTGGGATTAGCCTTCTTAATATCGCATATAAAGTCCTGTCGAGCGTATTGTGTGAAAGACTGAAGCCCATCGTTAAACAACTGATTGGACCTTATCAGTGTGGCTTTAGACCTGGAAAGTCCACCATTGACCAGATCTTCACGCTCCGATAAATTTTGGCAAAGACCCTCGAACAACAAATCGACACACACTTTCTTATTGTCGATTTCAAAGCCGCCTACGACAGTCCAATAAGGAGTCACCTATACTCCATAATTTCTGAACTTGGTATTCCTGCGAAGCTAATACGTCTAGGATGACACTGAAGAACACCAGCAGCACAGTGAAAATGAAGGAAAAGGAAGGACCTCTCCTTTCCGTTCAATACCAATTCAATACCGATTTCAGACAAGGTGATTCCTTATCGTGCGACTTCTTTAATATAGTTATGGAGAAGATAATCCAAGCTGCTGACCTGAGACGCAGCGACACAATTTTCTATAAGAGTGTTATGCTGCTGTCGTATGCAGATGATATTGACATCATTGGCCAAAATACGCGCAAAGTCAGTTCAGCATTCTCCAGGCTAGAAAAAGAGTCGAGTCGAATGGGTCTTGCGGTGAATGCAGATAAAATGAAGTAACTTGTGTCAACAAACAAACAGTCCCAGCATCTTGGAAACCACGTCACTGTTGACAAAACCTCCTTTGAGGTATTGAAGGACTTTGTTTACCTAGGATCCAGCACTAACTCCTCCAACGATATCAGTATTGAGATTAAACGAAGGATAACTCTTGCCAACAGGTGTTACTTTGGGCTCAGTAGACAATTGAGAAGCAGAGCTCTCTCGACGAACAAAACTGACGCTCTATCAGTCAATAATCGTGCCCATCTTACTATACGCATTACAAATTTGGACATTGAGCAGCTCTGATGAAAGGACTTTGGGAGCGTTTGAGAGCAAAATCCTTCGCAAGATACGATGGGGTACCGATTACGATGGAACCACGAGCTGTATGAGCTATATGCCAACATCGATATAGTCAAGCGTATTAAAATAGAGCGGCTTCGCTGGCTACGTCATGTCGAGAGAATGAATGGCGAAGCTTCAGCGAAAAAGTTATTGAATTCAATACCCAGCGTTGGCCAACGCAGACGAGAAAAACCGCATCTCCGATGGAAAGACCAGGCATTGGATAACCTGACAGCACTTGGACTCTCTAACTGGCACCAGCAATCGCACGACAAAAGAGGCTGGCGCAAATTCTTTAACGAGTCCAAAACCGACCAACCGCCATCTAAGTAACTAAGTAAGTATTAAAGGTCAAATTTTTGCTGAGTGAAAGATAAGAAAAGTTGGGGTTATGTGGTCATAGAACTTTAAGGTCATCCAATCTTGTGTCCTCATGGCATTTTGTAAAGGAGCATAGTATTGCTGGAAGACATACGGCCATGAACATATAAATAGCACAAATGTTAACTTATTTTTTTGAACTTTTCGTTTAAACCTAGTAATGAATTCTCCAACCGTAATTATAATTTTTTGAGACTCCAGTTTGACGTAAGGTAAAACTCCGAGAGAGGTGTTCCGTTACATACTTTTATTTAAGTTTTATTTACTTTTTAAAGGTAAAAAACCTTTTCGGCTAATCCTTTTAAATCAGCGAAGCAAATTATGAGGAAAATTAATGAAGAAAATAAACTTAATGTATCAAGAAAACTAGTACCTAGAATACTACTTGAAGCTAATCTCTATGGACGCATCAGCCGAAGAAAACCGTTCTTATCAAAACAAAATTTGAAGTATCGCTAAGCGTTTATAAGGGCCCATGTTAATACAGACGACAAATTTTGGAAAAATGTGCTCTGGACTGACGAAACTAAATTTAATAGGGTTCGACCAGATGGAAAAACATTTGTTCGGCACCCCAAATGCCAAGACTTGACTCCAAGATAAACAAAAAAAAAAAATCATTAAAGCATGGAGGAGGCAATCGAATGACTGGGGAAGTTTTATTCTGGCACGGTGTTGGGCCAAATTTTCGTATACCAGGAATTATAGATAAAAATATGTATTAAGATATACTAAAGAAGCAGTTGAAACCACTTGTATTTGAGAACATGCCTATTAGGTGGACTTATATGCACGAAAATGACCCAAAACACATAGCGAGGTTTGTGAATAGTAGAATTCACAACTTCTTTCAACAGTAGAAAGAAGTGGGTCTCTATTTTCGATTATAACAATTTTCTTTTTGTAAATAAAATTTTCTTCAATTAGAATAAATTTTCACATTTCCGAAGAAATATTTCTTCACTTGTGAAAAATGGAAATATTTCATGTCTCGAATACTTTAACTGTGTTCTGACACGCATTCACTGGCTATGAAAAATGCAGTAAACCTATTTTCGTCCAAAGGTCACTTATCATTTTAGTGCGCTTAACCATCGGATATTGTGTTTTTGGAAATGGAGCTCGTGTCCTATAAGAGAATTGAACTCGTTTTATAAGTCCGCTTTGACTACTACTCTGCCAATTCAGTTGCTTAATTGAATCTGCCTTTATTTACTGACATGATAAAATTTCAAAAAAATTTAAACATCAAACATATCTTCACATTTTTGAAGAAATAATATGACGCAAAAGAAATAAATTTCGAAATCATTTCGAGCATGAAAAAAACGTGATATGTTGCGAAAAATATCGAAAGTAAATTTTGATTTTACCAAAGAACTACGCAGCATTAAAATTTTTTTAATTCTAAGAAATATAAAAATAATAACATGAATACCTATGCAAAAAAAAAAAAAATAATAATAATCAAAAACAAAAAATAAAACCAAAAAAACGCAAATGAAATAAGGAACTTGCCAATCTGCTTAATATTTCAAAAAACAATTCTTAAAACTCTAACATCAAATCTGCAAAAACCTAGAATAGAACACCTTGGCGCGTGTGTTCGATTGCAAACATAAATTTTAATTTTTATAGCCATAACATACGAATAGGTGCAAAGTTCTTAAAGAAAGAAGAGTAGTATTTGGCTGTGATAAAGAATTAAAATAAAAATTTAAAAAAACACAAACAATTTCAAATAAAATCTAAACATTTTTTTAAATTTATTCAAATCTAGGCCATCATAACGTTTAAATAAGTTTTTTTAATATAAAGTAATCAAGCAGAAAGTGAAATCAATGCAAATAACGAAGAGTGTAGAATAGAGAAATAAGACAAAATAAAATAAAAATAAAAAACAGAATAAGTAAATCATTATCAGTCAACAAACTCTTACGTAAGTAAGATTTTGATATGTGAATTTTGAGCACCAACAACATACAATGGCATTGATATGATTTTAGTCATCAGCTGCACGCTACGATCGGTGTGTTTGGTATTCAAGAGAAATGCTAGAACATTTACAAATTTTTGAAAAATGAAATATATGCAGAAAACATAATTAGTTCAAAGTAAATATAAATTAATGAAACGAATGAAAATTAAATGAAAATTGAATGAATGAAATAAGTGGAGAGATTCGAGCATATTTTATGAAAAGTCTTGAGCTGCGTTTTTAATCAATATATCTATATATGTCGAATTTAATAGGTTTATTTAAACAAGATTTTTCGCTTTCAATAGAAACTTCATATTTGAATACTAACTTCTCCAAAATGAACATAATAATTATTTTCAAGTTACCTATTCACGTATCGTGAAGTGATAAAAATATGAGTTTTACATGTTATTAAAGAATTTTTGATTCACATAGCCATAAAACCTTCCCAAACAGCGTAAAACATACTCTTATAATTTATCACTTCACAGTACATGAATTGCTTTAAAGACGTCTCAAAAGCTCAAAGTTACTATAGCGCTTCATCAACGTTATCGATGATCGCCTACTAAATTTTTCGCACAGATGATTTTATTTATAATTTTAATTTATTTTTTCACGCTATAAAGCAAAAAAATTTCTGCCGATAACCTTCGACAAAAATACTTCCTAGTTTTTTCATACGAATGAAACAATGAAAAGCTTCTTCAATTGAAGATATACAAATGAATACCACCGAGCATTTATTGATCAACAGCTAGCTAGATAAACAAAATAAAGTATGACTGTATCATGGACATTCAGACAGAAGTAGTTGTACGCAAAAAGTTGAATGCACTTTTTGAAGGTTTTCCAAATATTTATAAATTAAATATTAGTATAAAAATATCTTTTCAATCTGTGGGTTTAATTTTTTATATCACACTGGAAATCACGGTTGAAGTTGTCAGTAGCGTTGACGTCAGTACAGTACAGCTATTCAGCCTTATTCAGTCTTAAAATACTTTTTTTTAGCAAACAAATATTGATCGACAAACATATATTTGAAATAAGTACTTAATTATTAAATTATCAGTTTGACATTTAAATCAAAATTTAAAACCACGACGTAAAATTGGTGTGTAAACAAATTTTAATTTTTTTCTTTTTTTTTTATTCTATTTTACGTTGATAGGACAACATTTTGAGTTGAGTTGAGTGCATTTCAAGTTGTAAACAAAAATATCTGTGTCATTGTTTTAGGTACGTTTATAAATCTAGTATGTGACAATATTTAAAAAAATTTATTTCGCTTAATTTTGGTCAAACGAATGTCAAGGATGAAATTTTGCCGTAAGATGAAATTTGTTAGATTGTCATAAGCAAAGTATGGATTTTCCATATGAGTTGAATTATACAAAATTTATATTTAATTGATAAATTTTATCAAAAAA
The DNA here is from genome assembly GCA_958299015.1 of Tetanocera ferruginea. NCBI lineage: Eukaryota > Metazoa > Arthropoda > Insecta > Diptera > Sciomyzidae > Tetanocera > Tetanocera ferruginea. Next base: position 124,364,294 of record OY282641.1, on the reverse strand, counting down.
AGAAAATAAATAAAATTAAACGTATACATCTAATATACAAGGTTCAATTGCGATAATGAAAAAGTTCAAGCAACGATAAAGCTGATGTAATTTTATTAAAAAATTGCATTGAATTTAAGCTTTTGATATTAAAGAAAAAAGGTGTGGAAAAGGTAAATATAAAAGTCAATCGTAGGCAACATTTTCTTTTCTTTTCTAAGAAAGTTTTTCTTAATGAAATAAAAAAAGTTGCTTCAGCTGATTGCACTCAGAAAAAAACAAATATCTGTCTCCGATAAAAATTTTCTCTATTTTCGATAATAGCAATTTTCTCTTTTTAAAAAAAAATTTTCTTCAATTTGAATAAATTTTCACATTTTCAAAGAAATATTTTTTCACTTGTGGGATATGTAAATATTTCAATGTATCTGATAATGATAAGTAGTTTTCTCGCACAAAAAAATTCTGATTTATAGAAAAAAATTTATTGAAAATGAAAAAATTGTCCTATATTTTGACAAAAAAAATCACTATGAGAAGTATTTTCTTCAATAAAAACAAATATTTTTTCATAAATAAAAAGTATTTTTCTTTAAAAACAATATATTTTTATGTATTTCTCTTTTTCATAGAAGATTTTTATCATTTTTAGGGAATTTTTAGGATCACATTTAGAGAAAAGCATTCTCTGGAGCAAAGTCTATACCATTTTTCTCTAAATATTCCGAGAAACTTTTTTCTGTGTGTATGCATGAAATTTGTACGAAGACTCGATCTATTTATCGACAAGGTGGCGATCTTCACATGCAAGGCCAGCATTATTCATATTGAAATCACCACTGTCAGGGAGCCTAAGGGCGAGATTGATGTTTAGTGATTCAGAGTAGACCCTCCCCCCCCCTCCCCCAGCAACAATTCTTAAGAGTTGAGCACTGGACGAACAATTTTATTTTTGAATTAGATCCTATAGCTATCTTCAGCAAAAGTAATACGCTTACAGATTAATTACAGCAAAGCTAGTTGTCTATAAGTGTTCTTTTCTATTTCACATTATCTTACTAAGGCTTATATTAAAGGAGTTCTGATCTGCCTCATTATCTAAGGCTTATATTGAAGGAGTTCTGATCTGATCTGGTATACTGTAAAATCAAGCGCCTTGTAAGTGTCAATAAAGAGTATATTATATCCTAAAATGACATTTGTCAGTGTAGAAAACTTTGTATAAGAACAACGGTCTGACTAGAAGGGTACTATTCTGATTTTAAGAGTAGCGGTCTGGCTAGAAGAGTATCACTCTGATTATAAGAGCAACGGTTTGACTAGAAGAGTATCACTCTGATTATAAGAGCAACGGTTTGACTAGAAGAGTATCACTCTGATTATAAGAGCAACGGTCTGACAAGAAGAGTATCACGCTGAATATAAGAGCAATTGTCTGACTAGTGAATGCTTTTTCAAAATGGTGGTCCTACAAATTTCGCCTTTAAGCCATCTCGTAGAGTATACAACTCTAATATGTGACTTACTTAAGTATTTTATGTTTGAAGTAAGAGCTATACTCTTGTATGGATCATCAACTCTTAAAACTGGTTTACAGTGCATGTATTGAGAGTATAGTATAATTTGTTAATTAAATAAAACTTTTAATGTCGATTTTTGCGAAAGGGGACAGCTTCTAACCGAGGTGCAATATAAGATTAATAGGTAAAGCTTCCATCGCAATGAAATTTATGCGTTTATGTCATAAAATATTACACCACGCATAAACAATATTATAGATAAAATAATTTGGGAAGTATTGTATGTACACATCTTATTCTATTAAACGAGCAATATTTGTATATATATTTGCAATTGCGTTCTCGAAAACGGCACTAACGATTTCGATGAAATTTACAATATAGATGAAGAGGGGGCTGAAAAATCGATCCAGCTAGGTCTCATCTCTGGGAAAAGCTGTTTTTCCGAGTTTTCACGCATTTAATAAATAAGTTAATTTTTCTGCCGAATATGTTAAGTTAAGTTTGCTTATGTTTTCATTGCGGTGATAGCTCAGAGAATAGAGCTTCTGTCCAGTAACATCAAGGTTGTGAGTTCGAATCCCACCGTGCTCAATAAGTTTTTTGTTTTTATTTTTTAAGCTTCACCAAACAGTGATTTGGTGAATTTGTTATATTTTTAGTACAGTTTTGAAGTTTTACAGAATTTGTTATATTTTTAGTTTTTAGTACAGTTTTGATGTACCAATTTTTGATATAAAAAGAAATCTTACAAATAGAGTAATTTACACTAAATCTTAAACAAATTTTAAAAAGGAAAATATTTTTGTAAGAGTTTCCTATGCTAGAGTTTCCTACGTTTTGAAAAAAAAAATCTAATTTGCTCACATCTCAAAAAGTGCACTTTTTTTTGTAATTTTAAGAAACAAATTAAGTTTCCACCAAAATAAAATATAATGGCCAAATGTTATGCTTTTCGTAATTTCAATTTTTTTGATATACATTTCACTTAATCGTTCATAACTTCTATACCGTTTGAGATATTGTTATAAAATCTAGAGCAAAAATGTTTTTCTTATTAGGTCAAATAATTATTTTGTATATAATAAAGGAATCTTGGTCCATAAAACTGTAAAAAGCTTGAACAAAATTTTTAGTTCCTTCTTTTTTATTTGCAGTAAGTTTACAAAATTTTAAATGCCTTATAAAAATTCGAAATAAATTAAGATCAAATTTACTCTAAGAATTTTTTAATCGGTCTTAAAACAAAACAAAAAGTTTTAACATTTTTCAATCGGCCGTCTGGGGAGGATGAAGTGACAAATTCACATTTAGTAAATATCTTATGGTGTGAACAGACCACATAGTACAACAACTTAACGGTTAAAAATCTTATAGTAATTTTTAAACAATACATTGAACTAATACATATGTTAATCCTTTTTTTTTAGAATTGATACGATTAAAAATACTAGACATATTTTTAGTCAAAGCTGTACGTAAATTTAATTCATTGGGAATACAATTTGAATTATGGTAACTTAGGTTAAAAATTGAATACAATATAACTAAAGACTAATAAAAACTGTATTTTGCTTACATTTTGTTCATGCTATCGCAAGCAACAGGATGTGACAAAAAATAAAAATATTGCACTATGCAATTGTTACATTAAATAATTAATAAAATAAGATTATAATAATAAAAAATTAATAAAGAAAATATATTCTCAACCAGGCTGAGAATCGCACCAAGTTTCTTTGTTTCTTTACGTTATCACAACAGTTTATCCGACTGAGCCACAACTCTGCTGATTTTCAGTCAACCCAATAACAACCGGTTGCTGTTTTAGATGCAAAGATCATATTAAGTAAATAGAAAACGACATCTATTGGGTAATAGCATACAACGAAAAATAATGCCAATAGTTTTTTTCATAAGTGTTAAATCTAATCGGAACACCCTCCCAGCAAACATTATGAGTCTTTTATGACTCTTTTAAGACTCATATTTATGAGCCTGAGCGCTCATAATGAGCTCATAAAAGACTCCGATAAGAGCGTGTTTCCCTTCCTGGAAGGGCACACAGATCTGAGTCCGAAATATGACTCTTATAAGAGTCCAAAATATGTGTGTTATAAGAGTCAAAATTATGAGTGTTTTCGGAGTCTTATAAGAGTCATAATTAAGAGTCTTTTATGACTCTTAAAAAACAAAAATTATGATGCTTTTATGACTCATAATAAACAAATATTATGAGTCCTTTAAGAGCCTTTAAAGACTCTAATTTATGAGCTCATAAAATGCTCATAAAAGAGTCTTATATGAGCGTGTTTCCCTTCCTGGAAGGGCACACAGATCTGAGTCCGAAATATGACTCTTATTAGAGTCCGGAATATGTGTGTTATAATAGTCAGAATTATGAGTGTTTTCGGAGTCTTATAAGAGTCATATTTTAGAGTCTTTTATGGCTCTTAAAAAACAAAAACAATAGATTCTTTTTCGTTTTATAATTATTTGTGTTTATTTTAAATTCTTAAACCATAACATATAAATTTTCTTTCATCGGAAGTTTCGATCTTTTGCATAATTTCCAAAGTGTTGACTTTACGCTGTGTATTGAAATAACAAATGCTTCTGAAAAATTGTATTTAACAAAGCTGTTTATCGAAAAAGTTGCTCTGAATTATATATAGGTGGCTTAGTGATAATATGAACGCTCAGAAAACCATCATAAATATGAGCTTTTTCTGAGTCATTATTACGTGCGCTCATAAAACGTTCATAAATAAGAGTCTTTTCGGAGTCATAATAATGTGCGCTCATAAAACGTTCATAAATAAGAGTCTTTTAGGACTCATAATTATGTGCGCTCATAAAAGATTCATAAATAAGAGTCTTTTCGGAGTCATAATAATGTGCGCTCATAAAACGTTCATAAATAAGAGTCTTTTAGGACTCATAATTATGTGCGCTCATAAAAGATTCATAAATAAGAGTCTTTTCGGACTCATAATTATGTGCGCTCATAAAAGGCTCTTAAATAAGAGTCTTTTAGGACTCATAATTATGTGCGCTCATAAAAGGCTCTTAAATAAGAGTCTTTTAGGACTCATAATTATGTGCGCTCATAAAAGATTCATAAATAAGACTCTTTTCGGACTCAAAATTGTGAGCGCTCATAATATCGTCAGAAAATACCCTCTTTTAAGAGTCATAAATATGAGCGCTCTTAAAAATGTTTATTGGGCTATTAACGTGGAGCAGAGCACCAATGCTGCGAATCAGTTCGTTCAAAACAAAACCAACACAAGCAAAAACAAAAACAAAGAAAGTAGCAGACACAACATGCAAGCAGCTAATGATTGATTTTCTTATATAAAAATCTAGATTATTCTTCTAAGCTTTTGCTATTTTGTTTCTTTAATATAAAAGTAACAAAATCCAAAATTAGATATTCGTTTAGCGCAGGATATATCTGATACTTCAGTATAAATATTATGTTTAAACGATGAATATTATAGGCTGTAGGTATGACCTTAAAAAAATTTGTTAAAACGACTTCATACAAACCGCGCTGTAATAGCCTAGACACTTTGACTGCGGCTGCAACATAACAACACGAGGTGAAAATGAAAATGTTGGCATGTTGTCTACGACATGATTAATTTGGATGCAGCGCGATAAGCCGTATTTTCATATATTTTTATTATTAAACATCGAATTATCATTAAAAAACAAACATTTAACACAAACACAATGAGAATGAACAATAAAAAACACAAAAGAAGCACGAAATTAAACGAAAACATTGACAAATGCCAATGTACTTGTACAAATTGTCGCACGTCAAAATAGAAAAAGTTCTAAATCGACGACAGCAACATTGCTGCAATGCCGCAGTGTCGTTGCAACATTTTCACCACATTCACCTCCATAAGAAAAGCATGTAAAAAAAATTTGACGTTTGACGCAATGCTGCAGCCGCAGTCAATGTGTCTAGGCTATAAGACGTAATTCTACGTAAAAAAATGCATTTTTTGAGATATGAACAGTTTACTTTTTTTTTTGAAAAATTAGGCAACTCAAGCAAAAAAATTCCAAAAGTATTTTATTTTTTATTAATAATCGCTTTTCAATTGCTTTCTAACGATACTTCATTTACAAAAATAGGGGTAACAAATGACAGAGGTTGTGAAATTACTCCACTTTCAAGATTTTTCTATTCTTGTAAGTGGAAAAGGAGCTGAGGTTAATTTTGGGAAAAAAAATTTACTTAGGCTTGGAATGGCTGGCATAAGTTCAGCATAAGTAAATTATCAAAATAATTAAACCAAATATAAAAAAAATATAAAACCAAAACAAATTTCGTTTAGTTGAAAAACGAAGTTATCATAAAATAAAAATGCATTTAAAGTTAATTGAAAAAATATGATCTTATATGTTGTTTCTAAGATAAAGTTGGCATTTCCGATACATTAAAAACCGTAAAACATTTAAATATACGGCAGGAATCTGAGCGGAGCTCGGTCGCCCAGGTACTAATCCTTATAAGAGTATATATCTGCAATAGATCTGTAAGTCTTGTCATAGACAATGCTTCTAAGAGTGTCGATCTTGTTTCAGTGGTCAAGATGTCGATATGAGGGCGCTCTTAAAAAAACAACTCGCACTTATAAAGTGCCAAAATCAGCTTAGAAGAGTTTTACAAGTATCTTACAGACATCGTTTAGAGATAATCGTAAGTGTGTCATTCTTAATAATTTCTCTTCAGGAAGTCTTTAGGACAAAATAAAGATAGTAATTGTTGCTTGGCGCCACGCATAGTAATTCCACGCATAGCGCAAAACTTTTTTTTAAAAAATTTGCCTCATGGCTTTCGATTTGTTTTATTTTTTGACTATAGATTCCTTTTAAAATTTTAAGAATATAAGTTCATTTATTTTTTTTTATCGCCATTCGTTGAAAAGTTATGAGTACAAAAATTGAAATTACGAAAAAACATATAAAAGCTCCATCATTAAATTGCTTTTGAATTAAAGGCAACATTCTTCTTCAAATTTAAAAAATAAAAAATCAAAAAAAAATTATGCTTTTTTTGAGATATTAGCAAATACATTTTTTTTTTAATTCGTTGGCACCCCTAACATCCAAAATTTTAAAATAATATATTTTTTCCAGAAAGTTTCCAACGGTACCTTATTTATAAAAATTGGATAAAAACAGACGTAGATACAATTAATAGAAAATTTCACGATTCTGGCGTTTTCGGACGATTTGCAGAATTGAGAGGTCCATAACTTTTCAACGAATGGCGATAAAAAAAAAATAAATGAACTTATATTCTTAGAATTTTAAAAGGAATCTATAGTCCAAAAATAAAACAAATCGAAAGCCATGAGACGGACCCGTTTTGCGTTATGCTTGGAATGGGCGTTGGGCCTACTTTGTCATACAATTTTGATCCATCGGTGTGGATATCAAATGCATCGCTAGGTGGCGAGCTTGCAGTATCCCATTAATTTCTGGAGGGAATGGATATATCAAACTTTTCGTTGGAGAAAAGTTTTTGTGTGGTGTAGTCTACGGTTTGGATATTGGATTAAAGAGTTTCCTAATACTAGAGTGTCCTATTGTCCCATCCATTGAGAGGTGGCTTTCAGACGTATCGCTGTGTTTCCAGCTATATGTTTTGTTAGAATATCAAGTGGTATAAGGTGGAGCATCGTGTCGAGCGCGTTTGTAGGAGTGGTTCTCAGTCTGCGCAAATGCACAGCTCAAGCCCTAACCAAAATAGACGATTTGCTCCGTAACAATGTTGTTGCCCAAAATAAGCAAACGTAAACACATCGAAACTGAACGAAACGGTTTGACGAGACGTTTTGTTCCGTAAGAACCGAACTTTTAGCGTCTCAACTCGTCAGCAACAACAGTGCAGAGAATTTTTACATCAAGTTTTGTTGCATTTTTATCAATTAGTGCAAGAAACAATATTTTAATGAATTAATAGCCATTGTTAGGGATGAACAAGGCATTTATATGCATTTGAAACAGTTGGCAGCTGACCAGCCAAGACGAGTTCAAGAACGTTTCATTTTGGGTTAAATGTCAAAACAGACATAACGAGTGTACACGCTCGTCGAGTTGCAATCGTCTCGTTTCGTCTATTTTGGTTAGGGCTTCAGCTGATCTTTGAACTTTACGAAGGTGTTTTTATTTGCTTAGTGCAGGCCAGCAGACTAAAGCACCTTATAGCAATATTGGCCTTATTATAGCTGTGTAGAGCCAGTGTGCAACACTTGGTTGAAGTCCCCATTTGTTACCTACAGCTTTTTAGCATGAATTTACGGCTAAATTGGCTTTTTTAGCTCTCTCGAGCAGGTTGGGTTTCCAATTTAGTTTCCTATTCTATGATTAATTGGAAATGGCAATACCGTGTTTCAAGAAAAAATAATTTGCGATACTCTTTTCTACCTACAACAGCACTAACTTATAAAAATCATACTATTAGAAGTAATTTTCTTTTTTCTTTTTAAGTACTTAAAATATGGTGACCGTGGCACTAAGTTTGGGTGACCTTGGTCTCGAGTGCTTAGTTTGTGGCATGTGGGCTTACAAGCTACGGTAGCCCCAGCTCAATTCTCATGTCTGCCAGAAAGTTTTTTCAATAGAAATGAATATTAATGTTAGATCATCATCTCCTTGCAGACAGTGGCGAATCTGAGACAATAACAAATTCCACGATGAGCTTTTTGTGAACATGAGCATAAGCTGTTCGGAGATGGGCATAAAGCATGAAGGAGAACTAGTTCTCATAACATTTATACAAAATTATGTGAAGTTCGCTTAAAATCCTTTCAAGGGCTGAAATGACCAATTTGCTTTATTTTGTTTTTTTTTTTTTTTTTGATTATAAAAAAAGTAAAATCGATTTAAATAAAGATTAAAAAACATAAACATTATCAAATAACTCTGCAATTGACATAAACGATACCCTTACACTATAAAATTTCAAAATAAGTTAATTCTACTCTCCATATTAATAAAAGCACTCAGTTCTGGTTTAAAAAAAAAACACACAAAATACTTGTATCGTTTTTATAAGTAAACTGAGCATTTGTTTTTATTTCCTTACTAAAGAAGTGGAGATGCGCTTTATTTGCATAAAAAATTCTTCTCGCTTAGGAACGTTCTAGATATACACACAAATACACATTTAAATTAAATTAGATCATTTGGCAAAAATAAAAACACAAGTGTAGCTGAACTAAAAGAAAAAACAAAAACACCGTTATTATAATAAATAGCACTTCTAACCAAGACATTTTTGGCAAACAAACTGCTGGGAAATTCCTAGAAAGCACCTCACAGGTATTCCATATAAACAGCTGCGTCTAGTGAGTTTTGTTCTATTTGTATTTGTATTTGGTTTGTTTTGTTGTGTTTTGTTTTGTTTTGTTTTGTTTTAGGCCAAAAGTCTGTTTATCAGGTTCTGAAGCATGTTTAGGAAATTTTTAAATGAGTCACGCTGTTATTTAGCATCTTGTGATCTGCTGATTGAACGTTTTATCAATGACAATGATATTAATGATAAAAAGCGTGTGCTTTTTTAAGTTTTTTTTTTAATTTTTTTTTTTTTTTTTGTTGATGTGTGCTTATGAATTGGTGAGCGACTTTTAAAAACAGACGCTTTTGCGAGAACTTATTATGGAGTATGAAATTGAAATTATCTTTTTAGTGCTCTTGTGGTTGTGAACAATTTGAAGAAATATTAAGATATTTGAAATCAACTTTATATAACATGTACAAAAAGGTCAATGGTCTGAGTAAAACTTGTTATCTTCCTTAAAAGTTGACTATTTCTAACTTTGCAAAGTCAGTTGAGTAATATTTCAAAAGAATTCTCTAAAAAAACTATGTGAATGACTATGATGTGTGACATACTCTCAAAAAATTTGTTCTGTGCTGCGTGCTGTTATGTGCCGCATTGAAAAAGCTATTTACAGACATTCATGGTTCTATTTTTTGTAACCTTAGTTGAATTTCATTACTTAAAAATTCTATTTTTGCTTTTTTAATAAAAAAATGTGTATAATTTTTTAATTTCTATACGGCACATGCAGGCACACACCGATCACATCACAGCACATTTACTGAATTTCGCAAAAAATAACATGGCGCTGCTAACTTCACATTGAAAAGCATCGTTTTATAACAACGCTACCATTAGAATAATTTTTTCAACACGATAGTTGAAAGCACTCGACATTGATTATAAATCAACAATAGAATATTTTTATAGAATACTATCAGGCAAAAACTCTTCGTGGCTTCACTTTTTAAAAATGACTTTTTGAACTTCTTAAAGAAAAATTTCCAAAACATAATAAGATATGCTTTAATCATATATGTCTAGAAACTTAATCTGTCAACTTCTTTCAAGACAAATAGTAAGAAAATTTAAATAATAACTTCAAACTTTCTTCAAATTCTTCATTTCTTCAAACGCCGACAACAATAAATTCTTAAAAAACTTAAAACTTCAATGAAAGATATTTGCTGTTAAATTTTCTTAAAGAACCACGCTTATGTGTTTTTGTAGTGAAAATACAATATTTTAAAATTTATTTTATAAATATCGGTCCAGTAAATTTGACGTTTACTTCAGTCCAAACTTCACTTTACTTCAAATTCACTTCACTTCACTTTAATTTTAAATAATGTTTAAAAAATTTCATGTAAAACATAAATTTAAATTAATTTAAAAGTCATTTTTATAAAAGTAATTTTTAAATAATTTTGAGTAATTGTAAAAATTATTAAAAACCGGTTATTTTAAAACAAATTTTCTCTACCATTTTGAAATGGCCATGACATGCTGTCTGAGTCGTATTTAAAAAAAAATTAATTTTATAAAAATTTTGCAGCCGCGTGTATGATTAACCACTTGTTTAATCATATTTTTTTGCTGAAATAAAAGAATTCCAGAATTCTTGTTTTTTTTCTCTTTTTTCTTATACTTGAACTGTTCTGTACACGAGTGAGTACAAATAAACTTGAGTGAAATTATTGACATAGCTTGCTTTAGTTATTGACTTCTTCAATGGGAAATTTTGTTATTGCTTCAAATCGGGAATACCGGTGTATTAAAACACCGCATCTGTCATATCCAAGAGACAATTGCTTTTATTGAACTAGTTTTCTTTAAATGCGAAATATTATTAAAACGCAGTTAGATACAAAAGGAATGTTCATAATTTACTGCGTATTTGAGAAGTGCGACTTAAGTGTTAAAAATTGGAATTATCAGAATTGGCATGGCTAATTGCTGATTTTTATTTCGGTTTCTATGACAGTTTCGATGGCAATTCAGTAAGTCTTGAAGATTTGCTTGAAATTAATTGCATTTATATTGTTATGGAAATTAACCGACTTGGACCATTAATTCGACAGAATGGTTCCACTTTTCTGTCAGAAACGCCATAAGATCTCCAGTTATCACTGATCAGTTCGTTGTGCCAGATTGTTCATCAGATGAAAATTTGTTCCGCTCTACATGACTTTGGAAAGTGTAGAGCAAATCACAATCGATCATGGCAACGGTTTTTTTGGGAACTAGCTGGACAATTGCAATCTCCCAACAAGAAGGAATTTCATATACTTATTTTTAATCTTTCATACAAACATTCTTGTCTTGTAGGATATGTTGAAAAGGTTACGCAATGGCCGATCAAGAGTAGAAGCACACGTTTTAAGCACAATTGGTTTGTCATAGAGAACGCATTGAGTGCGAACGGACCCTCAGCTTAACCCACATAGTGCTAAACTCTGTATTGGTTACGCTAAGACGCCATTGGCACTAATATGGTACATCCGATCGTGTAAAACAATGCCAATAATCTAGGTATTTGACAATTCAGTCGATTTGCATCCTTGCTCACCTGGGTATTACATATAGCCAATAATAGTGCTAGCAAGAGCACAGTTTGTATAAACTGAGAAAGAATTCGTTCTCAGTCTACGAATATTGCAAAAATTTAATCGGAACTGACCTCATAATCTTGCATAGTGCAAATAATTATTGTTTCTGTAATAAAGATTTATAGTTTAAGGTTCAAACTTGATAGGTTAGGTTAGGTCAATCCGGTTGTCCCTCTTTGGATTCTCACATAGAACATACGTTACTTTGTGGTGCCGGTTGCTGTAAGTCTTTACGAAATTAATGAAAATCTTCACAGTTTTGCGTAGAATTCGAAAATTTTAGAAGGGATTCTAGAAAAATGTTGGCTGCATCTTTAACTGACGATAACGTGAGCCTTAGTGTTTAAGTCAAGATCTAAGTAAGGCGGGGCAAGTACAAAGTAGCTGCTCCAGGGTTTATTGGATACCTGGTTCCCTTTTACTTTCTTGAGTTGTCAGCCGAGGTAATACCCAGCTTTTTCGCGTGGGCCGTCGCCATGCAGTGCCACGAGAGGATACCCACCAGTGTTCTGCTGTCTCTTCAGGAACGTGTCAGGATAAATGCAGTTCATATTCCAAATGGTATAACACACATGACTTTCGAGATTTAGCAAGTTGCCGTATCTTTCCATCTACAACTCACTGCTTGCTTGATTCTAGTTTCTAGGTTTTAGTGCAATTCCTGAAGAAGTATTTTCGGTAAATACCTGAGTACCTCTTTTAGTGTGTGCTCTATTAAAAACCTTTATGTCAACGGAATTTTCCTACTATAATTATACTTATATTGTCCATATAAGCTGTTATTTTTGTGACTCTGCCTTTAAAGTTTTTGAGTAGTTCATTGGCAACTAGATTCTATAATACGGATGAGAGAGCACCTCCTCCCCTACTCATTTCCTTACCATGGTTGTAAAGCCTTACTCGGTTTGGACCCTACAATTTACTACAATTTAGTAGGTTGTCTTTCCAGAAGTTGATTTCTGGAAGTGCATCTATCGCATGTTACCCGTTAAGGATAGCCGCAGTTGATACATTGCTGAATGCATCTGAGATGTCTTCAAATGTACCTAATAAGAATATTTGGGAGTGTTATTAGCGAGCAGCGGATGGTTTGTACCGTTCCTTATATTCAGTTCTATCAATTTATTTTTTGAGTAAAAAGGTGGCTTCTACAATCTGATTTTAGTATAAATATCACCCATGCTGTCCTCCAGGCTACAGGCACTTAGTTCAGTCTGATACATTCTTTATTCAAGGAACGACTTGTGGAATGGTCATTTATAACATGACCGGGAATATGCCGTCTTGTCTTGTAAATTTAAATTTTGAAAATTAATTTATAGCCCATCGAATTTTGCGGAATCTGTAGTGGGATTGTCCAGTGTCTATCTGTGGCGTAAATTTTTTAGGCTAGAGTACATCCTGGATATATTTATCTAGAGATACCTGACTGCTTTCCGTCCATTCATTCACCACCGTCTTTCCTCAGCTGACTCTGAATGGAAAGCTTTTGAGAGCAGCTTCCTGAGCCTATCCATCGTTTTCTCAATGTCTGAACAAAAGTTTTTCAATGAGGATTTTTAGCTCAAAGAACGTTGCTTTTGAAAAGTTTGAGCTTGCATTTGTACTCACCCCATATTTCTTCTTGGTCAGCTACTTAAGCCAGTTTGAAGAAATATTTTAGGTCGCATCCTTGCTCTTCAAGGCCAGGACTCTATCATAGTGGTCTGATCTTTCGCTTCGTTCGCTTTGGTCTAAAAGAAGAGTGGTAGGCTTTATAAGCTGGTCTGAAAGGGTCTTTAGGGACCCTCAATGTCAACATCTGTATTTATGTGTTATGGGAGAGTGGTGAGAGGGGAGAGGGTGTGTAGTTAAATCTTATATTTAAGCCAATATATTTGTGGTCTGAGAAGAAAGGATGTTGAAGCACCTTCCATTCTGAATTTCTGAAAGTATTTGACGTTAATGTCAGGTGTAATACTTTAGTATAGTATAGGATCCACATATGTAGGTTGCTTACCTATGTTAGCTACGTCTTAGTTAATTGGAAGAACAAAGTTCAGCATGACTCACTTCGATCATTAATATCTGGGCTTCCCCACACTGAGTGGCGTGTGTTGGGATCTGCTTCGATGACAATTGCCTGCTTCATTTCGCTGGTTATACCTACCAGCCTATGGAGCTCGTCTAGGCTGGTAGGTATAGCTAGTGTTGTGCGCCATATAGCAGGATGCGACCTGGAAGGGCTCCTCTCCATTACCCTCTAGCGCTACAACTGTGAGATCATCAGTGTTGTAATGAGACATTAAATAGGAATTGGTGTTTTTTATTGTGAGGATGTATGTTCTTGTTCTACTGTCGGCTTGTAAGAAGTGTTAAAAGAAGTACTGCACCACGGCCACATCGTAGGACCCTTTCTCTAGGACGAAAAGGAGTAATGAGCTCGCAAGTATTATGCAGATTAATCTGGAAGATCTTCAGCTGCATTATGCTGAGAGCTCCTCCACAAGGTTGCTCTCTCGAAACTCTGGCGCTATCTGCATCGTCCAGATTAAGTTCCTATATTATAGCCTTTGGAGTGATGTATTTTATGACACAGGTATACACTTCCTAAGCCCCACGCCATCTTCCCGTAGCGAACGTACAGAACATCCTCTGCCTCCTTGTTGATCTGGAGAATATCGTGCTGGTCGCCGATACTACCTGGTTGCTGCTAAGCAACTTTTAACACTTCAATCAACTGTTGGCACATCCGGATTCTTTTTCTGTCACAGTTTTAGCGCGGACTCTTGTAGCACCACTCTGGGGAGTAGCACTTTCAGCTTTGTTTGGGACGCGATATACGTCCTGTCTACCATCTCTAACTGATCGCCGTCCCTTAGGCCTTGGAGCGTCGCTGCTGTTCCCTTTATTCATTCCAGCGGGTCTTCATTACATTTTTGGATACCTACTCCGTTGAGCCATCCAGCATCATTGAAGGTTGGCATCTGGTTAGGTCTCTTTCCTTAAAAGCATCGAGAAACATTTGCCCCTGGGAATCGTTTCGGTCTATGAGTACCACGATCATGTGTCGTTTAGCCATGTCACTTGCCTTACTTTTCGCCTCAGTTGTGGACCTCGGTTTTCCTATAGAGACCGGTTCCAGTTTTTGCCGCTTACTTTCAGGAGCTACGATCTTGCCCTCATATGATCTCTGGCGCTTTTGAGCTGATGGAGGAGTGAAGTGTGGTATGCTCGCGAAGTGCCTTCTGCTCTCATTGCTCTTTTGCTCAGCATAGTTGGACCGTTTCTTCCCTACGGAAGATAGCCTTACCTGAAAGGAGACTGCAGAGATTTAGTGCCGCTTGGTATTGAGCTTTGGCTTTTAATCCTTCCTTCGATTTTATCTTGAGGCTTACCTTACTACGGGAGCAGAAACCCGCTGATTATCTGGGGGACAGAGGAAGCGTATCTTCTTCGAGATAGCGCTCTCGTGCTCCGAGTCTTCTTGGACAACACCATTTACGCATTTAAGAGTGTTCTTGTTGTTGAAGTTGTTGGTGTTGCTGGCAATAGCAATACAACCAATATGGCCTGCTCTAACCATAGAAGAGGTGTGACCATTGGCGGCACGCTGTAAGGATTGCCACTTACCTTGCCCACCGGTGGTATAAGTCACGCATTTCACCGACTTTTGGATTAAAATTTTAACCCGAGTTGCTTCCTTATCGACTTCCATTATATTTTAATATTTTCTGGGGAATCCGGATGCATAGCCTTTTAGACCTGTCGCCGGGTAGAGATAAGCTTTAGTTAAGTGCTCCATAACAGCCTATATGACCCTACCAGGAATCTTAAGAGAAGGCTCCCGTCATCATAGCTCGTTGTGTCCTTGTAACATGACGTGGACTCTATACTACGATAAGCTAGTTATCCTCTAGTAATAGAGCCAAACTTTATATAAACTTTAAATATAAATTGATCAAAAATATAATATGCTTACTTCTAAAACATGAAAATGAATATCGCTATGTATTGACTTATAGCAAAACATACACAGATCATCATATTTCTCGAGATGTGGCCTATTATTACTATACTATTGCTTTTTCATGTTAAGTCCAGAATATTTTCCAAAAAACTTTTATTGTCCACGCACCTGGCGTGGGACACGCTTTTAGAGTGTCTCTTAACCTTGACTAAGTTATTTGAACTGAATTGTTTTTGTTTTTGCGGCTAGTCCGATATACCGAATGTCCAGTAATTAAGGCCATATTTTTGATAAGATACTCACATTCATATTAATTTTGATAATATTCTGCCGAATTTCAATATAAAATCTGTTGAACTTTTATAATCGTTACTCATTTTTTTCCTTAAGCCCCTGATTGTATTATAGTAAATAAAGCATGTAAGGCAGATAATGTCGTTCCCCTCTGACTATAAGCATTAAAAAACACGTAGTATAGACTGTCTGTCTAGAAGTTTTTTTGTGAAAAAAATTGTTTTAATTCTAAATAGCTATCATTTTATGATCCTTCTCAATTTGATAACAATTGTGTATTGTTTTGGAGCAACGTTCTGAGAAAAAGAAAAAAAAGAGAAAAAAGAAATTCTTTATCGACATAATTGATTAAATATTTTATAATTAATGCTTTTTAAGACCACGTTGCTCTGTTATTTAATGCGCATTATTGAGGGTAATTTTTTTTTAATATTTACAAATTAATATCTGCATTAAAATTCTTGCTCATTATATTATAGATGTTTTTTTTTTATTAAAAAAAAGAGGGCAGTGTTTATGTTTTGAACGTTTAAATGGGAGTAAGAATATAAAAAAAGAAATAAAAGAAAAAAATCTTCCGTAAACAAACTTTGCCTTGATAAGCATATGTTTTTTTCTAAACCATGGCAAAAAAAATTATGATTATTTTTTAAATTTGTTTTTTTTACTGTTTTAAATTAGAACGAAAAACAGAACGCGTGGTAAATAGTATTAATGTGTGGAAAAAAATGTGTGTTTTTATGGCATTCATTAACTGATAAGCAAATTAAGCGTACTAGTCTATATTGTAAAACAATAAACCTATTTAAACTATAGCACTTATTTTTGCAAATTCCAGTTAAAACTGGTAAACATAATTTTGACTTTAAGATCTCGGAACATGATGCCTCTTTATCTGCATGAATACTAAAAGCGACAAAAACTAGATCGTTCCAAACCAGACGGAAAGTAAAAACATAATTAGAACTGGGTGCAGAGTAATTCAATGAATGTTTGGAACTACTTTTTTTTTATAAGAGTCTTCAGATTAGTTCAATTGATAATGTATTTATTTAACCCCGAATACTAAATTTTGCTTTTCTTTTTTTAATTTTTTCTTACTACTATGGTGGGACATCGGTTGGTTTCTTTTTAAGAAATGTATGAAGAACCACCGTTCATTACACCGTTAGACTTTTCAATGAGGTTAAAGATAGATGTAAAACCGAAAATCCAGGCACTTCAGCCTAAAAATAAGTATTTTTCACGCTTTTCTTGTAATAGGATATATAAGTTGTATTCTCCAATTAATTGGAAGGTTAACTCCTTCCAATAAATTAAAAATTATGGAAAAATATTAATTTAAAAATTATTTATTGAATTTTTTAAAGAATCCAGCCTATAGACCACCCTTTTGGGATATATTTTTGTTTTATTATTTTTACTAAAGTTCGCTAGTGGTCACGAAATATATATTTTCACATATATTTTCTGTTGATTCGATACAAAATTAATGACAAAAACAAATTTTTTTACAAAAATTTTGCAAAAAATCTTTTACAAATAGTCGGTGCACTCCATCTTCGCACTCTGATTCAATTAAAAAAACCAAATATCAAAATCGGTTGAGAAACACGGAAGAAAACGGTTCTTAACTGTTTTTCCTACGCCTATTTATATATATAGATATTTTATACTACATATATGTCTCATTTAAAAATATTGTAAAATCTTTAAAATACGACCTTAAACCCTATGGTAATCTCCAATTATAAACTGAGGATTCCAAAATGGAGAAAGCAACAGGATCAGGTGTCAACTGTGCAGCGCTACAGATCAAAGAAACTTACAAACTTCCGGACCACTGTAGTGTTTTTCAGAAATCTATGTCCAAAAAATGCCCAAATCTACAGAATCGTGTAGCAGCTAGTAACAGACCACTTGTCGACTTATGGATTATCACTAAGAGCACAGGATGGTTCGCTGAACGAGTATTAAAAGAAATCAAGTGTATTGGGTACCACAACCAAATGGGTTTAAAAGAATCAAATAAGGTAGACAAATCTTCAAATCAAAAGAATCAAATAATATACAAAAAAACCTCCACGGAAGCACCTTAACAGTGCACGACCCTTTTAACCTTAAATTTGTATTGCCTTTATAACTCTGGCACCGATAATCAATAGTGAATTTTATAGGACTTATTTAAAGTAGGCTTTTTGGCTTTGAACAAAAAAAGTAACTACGCTATAAGATCACTGAGGAAACCGCGATGGCGAGCCTTATGTGAACAAAAAAAGAGACACAAAAAGAAATTCAAATCCTTATTCTAATCCACATCAAATCCAAATCCATATCCATATCCATATCCATATCCATATCCATATCCATATCCATATCTATATCCATATCCATATCCATATCCATATCCATATCCATATCCATATCCATATACATATCCATATCCATATCCATATCCATATCCATATCCATATCCATATCCATATCCATATCCATATCCATATCCATATCCATATCCATATCCATATCCATATCCATATCCATATCCATATCCATATCCATATCCATATCCATATCCATATCCATATCCATATCCATATCCATATCCATATCCATATCCATATCCATATCCATATCCATATCCATATCTATATCCATATCCATATCCATATCCATATCCATATCCATATCCATATCCATATACATATCCATATCCATATCCATATCCATATCCATATCCATATCCATATCCATATCCATATCCATATCCATATCCATATCCATATCCATATCCATATCCATATCCATATCCATATCCATATCCATATCCATATCCATATCCATATCCATATCCATATCCATATCCATATCCATATCCATATTCACATCCATATTCATATCCATATCCATATCCATTTTATAGTTTAAACAAGTGGAGCCAGCAGACGTTGTCCGGTACCAATTTAATGCATTTTTTAATTTTTCAACTTTTTGATTAATTTAAATACTTTATCACAGACTGCTTCATTTTCCAATGATAGATTTTGAAAATTTTTAAAACGCTATCTTTCAACGATCGCTGAAATGAGCGAAGGTATATTTTGAAAATTTTTCCTTAATCGGGCATTCATCTCTTGGGTAATTGATAAATGGTCCATCCTCCAACGCATTCCATTATCTTCCAACGATCGCCAGAATGGCCGAAGGAAGAATTTTAAAATTTTTTTTAACTCGCATACTACTCCCTTCGGCAATCAAAAAGCGATCGATCCTCTAAAAATCGCCGGAATGATCTTAGGAAGATTTTGAAATTTTTTTTAGTTTCATCTTGCAACGATCGGTGGAATAATTGGTGGAATAATTGTAAAGAAGATTTTCACAATTTTTTTTAAATCGCGCATTCATTGCTTCTCTTTATCTTCCGAAAAGCGATCCATCTTCCAAACAACCCTTGGGTTCGCAAGTACATCGCAAAATCAAATTATCTTCCAAACGTTTGCAGGGAAGAGATTTCAGTTTTATGGTTGTTTGAGCGGTAGGTGTGACCATGGGAGAGTGACGCCTATTTATTCCATACATTTTAGTATGAAAAAAAGACATACACTTAGGAAAAAAGCCTTAAATTAAAAAAAAGCCATTAACATCAACATTATCAACATAACCAGCATCATCAACATCATCAGCATACTCAATAACATCTTCCTCAATATCACCAACATTATACTAATCATCAACATTATCAACAACATTATCAACATCATCATCAACAGCGTCCACATAATCAAGATCATCAACATCATTCTTTTTTTTCAACGGGAAGGGGTAAATAATGCCTGCCGCATCGTATTAATTGTCGTCACAAATTGTCGTATGTTGAGCTCGCAACAACTTAAAACAGCCTCCTCAAAACATGGACTGATGCCCCTAGAACTCCTTTCGTATTACTTCAAGGAGAAGTCCTCGTTTTCGTTAGAACGGTTTCAACGAATCGTGCTACATATTTAGAGTTCTCATCGCTGCTGACCATGATGTCGAGTACGCGATCTATATTAAATCGCTGACCACTTCTATTATGCCGTTACGCTCCGATTTCCACCATGTGTATGGGAAGAAGGTGTGCAATCGAGTTTTTTTACTTTTCTTATTTTCTGGAGGTGAAAATAAGTGAGGTGAATTCTGCCGTGGCTTGGCAGAATTTGCGTGACGTAGAAGTTCACCTCACCGAATGCTCGGTTATACCACCTGTCAAGAATGGGAATCATCTTCGGTGTCCACGAGCCTTTTGTGTCGGACTCCCACCGGTCTTGCCACCGTCGCAGGGTCTGTAGCTTAACCACTTCAGTACCCAAATTATTTTTCGCTCTTGTGCTAGACGATCAATTGGAATAGTTCCACTGATCACCAATACAGCGACATCAGAAACTGTACGTTACGCTGAAGCTGCCGTTCTCTGTACTGCAAATATGGGCTTCCGGCGTCGTTTTGTTTTGAGTGCTTCAGCCCACAGTTCACTCTTCCTTACAAAAGAATAGAGTGTGGCATATTAATACAGAGAACTTCAACGTAGCTTACGTTCTGCAGATCTGGGCCTACTATTGACCCTTGTGCTGCTCCTGACATTATCTGTTTTGTTTTGATTAAGCGTTTTTCACGAAGAGGATGGACAATAAGACGATATGACAATATGATTTTGCAATTGTGAATCGAAAAGCCATGAAAATTCCCGAGAGGCGATGTTTTATCAGTCTTTCTAATAGCTTGCCAGCTGTATCAAGCCTGCATGAGGCTTAATGAGACTCCAGATTTTCTTTCCACTTACTGATGAGGACACGACTTGTCTCTTCCATAGTTCGGGAAAAATTCCTTATATTAAACAGTTATTATACATGCGCAATAGTGCCGATATTGCAAGAACTTTTAAGACCTCTGATGGAACGCCGGTCAAGGCCGGCCGCTTCGATTTTTTTAAGCGTACTTGCAGCTAACTTGAGCTCGTCTTCTATGGAAGGACACGGGCTGTGAGGTCTCCAGGGGGGAGGGTCCCCAGGTTGTCTAAAATTAAATTTAAAACTTAAATAAAATAAGCTCTCATTGTTAGGAATTATTTCATCAAATTTCTCAAATAGTGAAAATCTAAAAAAATTCTTGGCGCAAGATAACTACTAGATTTTCTTGCTTAGGCGTGAGCTTAAGTGATCACTAAATCAAGTCAATTAGCTTATCACTCCGCTTCATGCACTAAGAATAACTTATGTGTAGCGATTATTTGCAGAGGAAAGTAACACGCAGAATTCCCTCATGACCACATACATATCTGGCAGAGTGCGAAATTAATTTGAATAAATTAAAAGTTATGCTCTATTGCGCAGCAATTCTAATATAAGCATTAAACAATTCGCATATCACACTTTTGTGTGTTTGCAATATTTGTGATGGTTGGCTGGTCTGGAGTTCACGATCCTCAACTTAGTAATTAATTTAATTAAAATAGCGAAATCAATGAAAGTTATTGCATCACAACCGACATGAAGATCATCATCTGTTTGACGTCTGTCGTCCGTTGTCTGTCATGCAGTTGGGCCTGATTGTACGTTTACAAAGTTCACAGTCGTCGGTCTGATGATAAGACCGGGTGGCTTATTATGTGACAATATGTACGACTTCTGAGTAATATTTTTATATTTTTTTTTCGAGAACTGATTAAAAGCACTGTCAACTTTAATTAAATGTACGGCGTGCGCTTGCATGCATGCATGTCCGCCATAGAAATTGCATGATCGTGAGTACTGATCGAGACACGTTCTGCTGGCTATAGGAACAAACTATTCAAACTGCATGCGTTTGCTTTTTATGCCCTGTACCTACTAATATTTACTCAGATTCTCATGAAAATAAATTGCTATAAAAATAAATATAAATTAAAATATTCTTTTTTAAATTGCGTCGTATGTAATTTGTTACGCTACAGTCTGGACAATGTTGGCCGATGGTGTGCTTGTAACGCTATAAAAAAAACTTTTTAGATAAGGATTTTAAACTTATGGTACCAATTCATGTGAATTAAGTCTGGAATGCAAGATATTGTGTCAATTTATTTAAGAAAGTCCTTGTTTAGGCCCAAAATTTTAAATAGAATATAATTTTTTTTTCTCATTAATTTTAAAAATTATTTATAATTCATTAAATTTTTGGAAAAAAAAAAGAAAATTAATCATATTTTATGTAAAAATAGAAATTCTTTATCTTACATAACTATTATAAGATTTATTTTTATATATAATGGAAGTTCTAAAAATTTGAATTCGTAACAAAATTTTCGAAACCGGTTATTATTACTTTTGTCTTCTTAAATTCAACCGACTGTAAAAATATTAACATTAAAATATGTCGGTCGGCCTGTACCTATTATAATTTTCTTTGATGTTTACACAATAATACTGTTAACACGTTTCCAGCTAAGTCTCGCCACCACAATTGGCATTGCTTGTACCAGACAGACTCATGCCGATAAACATTAGTCGCATTTGAGGTTAGTTGGCATCTTGTTTACAAAACACAAAAAATTTCAATATAATCTGTCTGAACACTACTCTCTGCCTCTTTTGAAAATTCATATGTTGTAAATTAAAGTTTTGCCAAAACTGATAAGCTTACAAACGGCACAATCTTCAACCATATGTTTTACAAATGTATTGTGCAAGTATTTATATAGCTTTATAAATTAAGATTACATTTTCAATATTTATTTTTGTGTATTTCTCATATGTTGCTCAGTCGCATTAAAGTTAAATAGTACCGCACATATCGTGGTTGTTGAAACTTACAAATCTATTTATTTATTTATTCAAAACAATTTTTTTTTTTTACTTCAGTATCTTATCAGTAACTATGTACTTCCCATATCATTTGTCATTATTGTAACAGCTGACAACAACACGCGTATCATATTGCAATATTTTGAAATATTATTACCTCATGAGATATAAATTACACGTGTTGACAAAATGGAAACATAATTACTTTTTAACTGTTATAGTATATATAAAGTATATATAGTATATATAAAGATACTATCAGAATATTCGATATTGTTTTGGACAGATTTGAATTTTTCAAATAAAATATTTTTCTTATTTTCCAAGAAAAGTAAATTTTCAGGAATTTCGAACGGAATTTATTTTCAGAAATTTATATGTTTTTATTGATTACATTTAACATTTTTTTAAATGTTAAAATGAGAGCAGTTTAAAACATCGTATTTTTTCTGTGCTCGAGGCAGAATCCCGAGTAACACCGGGTGACATCAGGAAGTATTTAAATAAAATATATGTTTCATAGAACAAAAATTTTATTAAGTTAAAAAATACATCGTAAAAGCATAAGACTATATATTTTCTGTTTAAACTCAAAATTGTGAGGTGTAAATGACCTCAGCGTGCCGAATAAGGTTAATAAGTAATTATATAATTTCAAAAAAATTGCAAAAACTTATAAGGTATTAAGTTTATAATATATACTTATTAACCTTATTCACAATAATTATATTCACAAATAAGGTTGTATTTTCTTTTCAATACATCAATATTTACTTCTGTGAAGATCTCCCAAAATATTCAGCCAGATTCACTCAATTCAAGTCAATTCGCTCAATCATAAGTTATGATTCATAACTGATCTTTGATTACATAATTTGTTCTTTCCTTCCAAAATTTTCAGCAAATTTCCTTCATACCATAAAATAGTCTGAAAGTAATTAATATTTGGTTATGAAAAAGTCATGATGAAATAGTGTAAAAATAAAATAAACTTGCATTTTATTTTTGATCATAGAATTTGCCATTCCCATTGCTAAATTTGCACCAAATCAGTTAATACTTAATATGTAGAATTCTTCAGATTTGCTCTTAAACAACAACAACAAAGAAGGTTGACGTTGAAAAATTCCCATTCTAAATTTTAGCTTAGAAATGTATTATGATGTAGAATATCGAGTGTAATCATGCTCAATTTCGGATCAACCGTCCTCCGTGATGAAATTTGAATTTTTAAAATCAGACTTCCACACCCCAAATCTTGTTCCAAAATAAAAAAATCTTATCGTCCGTACTTCACAGTAATTGGATGGGCTTGGAACTGAAATAGGTAGGTTATAAAAAGGAATTGAGTGGAAAAAATGCGGTCCGCCCCCGGGTTCACTCCACAATGGAGTACAAAATTTGGCAAAAGAACTTTTTACCACATAATTTTTGATTTTTTTAATAAAAAGAACACACCTCAATGACTTCGGTTTTATATTTGAATATCAAGAGGGTGCAAAAGTGAATGAAAATATTTTTTACCATCATCAGGACTTCGTTTTTATTGAAACAAACTTTAACTTTATATTAAATTTGGTTCAATATTAACGATCACACTAAAACACAAGTCAATTCCATATGTCATTTTTCATTGGTTAGGGGTGCAATTTCCAAACAAATTATATTAAAATTTTCATGATATTAAGATGGAGTGCAAAAGGAAAAATGTAAAGACATTTTTTTTTATATTCCAGACCAAACACAGAGAAGGACCTTGTCACTGTTAATATTGCGATTTCACGTCGATTTTTTCGTATGGCCGGGCAGCCTAGACCGTATGGTTTTTATCGCTAAGGGTTATCGTAATGAACTAATATCTCATCATCAACAATATAAATTGAGTTCGTCTTGTAAAAAAATATACTTAAAAATGGAATCCATTAAAGTTTCAATGACCACCTGTGAATGACCTCAGAAAATACCATTGCATCCGATTGGCCATAGAATTATTCATTTCGGTCAAAATCATCCATGGAATCCATAAAAGTGCCAACGACCCGCCTGTGACCTCAGATAATCTTATTGTATCCGATTGGCCATTGAATCATACTGGTTGAAAATTCCAGCGTAACTTATCACGGTTGGAAATTGAAGCATAACGTATCTAGTTGAAAATTCCACCTTCAAAAAGTACGGTCTAAGACTTTGCTGATTGAGTCCAAACTTTAATCTGTTAGTTCAGACTCAAAACATTGTTCGATAACACAGGTCTGCAAGTAAAAAACTGCATAGGTTTTTTGTGCATTTTCTTATAGATTTTGATGTCCTAAAACCGAAAAAAATATTTTAAAAATTCCATCTCATCAATTTTGTTTTCAACTTTTTTCTCAGATTAGATTTCAGAGACTTCCCAGCTTGCATTTTATCGAATTTTTGAACATATAAGAGTCGTTTTCGACATTCCTGCACGATGGTGACAGTCGAACATGCGCTCTTTTTCTGATCAAAAAAGACACTTTGTTCGGGAGAAAATGGTGCCCTACACGCGACTCTTCTTGAAGAGTCTTTTTATAGTCGTTTTTTATCTTGAATATGAAAAATGATTAAAATACGACGCATTTTTGAGTCAGTTAAGAGTCGTTTTTTGATCTCATAAATACCGAAAAAAGACTAAAAAACCACTTAAAAATTAATCTTTAAGAAGAGTCGCGTGTAGGGTACCAATTCCTCCTGAACAAAAAGTCATTTTTGATCAGAAAATTATCGCACAATGAAGGAAAATCAGTAACGACTCTAATATGTTAAAAAATTTTATAAAATGTAGGCTGGGACAAGAAATGTTAAGTATTGTGAGATCGTGTGTGTATTT
This sequence comes from Tetanocera ferruginea, assembly GCA_958299015.1. Classification (NCBI taxonomy): domain Eukaryota; kingdom Metazoa; phylum Arthropoda; class Insecta; order Diptera; family Sciomyzidae; genus Tetanocera; species Tetanocera ferruginea. The sequence continues at coordinate 124,338,926 of OY282641.1, read as the reverse complement.
TGAAGTTTATAAAACGGAAAACTACTTGAATTTACTTAAAAATTTTACAAACGGCGAGGTGGACTTCACTTCGAGATTGCTTTGTCGAAACTAAGCGATATGACGTGAAAAATATGATTGTTTGACTTGTTCAATTTCGCGTTAGTTTCCACAAAAAAATAGTTTCTTTTCTATTGCCTTGCCGATCAAAATATGCTTCTTCACACGCTTTGTTCAGTATTCCATAAGTTGCCTTGAAAAAATGCAGTCAGTTTTTGATCGTTAAGCGGAGCAGAATATGCTTCCGCACAGGACATGTATTTTGTTTTTGTTGATCGTCAAGTGGAGTCGAAAAAGACTCGTTTAGGTGATTGTCAGCAAAATAGTCTTCCAAATGCTAGCTGGAGTGGGTCTTTCAAAAGATGCAGCCGAATCGCTAAGTTCAAGGCCAAAAAACAAAAACCTTTTATCATGCCGTACCTCATTTTCCTGGTATAGACATCGATAGAGAGAATTTACTTAGTATTTCACTAACGAGGGAAATCTGATTTGTTGCAATGATGTTTGCGGGCTCATTGAGTGCTCTGAAATACAATATGATTCATCAGAATGGCGTTTATTCATTGATTCATTCAAAATTAGCCTCAAAGCAGTCTTGCTGAATAATGGACATGTAGTTGAATCTCTTCCAATGGGACACTCATTTCATGTGGTAGAAAACTACAATGAAGAACATCAATGGTTGGTTTGTGGAGATTTTAAAATACTCACAATGTTGTTGGGTCAACAGTCAGGTTATACAAAAGTCCTTTGTTTTCTTTGTTTGTGGGTATAGTAGAGCCAGAGAGCTACACTGGACAACAACTGACTGGCCACCACGACAGAGTTTAACTCCTGGCGAGAAAAACGATATCAATACCACTTTGAACCCGCCAGAAAAGGTTTTAATGTCACTTCTTCATATTGAATTGGGGGTAATGAAGCACTTTTGTAAAATTATTGCAAAAGATAAGGGTTGTTTAAGATATATATGTTCCAAGTTCTCAAAATTGTCTGAAGCAAAATTAAAAGAAGGAGTTTTCACTGGCCCCGACATATGAAAACTTTTGTCTGATCCCCTCTTTTCTGATTTTTCAGCATGGGAAGCATGATATTCTTTCAAAAATCTATTGCGGAAGTTTTTGGGCAATACTAAGGGTCCTGAATATAAAACTATTGAATATTTGATTATTTTCCTGAAAACTTGGGTGCCTACAGTAAAGAGCAAGGTGCAGGATTTCATCAGTATGTACGTGATATAGAGAGACGTACCAAGGAAGATGAGATGTCAGTATGTTAACGGACTACTGTTGAATGCTTAAGAGAGAAAGTAAAGAAGGAAACCAAACACAAGTTCGGAGAAGCGTTAAAGAAAACAAATATTAAATATTATGCTGTGTGTTTGTTGTAATAAATAGTTGATTTTTTCATTATTGTATTTTTATTTTGCATAAAAACTATACGTGATGGAGAGTAATGGAAGTTCTTTTTGAAATCAGCGTACGTTAAAACATATAATTCAGCAAAAATATCTCATGCAGCTGAAAAACATTTTTTTTTTGCAGATATGTGTAATTTTTTGCTTCGATTTTATAAGGTGTTTCGAACACCTCATATCAATTAAATTCAAATAAATTCACCTTAATTCGCCGCCGTTTCATTGGTTTTATTAACCGTTTCGTTCGCCGTATGTTGTATTCGCGGCTAAAGAAATTTCACTTCAAAAATTTAGAAACTTGAGGTAAGGAAAAGTACAGATTCCATGTATATAAGGAGAATTTTCAAAAGAAGCTCACTGTCGAGTTCCCTCTGCTAGTGACTCATATACATTTTTTTTTCACTTGAGGAAATAAAATATGGTTAGAGAATAACCGTGTGATTATTTACTATTGATTAAAATTTATAGGTGAACTTAAACATTATCAATGCTTTGCATCACCAACATCGACTATTTCATCATCTCACCAAAGATGTTCAGATAGCGCATATGTGTCGCAACAATTGATAACAAAATAAGTTAATATTACATGATCAATCAGTGTTACGTTTACGTTGAGCAGATTTAATTTGTTAAACAAATTTCAGCAATCTTTTGGAAAATGTTCTGCAATTTTATTTTTGAAATGTGAGCTTACGAACAGCTGATGACATAACCATGTGGACATGCCAAACCATAAACCAAGAATCCACAAAGGTTTTATAACATTCCATGGAAGGCATCAGTGGCATCAATGCATTACTTTCGAATAACTGCATCTTCATTTTCATTTCATTTAAATTGTAGAACATTACGTTAGCTAATGCAGATGTTTTTCGAGTAAAAGTGGAGCCACGCTTCCTAAGAAACACGCTATCAGCAGAAAAAACAAACATATACAGAACAACAATAGTTAAACAATAGAAGCTATTGAATAACAAATATAGCAAAACAAAAACAAATTTCCACTCATATTTATCATAGAATTAACCGATTTGTGGGCGATTGCAGGAGATTGTTTTGAAATTAAATAGAATTTCTGAAGGGGAAATAATAATATATTGATATCACGTAGCAGCAGCTGTTCGTTCATGCCTTCACATGATCCAGTTTTTTAAGACCTCTATCAAAGTCTATGTTTAATTTTTCTCATTTCGATCGTTTTAATTAAATAAAATCTTATTGTTTGTTTGCCTCCTACACCGCCCAACATGTGCCTACATGTGCCGCATGCTCACATGTTTGGGGTGGAACGATGTTTGTTTTGGTCTACATTGCATGTGGCATTATTTTGTGGTGCTTTAAGTTCTTATAACTTCGACGATTGTTTCTATGATTGCGTGGCTGCTTTTGACCTAGTTTATATTTTTTTTTTTTTTCTATATTTTATTTCGGCTGGTGGGCACTTTCAGTGTTTTCATTGTTTTGTTTAGACAATTTATTAAACAAAAAAAAATTAAAAATTGTCTTCAAGAACTTTTCTACGCGTTGGTCGTTGTTATCTCGATTATTTCTTAAGAACCGTTTGTCTGCTTACGTGATTATGGTAAAGTAGACTTTTAGCTAAATGTTTTTATTTTAAATTTTTTGATTTTGTTTTCTGTTTTTTTTTCCTTAAACTTATTTATAAATTTCATTATTAACTTACGTTGTTTTATAACTGTTTTTGTTAAACTTATCAATTATCAGCTGTTGTTATCTTATTTACCAGACATAATGAGGAGTTTCTTAACTAGTCTCTGATAAGGGATGTCATTCATCATTAGAGTTGATTACGCTCTACAAAGATATGTTGTTTCATTTTTGTATTCAAAATAAAAATGTTGTTTTTAAAATTAGTTGCTGATTTTACAATTGAAGTTTATTTTTAGTCTTCCAGTTTTGTGCTAACTTGAGTTTTTTTATATCTTCAGAAATTTTTTATCTTATAATAGGGGTATTCTCGCTGTCTTGCAAAACCCTTGCAAGGTGTAAGAATTGCAAAAGTTGTAGAATCTTGCAACCCGTGCAACGACACAACAACAAAATACAAGCGAAAAAAGTTTTGCAATTCGTGCAATTTGTGCAACAGTGATACCCATGTTTTGAGTGGACGTGCAACCGTGCACTCTGATTGAGACAAATTTGTTCATTTTAGTACGTGTGTGTTATAGTAAGTATTTAAAGTTTTTGTTTTCGCCTGTTCGTGGCATTTTTTTTAATATTCACAATATTTGTGATTTTGTGCGCTCCCGCAGTGTTGCATATTTCAGTATTGCAAGGTTGCACTTTTACAAATTTTGCATCGTTGCTTTACTGCGAGAATACCACTAATATGTTTTCTAGATACCCTAACAGCGTTTTTACTATTAAGTAGCATAGTATATGAATGCTTGGAAACGAAAATAAGTGAATTTGAAATTATTTTACTCGGCTATGTTCCGAAATATTCTTTTAAAACATGTTTTTCGACCAGTTTCTAAGCAACTTATAAAATCATAACAAAGAGCTCGTGGACAATAGTACCAGTTTGACGTATTTTAGGATTAATGACGCATGACACAAATGCCAAGTATAGAAAATGAGCATTCTTCATTTTCAACCACGCCAAGCGTAAGGTTGAATGTAAGGCTAGGGTTGTACCAGGTACTGTACCATTCCCCATTAGCGCAAACAAAGGGTGGTTTCGGGGCTTAACCCCCCCCCAAAAAAAAAATTATTGTATTACCAAGCAAAATAGAATTCAATCAAAGTGATACATATGAAAAGCAATCGCACATCTTATCAAATGAGAAAAAACCCCAAATGTATATTTCAAATCGATTCTGTTTGATGCATAATATTAAATTTTGCATGTTTTTTTTCCTTCAGACTTATTATGACCACTTGAGGGGTTGTTGACAATACTTCGATTTGAGTTGTCTCTTCAACTTCTAGCTTGAAACTCACTAAAACGACTTGAATTATTTAGATGAAATTTAATTCAAAAGTTTTACAAAATTAGAAAGCCTGAATCTGAGTAAGAGCGATCGAGTCCCTCGCCACCAAAATGATCAAACGAATTTCCTTTAAAATTGGTATTTTTCGTTATTTTTTATAATTATTTTTTTTAAACAAAAACTAATCCAAACTCTGCAGGAATTAAGTTTTAAGTGAAGTCACGTGATTCAGTAAAAAAATAATTCCGATTGACTTCCGATTGACTTCCGAAACTGGAGCAACAATTTACAATTCATTATTTTCCATCGTATTTTCCCGAATCTGTTTCATAAAAATTTCTCTTAATTGTCAATATTATCCCATTTTAAGAAATAAGGGTCTTCTTAGAAAACAATATGTTGGTTTGATTTTGCTTCTGTTTACCCGTTTATCAGTGATATATTAAAGTTATACCAATGAACATGAATTAGCAAATGCTGAGTTAAATCGAAATAGTATCTTTTTTAACGAAAGTTTTTCCGACACTCATCCAAAAAGCTGTCATTCATTAACCCATTTATTCCCAAGCCATTTTAAAACCGAAAATATAAATGTTTTTTGATTTTTTTTTATTAATAACGATTAAAGCAATACAAAAAAATAGAAAAAAAATATTTAAATATAAATATAAAAACGCGATGGCAAATTACCGTTATCCATTTTTTTCCATAGAAGTAGCAACAAGTATGTAAGCAATGTGTCAAAGAATACATTCAAACAGAAATTCAACGGATAAATGCGCAAACAGTAAAATAGCAGTGCAAATAACTAAAACATTGTTCTGTACCCAAGCGAGTACAGTGGGAGTAAATGGGTTAAAATCGGATAATACTTGTGCAATTTTGAGGGATTTCATGAAACTAATTCTGAAAATCCATTGGAAAATTAGGAATAATTAAATAATTTTCACTAGTTTCGCAAGCCAATCAGATTTTTTTTACAGAATCACGTGGTTTTAGGTTTGTGTTAAAAACTCTTATTGTAGGGAGAAAAATTGCATTATGCTGCCCCTATTGGGCAACCGACTAAAATTGAAAATTATTATTGCTCGAGCCTTAAAACCTACGTATAACTGCCTAAAACCTTCGTATGACCTTCTTAGAACAAGATAAAAATCCGTAAAGGGCTGTAGAAATGGCGATTTCAAAACATTTTGGCCGATTTCAAAGATCTCAAACAACGCTGAAGCAAGTTCATTTTAAAACGACCGCTACAACTGGTGGTATTCTCTGGATTACAATCTTGCATGTATTGGTGGAAAATAGTATACAATTGATAGCAATTTTTGAAATATTTTTTAATACAAGAAAAATACTATTTGTAAAAACTTAACTTAAATTTTATATGTGAATGTTTTTTAAGGGGTTAAGTCGGTTTGAAAATGAATTTTCTTTTTGCCTTATGACATTGTACAAAAAATTCAGAATATTCTCCCTTAAGCTTGAGTTCAAACTTATTTTTGCAAATTAGTTGTCATGATTTCCCAAAAAGTTATTACCAGTCTAGTGCTTGAAATATTTAATTCGTATTAATATTTAACTTAACTAATCTTCTATTTGAAAATATACCTCTTAAGAAATGTACCTCTTCTATTTGAAAATATACCTCCTTGAAATTTATTGCTGTAATATGAAAGCCTTTGTAAAATTGATTTTATATATGAGTCCGAAACTTGATAAAACCCCCCAAAAACAAATCCTGGTTGCGCCCCTTTCATTCCCATACATTACTTGTCTCCTAAAATGACATTTTTTTCAGAGTGTTATATACAAGTTGTTGTGAATAAGATCACATAAATACAAGATATAGTGGTGATATAGGTCAACACAATTGATCATAAGAAGCTCGGTCAAAGTCCTTTCAAGGGCTGAAATGGCCAATTTGTTTGTTTGTGAATAAGAAAAAAAAAAATTTGTCGATACTCATTATTTGCAAATTCATCATAAGAAGGATAATTTCTACGATCAAAAGTCACGGAAAATCACAGAAAATCACGGAGTTCCCAAATTGCACAGCGTACTACCTTACATAAGCAGACACATGTCTTCAATCAAAATCAATGACTCATTTTTAATGCCATCATTGATCTCAACTTCGGGATTGCCTGTCGCCATTTCATCTGTGTACTTGTTCCACAAATCGTATTTTGTCAAATTGATAAAATTTCAATACTATATGACGCTTGCAATATTCTACAAAAACAGTTTTTGGCAAAATAACAGGAGTCTGCGGTATAGGTTCGATACTATGACTACACTAAGGAAAATATGTGTTAAAATTAAATGAAATTGTGTTCATTTTAAACGAATTTGTTTTTTAAATAGAGCTTGAAACAAATTCATTTAAATTAAACACAACTGTTCTTAAAGTTAAATTTAAAACAAGGGTTTTTGTTTTTAAAACAATGTTTTTAAATAAGAAAACAAATTTAAAATTAAAATTTTTAAATTTAAAACAAATGTTTTACAGCATAATTTTTTCGATGCCATTTTTTAATTTTTTCCGAGTTTTTGATGACAGATTCGTAATCAGCGACCCTTGGGACCCTCCGAATACCAAATCTTAACTCCTTTCAATGAAGTTTGCATTTTAAATATTTCAATATTGAGAAACTGAATTAGTTTTTATTTTATTTTATGTTCGATATTTTTCAAACCAATGAAAATTCAAAATTCAAAAAATGTCAAAGAAAGTTTCAAAGAAATAATGAATGAAAAAAAATTGAAAGGAGTGTATAATTGAAATTTAAACACAATTGTTTTAAATTTTGTTTTGTAGAAACGCAAAGGCGTTAAATTTATATTTTAAAAATTTTTGTTTAATTTTAAAGTATGTTTTTTTTCTCAGTGTAGGATAAGTAAATCTCTGGCTGAGTTTCGCGAGTTTGGTGACCGTTTTTTTTTTTTATGGCCCCCAACATATTGTGCTCCTAGTGATTGCGCCTTAAAATGTTGCCATCACATTGTGGTCCGCTTTAGTTGGAAATATCGGTTTACTGTCTTGGCAAAGTCGTATCTTACGGTCTTATGGTTAAATATAAAAACAAAACAAACTCATGAAATAATTTCTTTCAACACTTTTCTTTTAAATAGAAAAACATTTTGCTTTTTATACCCTAAACCTGAAAGGTCAGCGTATATTAACTTTGTGCAAACGTTTGTAACGCATAGAACGAAGCGAGTTCGGTATAGAAAAGTATATATATATTCTTGATCAGGGTCACCTTGTAAGTCGAGTTATACATGTTCGTCCGTCTGTCCGTCTGTGTGTTGTCCGTATACACAGGATAAGAAGAAGGAGTTGAGATAATTGAATGAAACTCGGTACAAATGTCACATGAATCCAACGATCTGCTCTATTAAATATTTTTGGAATCCACCCACGGACAGGCCTACCTCTCATACAACGCAAAAATTTAAATTACCTTAAAATTAGCCTACAACAATAAAATAAGGCTTGTATGTATTTTATATCAAAACAAAAATGTCTTCGAAAAATGGGTATCATCCGCCCACGGACACGCCCACCTCCCATACAACCAAAAATTTAAGCCTAATAAATAAGCTCATGTTTAACCTACAGAGATAAAATTTTGTACGTATGTATTTTATAACAAAGTAAAGATATTTTTGAAAAATGGGCGTCATCCAACTACGGACACGCCTATCTCCGATAAAGCCCAACACATTGAAAATACCATAAATAAGCTTATGTTTAAGAGATAAAATTTGGTATGTACATTTTTTAAACCAAAATTAAGATGTGTTAAAAATTGGGCGTTATCCATCCACGAACACGCCCACCTCCCAAACAACTCACAAAAGCGAAAGCACTATAAAGGCATTAATATTTGAGCTACAGGATTAAAACTTGGTATGTGTAAATTTTTCATCAAAAAGGAAATGCATATAAAATATAAGCTTCATCAGCCCACGGACACGCCCATTTTCAATGCTATTGTATTTTGAAAAAGTCGGCTTAGGGTATTTCATAGTCGGGCTCGACCGACTTTAGACTTTCTTTACTTGTTTTTGTAATATATTTTATTAATATTTTCGCTGCAAGCTTTGGAAGACTATAGGAAGATTAGTTGATTTGGCGACTCCCTAGCGATTCTCCCAAGAGTTTTTTTTTTTTTTTGAAGATGGATCGCTTTTCGATCGCCCCAGCGATGAATGCGCGATTGCCGAAAAATTTTCAAAATCTTTCTTTGCTCATTTCGACAATCGTGGGAAGAAGGATCGCTTTTCGATCGCCCAAAGGAATGAATGCTCGATTCAGAAAGTTTTCAACATTTTCATTTGCTCATTCCGACGAACGTTAGAAGATGTTTGTTAAAAATTCTTTAAATTTATTATTGGAATATGAAGCAGGCTCTGAAAAATTGTTAAAAGTATTAAAATAGTGCAACTTGTAAAAAAATTCAGTAAATTAGGATAGGACAACGTCTATTGAGCCTGCTAGTTTAAAATAACAACAACTTTTAACGTTCAATCACCATGCTTCACAACAAATTGCTATGGATTTTTTTGCCACTTTTGTCGACGAATCGCTTAAAACCCCTTTTGGCGATTCGTGTGCGACTCTTCCTGGCGATTGGTGTGCGACCCTCCTGGATCGTTTAAGACTTTTCTCGGCGATTCGTAGGTGAATATTTCTGGCGAATCGCTAAAGACTCCTCTCGGCGAATCGTTCGCCTAAGACTCCTCTCTACAGACTCCTCTTGGCGATTCGTCCGGCGAATCGCTCTTATGGCCTCAGCTGCTTACATTCGGCGATTCCCGGAAGATTCTCAGAAAACTTCACCAGCGATTGTTTCAACTTCCAAGCGACGCTGGATATTCTCAGGCGATTGAAAATGTTCGGAAGGACATAATCATATGATGTGTAGGCGTTCATTTCCGTAAGAATTCGTTTTGTTAACAACATTTTTTTCAATTTTTTTTTATATTTAGTGTGCAATGGTCTGATCTGACAAGCCTATGTGGGGGTTGTTTACGATCCCAAAGTGCCGCAAAGGGTTAAGATGAGTCATGAATCACTGGTATTTGATACTTTTAGAAGTATCTTTTCCTTGACTTACAGCTGGGAAGCATTTTTCTACAAAATAAACTCTACGGTTTCGAGTGGTTTTGTTTGTTGGGTAGTCGTTGTTGTTCTTGTTGTTTTTAATATGTTTATGCACTTTAAAAGTAGGTGTGTTCGTTGACTTAAAAAAACCTTGCATTGAAGTTTGTTATTGTTTAATATTTAAAATACTTTGTTGCTATTGTCATGTTTTTCATTTTTCATGGTTTTGTTTATAAAAAATACTAAAAGTTGTTGAATGTAAACTTAAGTATTTGTTTTATTTATCATAAAATTAATACAACGTGTTAGGCTTTTCAAATAAAGACGTTTCTAGCCGTCTTTAGGAATTCGCCAAAGCGAAATGCATTAAAAACTAACTGCTAAAACGTGGCGGTTTATTAACATGCTACGCTGTGTTTAAACTCGTTTAGATTTTAATCTTGACTTGATTTGTCGCATTATCAAGTCATCTAAAGTTGAAGTCCATCAAAAGTGTTGCCAGTCATGAGCAATCATCGTCAATAACTAAAACAAGAACCAGTTTTAAATGTGCGACTTGTTTTTAGAGACGAGCCTCTTTAATGACGCAGTAGGTTAAATGAATGTTAGCGGTGTCAGAACTCAGATTAAAATATAAAAACACACACATATGTACATACATACATATCTTAAAGTTGATTAAACAGCTAGCTGGAAATGCACTTAGAATCTTAGTAGAAGATTATAAAAATTTATTGATCTATTTATGAGCGAGATATAAAAAAAAAAATAAAAGAAAAAAATATTATTACGAAATCACTTCAAACAAGTTAACTGTATAAAATTGAAGTCAAAAGGAACCACTTTTGATAGATAACACAACTGTTATTCGTCATTAGTTCTATCAAGGACGTCTTTCTGATAACTCTGTGGAAAGTTTTTCTATTATGTTCAAAATCTTGTATTGTATTAAAAAATAAGACATATCAAAAAGACAGTAAAATTAATTTCTTAATTTTTTACTTTTTATCGTAGAAATAATCGTTGGGTTCTAATGACTATTAAATGTAAATCCAAATAAGAAGATTCCCATGATTTCAGAACTATACAAATACTCTTGAAATAATGATGACATAAATTTATATCGAGTTATATTAACCAAACTTTTATGACAAAGTAGTTTAACTGGTTAAATATTTCAATAATCTGCATAAAGTTCTAGTTATAAAAGACACTATTTTGACCTTTAAAAACTGTTGATCAAACAATAAAGATATTAAATCAAAACAGTTAATAAAGAAGAGTAAAATTCCATGAGTATTTTTAAAAAATTTTTTCTGCCAAAAAAATAAATCGCCGATAAACAATAAATAAACTGATAGAGTGTAAAAAAACTGTTTATTTCGCTGCAAATACAAAGTTTCTATAAATCGTATGTTTGTTCTTATTTTCGCTTAAGAAATAAATCATCGTATTTTTAAACGAGAAAAGTGTAGAACAACGAAATGCTCTAGAACTCAATTTTTTTTTGTTGTTTTTGTGTTGTACAGTTGTTTGGATGAACAACAACTACAGCTGTTCAACTTAAGACAGTCCGGCGATAAGAATTTGATGTTTTAATCAAGTTAGTATTTTGGTAAAAATCAATAAAAATTTGATTGTTATCAGTTTTAACTAAGAATAACCTTCGAGAGAATACATAAATTCGACTTAATATTTTCAATGTCATATTCTTCGTATCTTTGAAGTACAACAGTAGTATTCCATGATTACCCAGCCATGTGCTGCAAGGCTATTTTAGAGAATTGGGTAAAAATTAATTAAATTTCAAGAAATTCAAATTCACAACAAAACGATGATACATTCACTGTAAACAGGAAGTTAATTGGGTAGCGATAAACAAAAAGCTAAGTATGTGTTTGAAGTAGAGCAAATATAATTCGAGGCTAACGGTTCTAAGTTGTATGCCATATATTCATAATATTTACGAAACATATTGCCTGTTTGTACTCTAACTAAACATTCTAGTTATAAACATACATATGTTTGCCATGCTTGCCACACATCCACCAATTCTCACTGATACTATTTTTAAGTAGCTATCAAGACGCAATATTTAGATTTATTATTATTTTAAGACATCTGTCCTGAATTCTAACACTGGCGTGTGTGTTCTGCATGATGATGAATTTCTTTTTAAATCACCACAAGTATTGAATATTTTTTAAAAATGATACCCAAACATAGAAAACCAACTATTTAGAAGCTGTGAAGTCCATAGAAACTTCCCCGTTTTGCAATAAATAAGATTCTTCGTAATATTTTAGCCGATAGTTTTTCCTACTGTAACCGCCCTACTTATAAAATCCGTCCTAAGTATTGACACAATCCAAGCCAAAATGATATAATTTCTTATCCTCAAAAGTTACTTACTTTCTTAGATGTCTAAGAATTTGCACCAGCCTCTTTTGTCGCTTGCTGGCGCCAGTTGGAAACTTCAAGCGTCGCACAGTAAACGCCGATTCAGACAGACAGGCAGGAGGGTAGGCTGAAATCTGTGTGAGCAAACGAGATACAAATAGCTCTCTTCTCGCTTTTTCATACACACTCTGCCTGCCTGCCTGTCTGAATCGGCGTTTACTATGCACGCGGCCTTAGACGGAAAAAAGTATTTTGTGAATTTTATTGGTGGGTTTTGCTGTTTAAGATATAGGAAAGCACAAAAAAGGTGTTTCAGAAATTTTAAGCAAGTGGGTGTGGCAGCTGCCATACAACTTAAACACATTTTGCGCTTGGCATGGCAGAGAATTTTATAAACTGTTACCGGCATAAAACTCTAAAAAGAGTGTTTTTTATGCATGTTTTATGATGACTCATTAAAAGGATTCAACAACAAATGTTGCAAAAGATTAAATATGAGTCTTAAAAGAGTATTAAATATTAGTCTTAAAACCGTCATTACTATAAGTCCAAAAAGACTCATAAAACAATCATTATTATGAATAATATTTTGGGGCCCACAACATACGAAAATGTACTTACTCATAAAAGAGTCTTTTTTGAGTGCATTATGATGATAAAAACGCATTTATATGAGTCTTGAAAGAGTCTTTCAAGAGTCATAATGTTTGCTGGGAAAATAAGATGTTATTTTGAAAAATTAAATATATATTTTTTCGTAAAAAAATTACGCAAAAAAAATTTTTATTTTATTTACAGACATTGCTACAGAAATTTTTTTAAAAATCATTAAAAAAAATCTTGGCGGGCGTGATAAAACAAAAACTACTCGACCGATCGTACTGAAATTTAATTATGTTGTTTTACACTTGTCGATGCATGGAATGAACTACGGACAGAAAAATCGGTTTTATAGTTTTTGAGTTTTCGGCCGATTTTGTCAAAAAAAAAAAATTGACAATTTTCGAAAAAAACGCAGCCATTTTGTTATTTTTAAACCAAAATTGTTTTTTCTAGTTCAATCCATGGCGGTTTTAATGCTGATAAAAACTTCGTTCTTAGTTATTTTTTTTTCCGATGTCCTAGAGAGTTGTAATCAGGCCCCCATGGTAGCCCCCATTCCGGTAGCCATATATCTAAATAAAAAAATCAAATAAATTTTTTTTTGTGTAATTTTTTTACTAAAAAATATATATTCAAATTTTATGCAAATGCTATCTTATTTTTTATTCAGCTTAAAGGCCTTTTAAAACATTGAAAGAAATTTTTTTTGATTGCATTGAAATTTTTTTTTTTTAGTATAAAAATATTTTTTCAAAAATAAATAGAAAGCGGAAGTAAGTAAAATTTTGTTCCTAGCATCAGTGGATATTTCTTAAGATTTCTTCATGCTCAAAATTCAGAAATAACATTTGGACTTTTTTCCATCTATCATGCCCTTTCGCATCACTGAGCGTCGTCAGTTTATCCATTGCCTGATCTTTCCAACGGAGATGCGGTCTTCTTCGTCTGCCAACGCCGCTGGGTACTGAATCGAATAATTGTTTCGGAGATCCGTCGTTCATTCTCTCGACATAACCCAGCCAGTGAAGCCGCTCTTTTTAATACGCTTGACTTAATCGATGTCGGCATATATCTCATACAACTCGTGGTTCCATCGTATTCGGTACTCGCCATTGACGCAGATTGGACCATAGATCTTGCGAAGGATTTTTCTCTCGAACGCTCCCAAAGTCCTTTCATAAATGCTGCTCAACGTCTAGGTTTGTGATGCGTATAGTAGGACGGGCAAGATTATTGACTTATAGATCGTTAGTTTTGTTCGTCGAGAGAGTGCTCTGCCTCTCACTTGCCTACTGAGCTCAAAGTAACACCTGTTGGCTCCCAGGCAAGCGAAGTCCTTCACAACCTCAAAGGAAGTGTTGTCAACACTGACGTTGTTTCCAAGACGCTGGGACTGTTTGCTTGTTGACACAAGATACTTCGTTTTATCTGCGTTCACTGCAAGACCCATTCGACTTGAGTCTTTTTTTAGCCTGGAGAATGCTGCACTAACTTTACGCATATTATGGCCAATGATGTCAATATCATCTACATACGCCAGCAGTATAATACTCTTATAGAAAATTGTGCCGCTGCGTCTCAGATGATCTTCTCCATAACTATATTAAAAAAGTCGCAAGATAATGCATCACATTGTCTGAAACCTCGTTTAGTATCGAACGGAGGGGAGAGGTCTTTCCCGATGTTCACTGCGCTGCTGTTGTTGCTCAGTATCATCCTGAAAAGACGTATTAGCTTTGAACGAATACCAAATTTAGACATAATGGAATATAGGTGACGTCTTATTGGGCTTTCGAAGGCGGCTTTGAAATCGAGGTCCAATCAGTTGGAATAGGTCCACTTAGTTGGAGAATGTCAAATCAGTTGGTTGACGATGGGCTTCAGTCTTTCATACAATACGCCCGACAGGACCTAATATGCGATATTAAGAAGGATAATCCTATTTTAGTTGGCACAAATGGTGGGATCGCCTTTCTTGTGTATTAAGCAATAAGGTTCCAATCATCTGAAATGCATTCTTCCGACCATATTATTAATAGAAGCTTGTGAATGCATTTGAAGAGAGCTTTGCCTCCGTTCTTAAACAGTTCAGCTGATAGGCCATTGGCTCCTACGGCTTTGTTGTTTTTAAGTCGAGCTATAGCTGTTAAGACATCGTCATAGTCGGGCAGCGGAACTTCTATACTGTCACTCATAATTGGGATTTCCGGGACATCATCTCTATTGGCGAGATTGTTGACAGCGTCGCCATTTAGAAGACTAGAGAAGTGTTTCCTCCATTACATCAGTGTTTTCTGGATATCTGTCACTGGATTCCCATTTTCACCCTTGCAGGAGAAGGCTTCGATCTTAAAACCATCGACCAGGCGTCTTATTTTTCGAAAAATTTTGAAAGTCTCATTCTTGTCGCCAGGCATCTCAATTTTCTCGAACTGATGCATTTCTGCTTCTATTTTTCATCACTTGAAAGGTTTCTCTCATCCCTCCTCTTCTCGCTATATCCATAATAGCAAGCGATACAGCGTAGCAAGCAATCCATAGTAGTAAGCGTTACAACTGACTGCAGGATGGCTTTGTAGGTGGTGTTTTCTCTGCAGTCGCGTCGCGACACTCCTGTTAGTGCCATTGGTTTCGGCAAGGATGTTGATAGCCTATCAGTGCGTGCAAATATCGTGCTTCGTGCATATATCGTGTAATCGGAGGAGTGCTTTCTCGAACCAGGACTGAGAGTCGAGTAGCGAATGCTTTGATGGTCCGTTTTGACTGCTTCGTCGACGTCTAGCTTTCTCTGTGTAGGATTTTGAGCATTCCTAGCTGCACCCAGACGTGCGTGGATCTTTAATACGACAAAATAATGATCTGAGTCTATGTTGGCACCACGGATCGTGCGTACGTCTAAAACACTGGAAGAGGTTTTTGGCCAATCACAACGTGATCAATTTGGTTGCGTGTCTTTTAATGAAGGGATAGCCAAGTGGCCTTATGAAAACCAAGACGCTGAAATCTAGTTTAACGACTAACGACGATGTTTCATTCTGCGGCGAAGACTCATTAAAAGGATTCATGAAAGAGTCTTTAAAATGACTGTTAAATGATTGTTCAAAAATAAGACTCATAAAAGAGTCATTATTGTATCTGCTTTATGAGTACTCATAAAAGACTCTCATTAAAGAGTCCTAAATATGACGGTTACATGACTGTACAATATGACGGTTACAAAAGCACCATATCTAATAAAGAAATAAAAACTTAATCGAATATATTTTTAAAAATTTTATTAAACTTTGTCACTGTCTGTTATGGATATATCCTGGCTGCGCTTTTCGGAGAATTGTTTGTTTGTGGCGATATGCATGCATTAAAATTAAACTACAACAAATGTTGCAAAGACTAAATTTGAGTCTTAAAAGAGTATTAAATATGAGTCTTAAAACCGTCATTACTATAAGTCCAAAAAGACTGGAAGAGGTTTTTGGCCAATCACAACGTGATCAATTTGGTTGCGTGTCTTTTAATGAAGGGATAGCCAAGTGGCCTTATGAAAAACAAGACGCTGAAATCTAGTTTAACGACTAACGACGATGTTTCATTCTGCGGCGAAGACAATCAGCCTCATTCCGTTATCGAATGTGTTGTCATGGTGGCTGAACTTTCCGACTGTTGGACCAAATATGTTTTCCTTGTTCGCCCTGGCGTTCAAGTCACCAAGCAAGATTTTTATGTCATGAAGGGGCAGTTCTCATATGCGTTTTCAAGACAGTCGTAGAAATTTCTTTGGTCACATCGTCTTTGCCTTCTTTCGGAGTGGAGCGTCCGCACATATTAGGCCAATGTTAAAAAATATAGCCTTGAAGCGGATTATGGAAAGTCGTTCGTTTATAGGCATGAATTGCCGGACTTGATGCTTATTCGCTTGTCAACTACAAATTCGCATCCAAGTTCTCTTCACCGCGTGGCCACAGTAGTATAAATTACATGATGCTTGCCGTGAGCAACCATGCCCCTTCCTTTGCATTTCTTGGATTGCAGTGATATCAGCTTTATATCTTTCCAAGATATCAATCAGTTGGAAAGAGGCAACATCTCAATTTAAAGTGCGAACATACCAGGTCCACATCCGTAAATCATTACCAATTTTTGATTTGCGGTAGTTGTCATCAGAGGTTGGATAATTTTTTTCATTATTCTTGTACGTTTCATTGAAATGTTTTTATTTGAATACACTCAAGCCATGCGTAATTACTTGGAGCTTGTGTATAAATACACATGATCGTTGAACGCAAAATTCGTGTAGGTTTTTATAAACGTATACATAATTTATATATTTAGTTTGGGTGGAAAGCAACCGGGGATATGTTTGACATTCAACAGGAAATGACACGATTTTGAAAGTTACTTCACATATTTTTGATTGGTCGGCTTAAATTTCAGACCTCAATTCTATAGAAACATGATAGAATAATGTGAAGATCCACATAAATAATAGAAATCAAAAATGTATACGAGTAATGTAGTGGAGTTGAGACGCCTTAGTATTCTATTACGAAGGAGGTGTAGTATACGGCGAGAATGACAGATAAGTTTTCGAAGAGAATGAAACTGAGATGTCAGGCTGCGTTGGACAATTCAAGATACAGTACCAATTATTGGTAAACATATCCGTGAAACCATTGTTACATCAACCTCGCCATATCAGACTTTAAAGAAACCAGCGTGAGTCAAACTTATAGCTTTTCTTGTTGGGATAAACAATAATTTTTGTTGAAATAGAACAACTCATTTCAGTCGACCACATACTTGTGGTCGTTTATTTTTTTTTCATGACGTATCGCATTAAATTTATTTAAATTTAAGAATTCATGAATTTTTTATTTTTTCTTAAACTGTTACTTTTTTAACTGATTATTGTTTTAAACTGAACGAACTTTGCTCAGCAAAGAAACAAGATGGCGCTTAAAAGTTGTCGCATTAAAATAAAAACGAAGATTTTAAAAAATATAAAAAAAAAAAAAATAAACGAGTTCTGAAAAAAACCAATTTTTTAATAAAAATTTTGATAACATATTGGTATTGGTTGGTGTTAGTTGGTGATAGATACAGTCATATTAACAGAAGGCTGACAGGGTGATTTGTGCCTAAAAGCCGTTATTGATTTAATAAAAAAATAATAAAAAAAAAAATATGATGGTTAAATTAACCAGATTTCGTCATGACTAATATTTCTAGTCATTCAATATTTAAACTAGCCTTTTTATGAGGTAAATTTAGGTAATAATTTGAGATTAAAAAAAATTAATTCGAAATTAAGGTCAAAGCACCCAACTGCGACATTGTATGGTAAATTTCCATAAATATTTTTGTAACAATGATAAAAAAGGAAAATTTATCATTTAACGGAACAGTTAAACGAGATTGTTCGAAACTTTTATAGTTCCAACTTTCAAGGCAACTAAATTCACGCTTGTTTTAAACAAATTTAAAATCCATAAAAGTTTTTCTTTTTTTAAAGTGACAGTTCTAGTGTTTATTTTTTTTTTTATATACATATACAAAATATAAATGTTGTCGCGAGCGATTTCATTAATTTTTGACAGTTTTATTTTATTTAACTCAAGAAGTTTTTATGTTGTTCCAAGCTGAGTCATTATGATTAATTTTAAAAATTGAGTGTTGACAGTTTTCCTATCAAGCATTTCCATAGAAATTGTTTTGTGTACTTTGGGCTTTAAGCCAAAAAAAAAAAAAATGTGGCTTAAATCGTCTATGCGGCTATAAATCTTAAAAAATTAAAGAAAACCAACAATAAAGCGTTAAATTAGTGCGTTAAACTGATAAGAAAACTGCACAATTGCAGCTTTATATCTGTCTTTTACGTTAGTCATTATAAAATAAACAAGAAAATAATTTTAGTCATACCGTACAAATTATAGAGCACCTTAATAATATGGAAACATACACTTATTTTTGTGGTGACAAAAAATACCAGCCAAAACGCAAAAAATCATAAAAAAAATATAGAAATATTTTCATTAATTTTAATTTGCATTTTTACACATTCTACGGTAATTAGCTAGTGCGACATGCCCTGGCATAGAAATGCAATTATTACAAGTATGTCTAAATATGGCATAACTTATAGCATCGCACCTAGTCGCGACTCCATTAAAAAATTTTATTGTGTAAACAAAATCATAAACAAACGTTTCATTTTGTTATTCAATGTAACTTAAGAATTTTATTACAAAAAAACCACAATAATTAGTTAGAATAAATATACAGCTCATTTGTATGCGCGCCTTTTGGCTTTTTTCTATTTAAGTTAATAATTATGGATTGTATGAGAATAACCTTGGTCAAGAAGAAGAGTTGAAGTTTGTTGAGAGACTTTTCGAGGTCAGCGGTTTACTATGCAAAAGAGTATTATTACGAATTTATGGTTTTTTGAAATTCAGTCATTCAATAAACCTTTCAATATCTCAGATTTTTAACACTTAAAAACATTCTATTCCAAAGTTCCGACTGTTTGAAAAATAGTAGAGCTATTCTGTAGAGTAGTAAAGACTTTCCCAAAACAAAATGTCACGCATCAGGTTTAGAAAAATTGTTCTCTTTGAAACTTAAGTCAGAGACTAAAAGAAGTCTATGAAAGTTTATTGGAAACATAAGCCACATATTTTAGTTTTGGATAATGACGCGTGGTACCTCCACAATTTAAGCTACAGCCTTAAAATTGAGAGCAAAAGTGAATATTATTAGATGTAATTGATATAAAAAGAATGGCTAAGATTAAACAAAAAAGCGTAGTACTTCCCATTAGGCCGTATCGAAAAATTTAGATCGTATTCTTAGAGGTCTCAAAAGTTGCATAGGCTTGTCAAGATCACCCAAAAAAAATTTTATAAAAAATAAAGGACATCTTCCTGCCCCGCAAGGACTAAGTTGTTTTTTGGGAAAAACAATAAAAAATAACGATCTTAAAATGCTTTGATTTTTTATGAAAATCCACACATATCTTAAAGCAAAAGTAATAATGCAGTTTAACTAACAATTTCTTGCCACACACGGTGCTACTCATGATTTTCACCAACAGTGTCCTGTATGAAGGATATTCGAAGCGAAAGTTGCACTTGGGATAGCACAAGACTTTATATTGTAAACATTGTTTATACATTTTGGTGGTACTGTTTATAGTGTTGATGTATTCCATAAATATCATGAATTATTAATTTGCATAGTTTTTGCATTTTTATTCTCTTGTTTTAGAGAAATGTATACTAGGACGCAATTTTTTAACTTTTTCAAAAAAATTAATATAAGATTTTATGTCAAGTGATTCAGAAGTGGTGTCGAAGATAATCTTCTTAATTCGAGTTTTTGGAAAATTTCTGAACATGATACTGCCTAAAAATATTTATTTAGTGTATCAGCTTAAGACCACGATTTTTTTTTCTTTTTCGATATTTTAAAAAAAGTTATTTCCTATCATCAAAGTTCTCAATTTGAGTTATGTCCCCTTTGTGGTTATAATTTCATTAAAACACATTTTAAAAACAATTGTTTAGTCTTTTGAGACTGACTGAATGGCATAAAATGTATTTAAACGATATTATAAACATAAAGAAGATATAACTCAAATTGAGAAATTTGATGTTACGAAGTGAAATTTTTTTAAGTATTAAAATATAAAAAAAAATCGTGGTCTAAGCCTGGCATAATAAATACATATTTTAAGGTAGGGTCATGTATAGAAATATTTGAAGAATCCAAATTGAGAAAATTATCTTCGACACCACTTCTTATGTCCGTGATATAAAATCTAATATTAATTTTTTTGAAAAAGTTAAAAAATTGCGTTCTAGCATACATTTCTCTAAAAGAAAAGAATTGATATGCAAAAACTATGAAAATTATTAATTCATCATATTTAAGAAATACGCCAACACTATAATCAATGCCATTAAAATTTAGACTCAATGGTTACAATCAAAAGTTATGTGCCATCTCGAGTATAACTTTCGCTTTGAATATCCTTCAAACAGGATACTGTTGGTAAAAATCGTGAATACCATCGTGTTTGGTAAGATAGTGCTAGTTAAACTGCATTTAAATTTTTTCCTTTAGACAAATGTGGTTTTTCTTAAAAAAATCAAAGCATTTTAAGATCGTTATTTTTTAATGTTTTTCTCAAAAAACAACTTTGTCCTTGCGGGGCAGGAAGATGTCCTTTTATTTTCATAAAATTTTTTTTGGCAGATCTTGACAACCACATGAAACTTTCGAGACCTCTTAGAATGTGAAATTCGAAAAAAAAATGTAATTCGATACGCCCTAATGTACATCCTATATGAGACGACCTCTCCATGGCACTAAGCTCTCGTCAATAACGAAGTCCTTCCCACAGTAAAAAAGCGTTTTAATTATACCGTAAACCTGAAAGGTAAGAGTATATTAACTTTGTGCAAACGTTTGTAACGCATAGAACGAAGAGAGTCCGGTATAGAAAAGTATATATCGGTGATTCCATGTCAAAAGGCACACTTTTCTGACATCACTATTTTTGAAACTTCTGAAACTTTTTTGGTGGATTGTTCATCTGAAATATATAATAACTGCGTACTTTTTTTTTGCAAGTTAATTTTTTTTTGCAAAGTTATACACTCTTAAAAACATTAAAAATGATAAAAAACTAAATAGGCACATGTATTTAAACAGCTCTATCTACTAAACAGTAAGTCGCACAGACAAGAAACTCAAGTATAGTTTAGGTACCTTGAATGGATCTTTCTTTTAGTGTCATTTGTTTATAGTTGTTTTATAGAAAAAAGTTCATTTTTCTTATCCCGAAATTTACCATCATATTTTTCACAGTCGGCGCAACAACTTTTTCACCTTTTTAATATAATATCGCATTAAGGCATTCATTTTTAAGTTTTACGCACAATTTTAAGTTGGATATCCAACGATTGTTATTTGTAATGATTTTTTAAAAAAAATGCTTGCTTAAGTTTTCCTATATTTGTATATCGAAAATTTTATTTTGATATAAAAAAAAATTATTGTTCCTTACTTAATATATTGGTACATTTGCAACCAATGAATCTTGTGATTGATCCATAAAAAAAATATTTTTTGTATGCATTGACATGTACACTGCGACTCAACGAATCAAACTTCAGCTCCTACGCCTTCAAATTTTATAATTGGGTGTCAAAAAACTTAAGAACTATTAATAGTGAATTGTCTTCATCAAAGACTTATATCTTCAATAAGACTACTTATTTACAAGGCCATTAGATTGGTATCTGTATTAAAACTATGCAGTTTAAGGACAGAAATAGTTGTACAATTTAAGAAAATACAAGTATGGAAGATTAAACAAAAGCGCATTCAATTGATCCTTTGAGTGGTAAAACACATGGCCATAAATTTGGAATATATTAATTTTTTAAGATGATCTATTTGACGGACTTACTTCAAACCAAAGAGTTACTGCATGTATAAAATAAGGAACAATATCTTTTTTGTTATTAAAATTAAATTATCTGTATACAAATATATGAAATCTTTAGCAGGCATTTTTTAAAAAACATCATTAAAAATAGCAATCGTTGCAAATCCAACTTAAAATTTTGCACAAACCTTCAGAATGAATGCCTACATACTACATTTTATTAAAATGGTGAAAAAGTTGTTGCGCCGACTGTGAAAAATATGATGGTAAATTTCGGGTTAAGAAAAAAAAACTTTTTGCCATAAGAGTACTTTAAAAAATGACACCACCAGAAAGATCCATTCAAGGTACTTAAACTATACTTGAGTTTATTTTCTGTACGACTTACAGTTTAGAAGATAGAGATCTTTAAATACATGCATCTATTTAATTTTTGTATGATTTTCAATGTTTTTGACAGTGTATAACTTTGCAAAAAAAAAATTTCGCAATAATAAAAAACACAGAATATGTTTTTTTTAATGTGAACTTCTAACCTACAAAGTTTCAAAAAAATCGGAAGCACTAAGGTCAGATTTCGATAAAAATTTGTCGAAATGATATGGAATCACCGATATATTCTTGATCAGCGTCACCTCGTGAGTCGAGCTATTCATGTCTGTCCGTCCGTCCGTCCGTCCGTCAGCATGTGTGAACGCGCGTGTGTCTTAATGGAAGAGCACTTTTTCCTTGCCAAAGTAGGACGTTTCTTTTTCGAAGCATGCAGTCCAATTTGGCTGCATTATATTCGCCATTGATTTTTGATTTCGATGAAAGGTAATCGATATAGATTATACCGCGTTTATCACAAAATACTGTCACCATAACCTTTCCGGCTGATAGCACCGGCTTCGCCTTCTTCGGAGCGCGTTCGTTCGGTGAAGTCCACTGTTTCGACTATTCCTTTATCTCTGGAGTGTAGCGATGAATGCATGTTTCGTCCACGGTAGCTTATCGATGGAAAAATCCTTCGTATCTTTGTTCAACATCGCCAAACACGCCTTTGAACCAGTCACACGAACGCGTTTGAAGGCAAATGATTTCGCAAAATATTCCACACCCATTCGTCTGCAATGGCTATGGCCTCAAATTGGTCTGGTAGTCAATATGTTAAGAACGATTAGAGGCTAATTTGCCGAATGATGGCTTTATCGCTTACCGTCATAGACGTTATTGCAGTTCGAATATCGAGTTTTCTTCTACAAAATATTTTTCCCGTGCAACATTTTGATTGCAAAATTTGAATTGCAAAAATGTACCCAGATAGTTTGCAACTTTTAGGCAATCTTGGAACAGTCTTAATATTTCTGTTGGATAATCAAATTAGGTTTATCTTGATTTAAAAACTTATAATAGTTGATTCCAAGTCAATTTTTTTAATCAATACCTTAACCAATTAATGAGCTGCACTTTTTGGGCACATTTTTTACTTTTATCGTGCGGTCACTTCAAACAAATTTGTAGTTTTTTTTCTACGATATCTACCGAACAAATAATAGCACGTGACTCTTCAGTACTTTAAGTACAAATAATATCAGGGTACTAGAAAAAATATGAATGTCATTAAGTTTTAGGAAAGTCATGTAGTTGTATTAAACTAACTGCGACTTGCCTAAAAAGTTCGTTTAAACTTAAAAGTATACAACTTGCTGTGATATCCAAAAATCCAGTCGTTAGTTTAGTTTTTTTTTTCTTCAAAAATGTTCCCATTACTACGCATTTCATACGGTTTACTGGTTTTGTATTCATAACAACAACCTGTGAGAAAGCATGCAGGAAACAAAACAACGACGCTTAGCTACACTTATATACTACCTACAGAGAATGTTTGCCAGAATGTTTGTATATAAAACATTGAAGAAGTGCTTCATTCCTAAGACGCATAAAGAATTTTTTTTTGGTTTTGTTGCTGTGCCACATATTTTGCAGCCAGTTTTAGAATTAGGGATACAGTCAACGTTGAGAAGAGGAATAAAGACGCAATAGATTTTCATGACAGTGCGCAGGTATAAATACCAAATCCAACAGTTACGACCTTTAAGGGTGTGACGCCGAAGAGGACGACGACAATAACTAAAGAACTTAACCCTGTTTTGTTTGACTGCAGTGCACTGTATTACGTGCTATTCTGTTCCTGAACTGGTTTGATGATGCTCAGGGTTCTGCGGGTCTACGTGACTGCAAACATGCTTAAAATATTTCGACGCTGAGAATGTGACGAAAGCGAGAAATGCGTCAAATGTGTGTCGCATGCATGGATGTAATGCGGGAGACGAAATTAACATAGTGATTAGTACAATGCTCGTAAATTGTACATAATTATAAGTAATACAATTTGTGGAGCAGCGTGTAAATGTTTGAGGAATATTTTCGGCTCATATAAATAAAAAGAATTAATTTTCACGCTGTTCAAGACTGGCGCGAATTCAACGGGAAGAATACATTCACGTCAACAGTGTGCAATTTTATGATTAAGATGATGATGATGTTGTTAATAATGATGTTTATAAGATGATGATGTTATTAATAATAATGATGACGATGTTGCTGATGATACTCTTCATGTAGCTAGCAGCTAAACTGGCTACAAACAATGTAGGTGCTTGACCTTGTACAATATTTCGACTATTTCTACTTCAGCGTGTGCCATTTAAATTCAACAAATTGAATTAATTTAAGAAAAATACACAAAGCACCGCAAAATTAAACATAAATCTTTTATGGCTAAAAATAAAACAACAACAAAAAAAATCAAAATAAATATGCAAACTGAAAAGTTGTTGCCGGTACGAGAAAACAAAAATTTAATTAACACCAAAATAAAAGCAATAAAGTATGAACAAACAACAACAACAACAACTTTAACCAAGCCAACACGTGCTTTGAACATGGCAAAGCTTTGAAAAATCTAAAAAAAAAATTAAATTTCATAAAAACTGTTATTCTACAAAGTACTCAATTGCAATTAAGGGTGCTCGCAGTAATCAAAAGTACTCAATCTACCCGTACCCAACTACCCAAGTCAGTATGAATACCCCTTAGTGAATATAAAATGAAAATAAATAGGGGTATTCTCGCCAGCCGCGTACCGTGGGGGGGGGCGGGGGGTGCGGTCCGCCCCGGGCGTCAATATTTAAGGGGCGGCACTATAGCTAAATAAAGCCTTTAACAAAATAAATATGTGTACAATATCATTTTAAGGTGTACAACAAAAAAGAAAGAACTAAACTTAATGAATAAATTTGGCCACCACTGTAAATGTAACTATATTTATGAGCTTCGTATTGAGCACAAACAAAACTATAAAATCGTTTTTCGAGTCTCGAAATTAGTTGCCAAAGAAATAAAAAAAGACATAATATTTAGGCATGTGCGAGAAGTTGAATTTTCGGTAACTCGGCTGCGACTTGAAACTCGCATTGAATAACTTGTGTTTTCGAGTAACTCGAAGTTTTTTGAGTTTTTTAGTGCTTTTACTTATCAGTGGAAATGCCCAGTAGAAAAGTGGTTTAACAGAATAACTTTTTCAGCTTAGGTATATTTGATAAAAATAGCTGTTTTGTGCTTTGATGTGTTGAGTGTGGGAGAAAGGAGGAATTTACGTTTGATTATGGCGAATTGTAAGTTCGGAGTGCATATTAAGAAATAAGACTTATGCGTATAATTTTAAGTCGTATCTATTATATTTTTTTGTGATTTTTGAAGGGATTTCACTGTTTTAATAAAATCACTTTGGAGAGGAGTTAGGCGTGGTCTAAACTGATTTAAGTCATTTTCTAATTTAATAATTTAATAATTAATTTTGAAGAACTGATTTTGAGAAATGACCACAAGGTTTCAGCAGCTTCATGCTGAAAAATAAGCAATTTTTACTCCTTTGTTTCTCCTGAATGATAAGTTGGAATGTAAACTGAATGAACTCTGTCACGAAGAAATTGACAAGGAAGAATTTCTCGTTGACAGAAAAATACTTCAGAATATTGTTTCTATTGCTCACAAAGAAACTGATTCTTGTATGAAAGGTCCACTTGAACTTTTAAAATTTATTTTTAAATTGAGTCTAGAAAACGCAGTTCCAAACATTGTGATACCTTTACGAAAGATGCGTTCTAACCATACTAACCATTGCTGTTAGTTTTGCCACTTGTGAGAGGAGCTTTTCTAAGCTTTATCCTAAGCTTTTATTCATAAAAACCTACATTAGAACTACAATGAGTACGTCTCGCCTACAAAATCTTGCCATATTATCTATAGAATACAAGTTAAGAAATGAGATAAACTTTGACAATGTAATTAACGATTTTGCTAATAAAAAAACAAGAAAAATAATAATTTAATAAAATATTCTTTTTTCTTTAGGATTATTTAAAAGAAAAGGTGTCGTCGATAAGCCAGCAACAATTAAAGAGCTTAAGGATTAGATAATTCGGCACATTAACGACATAAATAGAACCGCAATTATGCCTCAGCGTCATCGACAATTTGAACCATCGGATGGAGGTGTGCCTCCGAAGTCGCGGCGGCCATTTGGATAATATTTTGTTCCATACATAATTGAACCATACCAATATTATCATAATAAAGAGATGAACATAATTGAACCATACCTATATTATCATAATAAAAAGAAATAACAATAATTTCCTAAATAATTTGTGTTTTATTCCAAATCAACATCGGCATTTAAAATTAACCACCCGTTATAATAAAAGCAAAGAATAAATTTTATCATTATTTTTCTCGAAAACATTTGTTTGTTATTCGGCTTCGGCTTCGGCCTTCGGCCGTTTATTTCCATTTTGCCGAAGAATCGGCTTCGGCTTCGGCTTCGGCAAAAATTCACATTCGGTCGGACACTAGTTATCATGTATTAAAGGAATTAATTTATCTATAATATTCTTCTTTTTAGATTGGTTTTTCACGATTTCCTTTAATTGTATTTGAAAATTTCAGAAGATCTTTTTGATGAACTAATTCAAAAAGCTTTGCATCGGTTTTGAAGGAAGTTTTATAAATATTACAATAATCCTTTTTGAGTTCTTCTGAAAATTTTGCATTACATT
Organism: Tetanocera ferruginea; assembly: GCA_958299015.1. Taxonomy (NCBI): domain Eukaryota; kingdom Metazoa; phylum Arthropoda; class Insecta; order Diptera; family Sciomyzidae; genus Tetanocera; species Tetanocera ferruginea. The sequence goes on along the minus strand of OY282641.1, from coordinate 124,311,847 downwards.
TTTTTCGGAAATTGCTGTATGCTGGATGCAATAATCTTTTCTTTGTAGCACGATTGAAAACGAATGTTTGAGAATCCTTTGTATGTAGTACGATTGGAAAAGATTGTTTGAGAATCTTCAGATCTAGTATCCACGAAATGATTGTCCATGAGCTTATTTTCGTCACTTTTTTTCATTTTGTGGATCAAAATCAGGATCATAGTACGACGATGCAGGACTAAAATCAATTTTACTTTCTCCGTTATTATCGCAAAAATCACTGGAGAGTATACTAATATTTTTGTAGTAATTCCAAAAAAAAATTCAAGGAACTTATCAAGATACTTGGTTTTGATAGATAACACAGAGGAACAAAACAGAAATTTTTTTCTGCGGCGTAAGTTTTTGGAGTCAATTAATATACATGGGTTAATGAAGTTTTAATCTTTTAATTCACTTTGTTTGAATTGACTCTGGTTCTCGCGATAAACCGCTATTTTAAAAATTAAGGAGGTTTCATCAGAGATTTTAACATAACTTCAGAACAGTTAGTCTGATTTAGTAAAATAAAAAATCCGCAGCATAATTGCCTCTAAGTTACATATACACTGTTTTTTTATTAGCTGAATAGTTTCGGAAATATTCATAAAGTTCTTCCGAAAAAAACATTTTTTTTATACAAAATTTAAACTTTTGTGATATTTCATAATTCATAAAAAATCGAAAACGTCAAAATAGTTCTTTTTGAACATAAAGTTATGAAAACACATATGTTACAAAGAAAATAAGCCATATTTCATTTAAATCCATTGGCATGTTTTGGTTTAATTCACATTCAATGCTGTTATCTCATTTTGATAAAAAATTTCTAAAAAAAATTTTATTTTAAAAAGATTTATTTATTTTAAAAAAATTTTATTTTACTAAATCAGACTAACTGTTTTGGAGTTATATTAAACTCTCTGATGAAATCTCGTTAATTTTAAAAATAGCGGTTTATCGCGAGAACCAGAGTCAATTCAAATAATCTAAATAAGAGGCTAAGATCTTCATCAATGTATATACTAAAATTGACTACCAAACCCCATACCGCAGAATCAGTGTTGCCCTGTGTAATTACTTACAAATTTTCAATTTAATCGAAATTTTTTCTCAAGTGACGACATTGTACGCTGTTTTTTATTATATTCGATACGTTTGAAGAAGAAGATGTGACTAAGGAAAAATGTTCAATAAATTTTGGAAATAATTTTTCGATTGCGGTATTTTGAAGTGCATTTTTTTGCATAAAATTTTACATCGTTTAAGTAAAGTGCTGAAAAGTACTGAAGTTACTTGGTTTTGTTGTAACCCATTTTTATCTAATCAAGGCATTTCAAGTTACTTGTTTTATTTTTTTTTAATATTAGTGTTTAGAAATGAGATAGGCAAAAATGGATTGAAGTTTTTCGTAGACTTTTTTCTCAAGATTTTAAAACATGATAGAACAACAAAACCACGGGTTAAACACGGGAGAAATGAAAGCAAAAATAGATTCATGCGCGGGTTTTGCTCCATTTTTTCTAAACTTGCGTCGTATTAGAAATAGGTTGATGATATGTATATTAGAATTTTTTTTATATAATTGAGAACAATGAAACCACATTCTATATTATATCAAAGATATTTTTTTTTTATTGCATATGAGAGGGGCGGCAAATTTGGAATCCGCACCGGGCGGCTTTGCCTCTCGGTACGCCACTGATTCTCGCAGTGTAGCAAAGATGCAAAATTTGTCAAAATGCAACCTTGCAATACTGAAATATGCAACACTGCGGGAGCGCACAAAATCACAAATATTGTGAGTATTAAAAAAAATGCCGCGAACAGTCGAAAACAAAAAAATTAAATACTTACTCTGACGCACACGAACTATAAATAACAAATTTCTCTCAATTAGAATGCAAGGTTTGAGAGGTGAGGTGCACGTCCACTCAAAACATGGTTATCACTGTTGCACAGATTGCACGAATTGTAAAACTTTTATCGCTTGTATTTTGTTGTTGTGTCGTTGCACGGGTTGCAAAATACTGCAACTTTTCCAATTCTAACACCTTGAAGGGTTTTGCAAGACAGCTAGAATTCCCCTAATCTTATATATTAAAACGTGAACATTAAAGTTTGTCGTACGCTTTTTTGGTATTAATTAAAACTCAATATAAATTCAACTCATATCATTTAACATAAAAATTATGTTGCCCAGATATATAAATTATATATCTGATAGAAAGGGGTTCCCAACCTTCTAAGAGAGAATTTAAATTTTTGAGAAAAAAATCTGCTCTTTGATTAATATGAAATCTGGTTGTGGTAAAGTTCTTGAGTTGATCGAATTTGAATTTTTTTTAAAAGTAACAATTTCTTAAAAATTGTTATGCATTCGTCAATTGTAAAATTTGTAAAAAAATATGTTTTGAATTAAAAAATTTTATTTTCCATGTCAATATCTTGGTCGAATTTTAACGGTTTTTCAATTTTTCTAATGTTTCTGAAAGTTTTTTAAAATTTTTTTCAAATGTAATAAAATTTCAGTGAAGTTTTTACTAAAAGTATTTTTAATAAATTTTCTTAATATTGTCGTTAGTTATTTAGCGTGTGTTTCAACCAAATGCCAAGAGAGAGAAAAAAACTGTCTTAAATTGAATGTTCTAAATTGGGAAGCCAATATCTCCGCCATCTGTGAATAGATTTAATTTATTTATTTTTTGTATGTAAGTCTTATCAGTTAACTTAAAAAAACTATTGAAAATAATTCCGTTTTTTTTTTTTGTTTATATCTATATAATTAATAGGCTAAGGTTTGTTTTTGTGACTTCAACTCCTCCTAGACCAATGAACCTATTTTATAGATTGAGATGTCATTAAATTTGGTTTAGGCTCTAGATGTGTAAACCACTTTTAAAAATTGTGATTTCGCTTCAGGGGTTCCCAACCTTTTAAAACAGAAATACAATTTTTGTACAAAAATCCGCAATTTAATCGATTTGAAATTTAGTTAAAGAAGAGCTTATGAATTGATCGAATTTGAATTTTTTTCAAAATCAAAAATTTTTAACCTAAATTATCTTTTTTGCATTCCTCAAATGTCAATTGTCCGAAAAATGCAGTTCAAAAACCAAAAACTCCACTTTCCGAGCAAACAACTCAGTCAAATTTTAACGGTTTTAAAAAAGGGGGTTTTGACGTTGGGTTTTTTGACGTTTTTTCATTAAAATGTGTTATAGATCGATGTCGTAAGTGTTCTGTGAGTGTCTTTATTGTATTTCTTAATTTAATATAATATTATTTGTTTTCTTTAATCTCTTTTTACTTCGTTTTTATTATATTTAGTTATGTCCTGTAATTTGGAAATTTAAGATCCAATCTTTTATAATAGTAATAAGTTTTGTCTCCGTATTAATATTAGTGTAAGTCCGTCTTCGTTATTACACTAATGAATTAATTTTTCTATTATTATATTTTGATTAAATTTCCCGAATTCGGGCAACAGGTTTACTAGTAAATTATTCCTTTTACAACAAAACCACAAAATTTGATTTATTCATAAAATATGTGGTAAAAATGATTTTTGTTGTAAAAAAACAAAAACTCAAAATTGCAGTTTTGATTTTCTTTCAAAGTCTATATCGGATTTTAGGTGAATTTATTTTGCGCTGACACTAAATTAATAAACTGTTCGTGCCATCAAAAATCAAGGCCAACCCCACTACCCCATGATTTCTTTGACAAAATTAAATTTGTTTAAAATGTTGTTTTTCTGTTTTTGAAAAAAATAATACAACAAAAATATATTTTTTTTTTTAAGAAAATAGCTTTATATCTCTAAATACTTAAGAGTTATAGCCTCAAACTTATTTGAACCATCTCGCATATAATTATAAATAGGCAATCAATTCGATCAATTCAATTGGTCGAATTTTGACTCCAGGCGATACTAGTTTAATTAGTTCGTTCATAAGAATTGAAAAAAACCGCACTTTTAAAACACAAAACATCGTTTTCGAACAATTTTGAATAAATGATACGAGTGCAATTTGAGAAATTAGTGAATTTTTTTAATTTTCCGTGTAATAACTTTGAATGCAACTCTGATCCTGTCAACTACCATCTGTTAGATTTCCGGAAAAATGTCAGCTTGCTGCAACCAAGGTTCATTTATATAAAGGGGCCCATTCACGAACGGACATATCCTACAACATATATGCGTACCTGGTTTTCGGTTTGCCATACACTAGGAAAACTTGTTTCCGGACTTGTTGGAGTACCTCAAAAATTAGAGTCAAAATTGTTTTTCGTATATTTTCAAATTTTAACTTACATCGTATTAGAATTTGGGCAACGCTATTTTTTCGAGTATACCAAATAAAATATTTCCAAATATCTTCAAACATTGATTAAAAAGGTGAAACACTTCTCTCCATTAGAAAATTGCAAAACTATCATTTGTATAAGCAGTTAAGAAAAAAACAAGCAAAAATAAATTATGAGTATTGATCAACTTGGAGAACTTCAGGAAAATTCGAATATGCTGTTTTTTGGTTCTGAGGACATTTCGGTTTCAAAAACTTCGACATAATCCTCTTCTTGTTATTACCTATTTAAATAAAAATTGCTGGTGACCTTCCTAAGGCCATAATACTGAAATCCTTCAGTCAAAATTAAAATTATGGGTAGATTCCACTCAATGGCTTAATTTTATCAGGACATCTGAATTTACAGATAAAAAAGGAGTAATAAAAGTACTAAACCAAAAGTTTAGCATTCAATTTACCAAATAGTACTACAAAAAACTACCATATAATATTATATTCAGGCAACCGTGTGAGTTCGTTGCTCAAATGACTACGCTCTTTTGCTCCCATTTTAAAATAAGGGTGCCGTACACAACCAGGGTACACTGAATAAGGTAGCCGCAACACGGAGAGCGCGACTGCCGCAAATCTTCAGCTGTTGTTGTTGTTGTTCTTTTTTTCGACAGCCAGTTGATTTTGACACTTTCTGATATGCGAAAGAGAGCACAGTCAGTTTTGCAGCAACCTTGTTATTCAACCATGTACGCAACCTTATATAAATTTGCCTTGGCTGCGACTCTTAGTTTGTGTTTGGCAGCCATTGGGAGCAGATGATCTTTTAAATTTTGGCGAAAATGGAAAAAAGTGGTTTTCGTGTGCTCATCAAGTATTGGGTGCCGTGTTTCCTCACGTATGACTTTAGCATTTTATATCCTGGAAAAGAAGACAATTTAATCAAGAATTGGGAAGAGTTGAAAACTTCCCAATTTGGTATTTTTATGAAACAAACATCAAGGACCGGAAATCCATTGAAGAATTTGGTAAAACTTACATTATATTACATTTTTGACATCTCAATTATATTTTGACTTCCATTTCAATGGTTAAAAAAATATATATATAACAGAAACTTACCCATTCATGTTCACATTTAATTATTACTTTTCTAAATGAATCCTTTTTTTATATTTAATTTTTAGATAGCATAAACTTCATCTTTTCAAATCTGCTCAATAGTGTAATCATACCTACAGCACGATTCACCAAAACAGAAGGTAAAACATCCGGAAAATTCTTAACATTGTTCCTGAATTCTATTTACAACAACGTTATTAAGCTAACCGGTCTTAAAAATAAGTACTTTGAGTCATCCCTTACTATTGAACCAATAATAATTGTCGTTGGTGTGGATAAAGTATTTTGGTTAAAACTAAAATTTTGTTAACTTCACAATTTTAATGAAATATTTTTCCATTAGCTACAATAAAACCTTCATAAAATATTGCTTGTAGAATATAGTTATTCTTGAGTTTGTAGCAAATCGTTATTCTTGATTTATATGATTATTAGGATATTTTGTTATTAATAATTTATAAAAAAATACTTTGAATTATATACCTACTTTATGAATTTTGTCGTTAACTTTGAATTTTTTATTTTTTAAAAAAAAATCATGAAAATAAAAAATATAAAATTCATTTGAGTTACAAAATCAACAGAGGGAAGACTTATTATTAATAAAACTTAAAAATATATATAAACTGAAGCTCAAATCCTGCATCCTTTATTTTAAATAAAATTGTTTTCCAGTTTTATAGCAGAGTTATCTTTAAATCATGTTTTAACTATTCTATTAATTTCATTTTCTAATTAAAAATATATTCCATATAAAAATAACATACAAAAAATGTATTTTGATTATAAACATTTATTTGTTTTATATAATTTGACAATAAAACTTAGAAAAAATATATCTTAATCACCACTCAATTTCCTTAAATTTTTATTAAAAATTTATTTTAAACTTATTTTGATGAAATTAATTTTTCGACATTAAACTTCAACATATTGTATTCTCTTGTTATTTGTTTTTTATATTGTCAATGAAATTTAATATTTTTGTCTCAAGTGCTGCGCAACTTTTGACGTTGTAAGTGATTTATTAGATCATTTAAGATTTCTTCAATGTATAAATAATTTTGACAGAACAAAGTGCGTTTATCCGAAATGTAGCCAACTTTTTACTTCTATAAAACTATTTCTTCGTGAAACCTACGAGTTAAACGAAATAAAGGAGTTTCTATGAGAAAAATAGATCGTAAGGTGGGTATTAACCGTTATTCCTTGCAACTTACGGTAAAAAATATCAAACACCAAAAATTAAAGTTATTATCGGATAAGAACAAACTAGGTCGGTTCCAACGATGTCGCCTGATTTTGCGTCAGGCCATAGTTAAGAGATGGAAAAAATCAAATAATCAACCAAACATGGGTTGAAATAACAGATTTCACTGTTAAATATGATCCAACAAATGAAACTTTCAAATCTTGAAACTTTCAAACAGTCTATTGACTGTTTATCTATAGATCACGAAACCCATATAAAAACATACTTACTGAAATTTTATCACTGTTTTGGAAGTTCGTGTTTAGCCGACAGTGCTGATGTATGTATTTAGTACTCGACTGTCCTAGGTTAATTTTGAGTTGAAAGAATTTTTTTTAGTTAAAATACTTTTTTTTAAATAAAATATGAAATATACAATTTTTTTGAGATTGTAAACAAAGTTATTTTTAAGGTTATTTTTGACCAAACAATTAATGAAACAAAATTAGAATTTCAATTATTAAATTAAAATTTTTTTATACTTACACAGCTTGGATACGAACCCACGTCCTCTGCATGACAGTATAGCACACTTTCACTGTATATTTAAATACTTTTGCTTAGACATTTCAGCAAAAACACAGAAATATTTCAACAGATGATTATACCAGTACAAAAATACTTTGAAACGTTTATTCAACACAGAAAACTGTTTACTTAAACGCAAATCATTCAATCTAACAGTGTTTTGAAATAACAGCGGCCGACTGTTAATATTACAGTTGATGAAATAACAGTGTTTTGAAATAACAGCGGCCGACTGTTAATATTACAGTTGATATTTTTCTGATTGTGAGTGTAGACTTAATTTTTCGAACTTTATTAAGTTAAAAGAATTTCCACCAAATTCACCAGACTTCAATCCTTTGGACTAAAGACTGTCTCAGAAATAACTGTCCTTTTGTTTTTAGGTTATTAATAAAAAGGGTAACCTCTATAGCAACATATTTGGTACCTACATAAAGTATAAATATTGCAATTTAAAAAAAAAAAAAATCATTAGTAAAATAAAAGAGCTACCGAAAAGATGTCGTCTCAACAAGAAGAAAAGCGAAAAGCAATTATTTGCAAAAACCTGGAAAATCCAAACACCACATACAAAAAGATCACTAAGGAAGTTTTTGTTTTATTCCTTGATACATACATACATACATAAGTACATTTGAGCAGTATCGCCCTTAAACTGAGCATAGGGCGGAGACAAACTCGACTCATCGTGACCGATCTTGAGCTATTCTTCGTATCACCGGGAGCGTCGTTGTTTGTTTTCTTGAAGACGCTGTCAAGGACTACTATGAAAAGTAGAGGCGTCAGGGCGCATCCCTGCCGAACCCCTTTTTCGATGGTAAATGTAATGATCTGTTTTCCTTTGAAAAACACACTACACTCAGCGCCCTCATAAGGCTCGCGAATAAGAGTGATGATCTTCTCTGGCACGCCCACATTTCGGAGAGCGGATCAGATTGCTCGCCTGTTGAATGTGTCGAAAGCACGTTCAAAATCTATGAAGAGCATATGCAGTGGGGATCTCCATTCAGCTGATTGCTCAATTATGATGCGTAAGGAATTTATGTGGTCAACGCAGGATCGCTTTGGCCTGAAGCCATTTTGCTCCGTGCGTAGTGTGGTGTTAAGAACAGGTGATATTCTATGCAAAATGACAAAAGCAAGAATTTTTTCAACAGCATTTAGAAGTGTGATACCTCGCCAGTTTTTACATCGGCTCAGGTCGCTTTTCTTCGGTAAAGAGACTATTATTCCCTCTCTCCACTAACTGGGTATTGTGTTCGTCATCCAGATATCCAGAAGTACCGGACGTAAAGTTGGGACAACTTCTTCTGCTCCATATTTAAGGAAGTTGGCGTGTGCGTAAAAACTGTCGGAAGGACCATAAAATGATACAAACAGCTTACCCCTTTATCAAAAACGCCAAGCTCAGGAGAAGAAAAAGTGGTCCAGCGAACCAAGCGGTGGCCCAGAACGTTAAGCGGCTGTTTACTCAGAATCCAGGTACTTCGGTTCGTGATATGGCAGCAATAACGGGAACATCGAAATCAAGTGTTCAACGGATTCAAAAATTAGTGATATGGCAGCAAAAGCGGGAACATCGAAATCAATTGTTCAACGGATTCAAAAATTGTACAACCTAAGGAGCTATAAAGTACAAAAAGTTCCTGATAGGTCAGAAAAAAAGGATGCCGAAGCCAAGAGGAGGGCTCGAAAACTGTATCCAGGCACTTCGGTTAGTGATATGGCAGCAAAAGCGGGAACATCGAAATCAAGTGTTCAACGGATTCAAAAATTTTACAACCTAAGGAGCTATAAAGTACAAAAAGTTCCTGATAAGGAGGAGTGGAGCATCCTCTTAATTTACCACCGAAAAACATACCAAATTTCCAAAGAAATTCATGGTGTGGCAGGCCATTTGCAAATGTGGCCTTCGAAGTAACGAATTTGTGACAGATCGCACAATCAACACCAAAATTTACATCAGAGAGTGTATGGAGCGGCGTTTGCTGCCTTTTATACGCCAGCACCAAGGTCCAGTACTATTTTGGCCTGACCTAGCAACAATCCTCTGAATTGCCCCAAACTTCGTCCAATCGAAAGATATTTCATTAAAGATAAAGGCTTTAACGAAAAGAAATCTTAAAAAGACCAAACAAACAACAAAAAACATCGAAATATTTCGACTTAAATGGCGTCGGGCATACACTAAGGTCAACGAAAGGTCGGTAAAAAGCCTAATGAAGGACCTCAATCAAAAAGTGAATAGTAAGTGTTACTTAATAATAAACTGAAAAAATTTAAAAAAAAACATCATTGGTTTTTTTACAATAAAAAAAAAAACAAAAGAACAGTTATTTCTGGGACAGTCTTTATATCATATGGTAGAAAGCAATTGTTGCGTCGAGAGTGGGATCGAAAAGCGTTTTGAAGAGCTTTTGAAGTTATAGTATATTGGCGCTGGAGGAGGCAATTTCGAAAACAGTTTAATATGTTATTACTTTTGCAATACATTTTGCATTTTTGAGGTTAATCTTTTTTCATTGAAACTAAAGATTTTTAATTTAAATGTAGTATTGACTTATTTTTAGTCACCCTGTAATTGTAAATGGGTATGTATTTTTAAGCTTTCAAAGGATCATCTCATTTCTACATAAAGGAATTGAACATTTTTGTTTTTTGAGTTGGATTACTTTTCTATTTGCATAAAGTATTTTTTTTTTAAAAAAGGTAAGGAAATTGCCAAGATTTGAAAAAATAACGGTTTACAATAACGCATACAATTTTTAATTTTTGAAACAAGTAGTCGTCAATAAATTTTTTATATTTGTTTGATTTTTATAAAACTTTGTAAAACTGTTTACTTTGTTAGTAAATATATTTGTAAGAACTTTTATAAAGCACTTGTTGATTGTCAATGTTTGTTTTTATTTGTCTGAATGATGTAAAAACAACAACAACAACAAACAACAACCAACACCAACTTAAGTGCACTTAATTAATTTATTGTAATTATATGTAAGCTTAAGATATGTTTGGCGCCAGTTTAAATGCGCCGTACGCTGCTATTTGGTAGAAAAACAGATAAATAAACAAACCATGAGTTTTAGAGACGCATTTGTTTCTATTAAAACACACACATACACACACACTAGCTGTTTGTAGCAACATCTGTGACAGTCTAACTGAACTCTGCGGTTTTAATTATTAGTGTTTTATATATAAACAGACAAACTTATTTAAAAATATATTAATTCCGATCTTGTTTATCTAAGCATGCTAGGTCAGACAAATAGATTGCATCAGCCATGATAATAAAAATAAAAACAATAACATTATCACAAACATCACATCATATCACATTGACGCGATAAAATGTTGCCAGCATTAGCATCATTCATTCTTAAAAACATTTCAATTTTTAAGCTATGTTCTTAAAAAAAAATATATCTAAATCATTATATAAATTATATATTTAAATTTCGACTTACATGGTTATGCCTATTAATCTCATCGGACATGTGTTATATATCTGTCTATCAGCAAGTAGGTTTATGGTACTTAAAATATGCTTCGCTCTTAATTGTTGTCTTCATATATCAACCTATATCTGCGAGTAAGCATCTGTTGCCGCCGTTGTTGTAATGTTAAAGTCGTTGTTATTCTTAATTAAACTGATGTTGTCTTCATTTGCATATGTAAATAAGCTTTGTTCTTTTTTTTTATGTGTATTCGTTCACGGCCCCCCCTAACTGAGTGACCACATGAGTTATGTTGACTTCTTTATGCGCACTTATGAACAGCAATATCAACAGCAACAACAACAACAACAACAAAAACAACAACAACAACAACAACAACAACAACAACAACAACAACAACAACAACAACAACAACAACAACAACCACAACAACAACAACAACAACAACACCAACAACAACAACAACAACAACAACCACAACAACAGCAACAATAATAACAAACACAATGAAGACCATTTTTAATACTAGTCCAACATATCTTGCTGATAGTTCACTTTACATTTCTTTTAAAACTACTGAAATCGTAATAAAAAATGTTTGAATGAAATATAAAATTTGATGCGGAAAAAAACATGAACGGTCCGGTCCTGCCACCAAAAAAAAAAAAAAAAAAAACAGGAATTTCATGTGAAGTCGTCCAAAACAAAATATCATCTCTTCGATTTTCTTTCTTAAAAAGGATATGTTACACCTCTTTTCTCGATCCTGTTTATATTTAGCCAATAAACTTTTATTTTACCACAGAAAATTCAACACACTGGACATCACCAACCCTGTTTATAACATTTATCAATACACCAACTAAATTTTTGTGTGAGTACGTTAACACGTGACACTTCAACATATAATTATCATGATCCTCTTGTTATGTTTGTTTAGTTTAAGTTAGTTCTAAGTCAGTTTTAAGTGTATCTTTTTATATTAGGTTAGTTCAATTATGTAAAATTATTCCTTTTTTAATGCCCACTTTTTTGGGAAATCTTAAATAATTTAATACAAAATGTAAAACAAAATGTAAAACAAAATGTAAATATGTCATGAAGTGTAACAAACCTAAACATTCAATTCCTAGCAGTGATGATATCGGATCATTTTCCAGAGTACTTTTTACAAAGGCGAATAGTACTTTTTTATTGTTAAGGGTACTTTTTATACCCTAAACCTGAAAGGTCAGGGTATATTAACTTTGTGCAAACGTTTGTAACGCATAGAACGAAGCGAGTCCGGTATAGAAAAGTATATATATTCTTGATCAGCGTCACCACGTGAGTCGAGCTATCCATGTCCGTCCGTCCGTCCGTCCGTCCGTCTGTCCGTCTGTGTGTTGTCCGTATACACAGGATAAGAAGAAGGAGTTGAGATAATTGGATGAAACTTGGTACACATGGTCACATGCACCCAAGGATCTGCACTATTGAATATTTTTGGAATCCGCCCACGGACACGCCTACCTCCCATACAACGCAAAAATGTAAAACTGCATAACTCAGCTCATAATAAGTCTACAACAATAAAATTTGGTGTGTATGTGTTGTATATCAACACAAAGATGTTTTCGAAAAATGGGTATCATACGCTCACGGACACGCCCACCTCCCATACAACCCAAAAATTGAAAACGCAATAAATAAGCCTCTGTTTAACCTACAGAGACGCCTACCTCCCATACAACGCGAAAATTTAAAACTGCATAACTCAGCTCATAATCAGCCTACAATAGTAAAATTTGATATGTATGTGTTTTATACAAACACAAAGATGTCTTCGAAAAATGGACGTCATCCGCTCACGGACACGCCCACCTCCCATACAACCCAAAAATTGAAAACGCAATAAATAAGCCTCTGTTTTACCTACAGAGCTAAAATTTGGCACGTATGTTTTTTATGACAAGACAAAAATGGTTTTGAAAAATGGCCGTCATGCGCCAACGGACACGCCTATTTCCCATACAACCCAAAAAGTTTTAAAGTCAATAAATAAGGTTATGTTTGTCATAGAGAAATTAAATTTGGTATGCATGTATTTTATACCGAAACTAAGGTGTGTTCAAAAATTGGAAGTAATCCGTCCATGAACACGCCCACCTCCCATAGGGAAAGCACAATAAAGGCATTAACTGTGAGATACAGGAATAAAACTTGGTATGTGCAAATTTTTCATCAACATTTAAATGCATATAAAATATAGGCTTCATCCACCCTTGAAGACGCCGATTTACAATAAAAAATTTTTGTTTTTTAAAAGTGGGTTTAGGGTATTTCATAGTCGGCCTAGACCGACTTTAGACTTTCTTTACTTGTTATTAAGTAATGATATGTGAATAAATACATAAATTAAAACCAATACTTTTTTAAATTTTATTATATTTATCACATAAAGGAACAATAAATAATCAGGATTTCTTTCAGAGCCGGTTAAATATGTATATTAGGGTGCCTCGACCTCTATGAAGCCAAAAAAAGTTGTCATTGCAACCAACTTAAAATTAACCTTGATCGATTCTAAGACGAATGCACAAAATTTTTTTTTGCTATAACGATAGCCGCCAGTGAGCTAAACCATTTTGAAAAACATCCAAAAACCATGTATTTTTTAAAAATAATAGCTGGTACAGCAGTTACAAATAAACAAATGGTTGGGAATTGGAGTAGTACTGAAGAAGATCTTACTATCTGGTCCAAAAAATTTCAAATCTTTGCCGCCTGACCAAAGATATTGCGAATTTTAATGAAAATTTTTGACGTTTTCTTTTAAGAGTTCTTGTCCTGGGAACATTTCTTAAATCAACGGAAAATAATACTTGACTGGGCGAGAATTTTGGCAATAAGTTTATGACTTAATTTTCAAAAATGATTTTTTTGAACTCTTGACAAAATTTCAAGTAAAATTCTTTAATAAACCAGAGTACTTTTTTCGGCAAGAAGGTACTCCGGTACTTTTGTAGAGTCAATAGTACTCAATACTCAATACTATTCCACTCAAAATATCATCCCTGATTCCTTGATAAATACTATTTGTATGTTAGGAGCAGTTAAATATATAACATAATTTCAATTATCTATAAATATTTTAGGGAACAATAAAACTCATCTAGTCAAAAAAAACTCATTCATACAGCTTTTCAACACTTTCTCAGCATTAACCTTTTTGAAGTCACGAAAAATGAAATGATATGGATATCAGTACCTCATGAAGAGTTAATACCAGAAAAATTAACATACCAAAGTATGGAATAGGCTTCCAGCCAAGAAACGCTATCGGTACTCATGGAAACTCACTTTCCATGCTGTTAAGATCCGGATCAAAACAGACCTATCAGCAACCCGGAAATGATACCGAATCTGTACAGATCCTTCCCAAAACCATCCTAATATACGGAAAATGCAATCCTAATATACGGGAAAAAAAAAATTAGTGAACTAAAACGGGAGCACTAAGAGAGGTATCAATATGGGCAGAAACGAATGGCCTGAGTGTGAATTCCAGTGATGATATTTGATAATTGTGGAGGGGACTTCTTTTACTCTTCTGAAAGTACTTTTCCGGACGCGAGAGTATTTTTTGTTAATATGATTAAATAAACATTTGTTTTGTTGCTGAGGCACATATATATTTCAGTTTTATTTTATAAAAAAAACAAAAGCAATATAAAAAGTATTTTTCAAACCCAAAAAAACAAAACAATAATATTTATGAATTTTCTTCATATTCATTTTTCTTCATATTGTGTTTACAATTTTCAACAACTGCAATTATTAATTGCAAAACTTTAGAAATAGTAAAATAATGTTGCTAGATGCATGTTTCCAAACATTGTAATAGATTTTCCGCAGCGAAGCATAGTACAGCTTTGATGAAAAAGTTGTGAAATATTCACGCTTGTTTCACAGCTGTCATTTTTTGTATGGATATTTGAGTGGAATTTCACGTGAAGCCGAACAGAGTACTATGCTTAACGTATTAAAAAGGGCTGGAATGCCTTGGCTGATGAACAGGAAGCCGTAGAGCGAGGTGTTAGAAACAAAATAGATAGGGATTAGTAATCGTATTTATTAGTAATTAGATTATTTTTATTAAAAAATTTTAAATAATTGATAGATAAGTACGATTCTTTACTGTTTGGCTCAGTAATCAAGCGATTACGATTACAAATAATCAAATTATATTGAAATTAAAAAAAATAATCAAAAAGAATCACAAGTAATCTATAAGAAAAAGTTCGATTACTTTTAAAGATGACTTTTGATTCTTTTTGATTATTTTAAAAATTTTTTATTCTTAGGCTCAATTTCTTAATATAATCAAAAAGAATCTATATAATTAATAGGCTAAGGTTTTTTTGTGACTTCAACTCCTCCCAGACCAATGGACCGATTTTATCGATTCAGATTTCATTAAATCAGGTTTAGGCTGTAGATGTGCAAACCGTTTTTAAAAATTGTGATTTCGCTTCAGGGGGTTCCCAACCTTTTAAAACAGAAATAAAATTTTTGTACAAAAATCGCCTATTAAATTAATTTGAAATTTAGTTTGAGAAGAGCTTATGAATTGGTCGAATTTGAATTTTTTTCAAATCTAAAAATTTTTAACCAAACTTATCTTTCATGCGTTCCTCAAATGTCAATTGTCCGAAAAATGCAGTTCCAAAATCAAAAAATTCCCCTTTCCGCGCAAACAACTCAGTGAAATTTCAACGGTTTTCAAAAAAAAATTTTTTTTGGGTTTTTTGGCGTTTTTTTATCTAAAGGTGTTATAAATCGAAGTGTTCTGTAAGTACCTTTTATTAATAAATGTAAGTGTTCTGTAAGTACCTTTTATTAATTTCTGAAATATCTCTTAGTATTATGTCTTAAATTATTTTTTCACTGCGTTTTTTTTTTAAATTAGTTATGTTTTATAGCTGGAAGAGTTAAGCTGCGATGTTTTCGAATAGTAATAATGTTTGTCTCATTAGTAATATAAGTGTAAGTCCGTCTTCGTATTTTGACAGTTAAATTAAAAATTTAGTGTCAGATCGTGCGTTTCAAGTCAAACCATTCAGATAATGATCTTTTATATCATTATTGAGACTGAATATATCGTTATTGAGTATAATAACTTCTTGAATAGAATATCATATATTAAACGTCTATAATAGCTGTGTTTTTTACCAAGCGAGTAGTCAAAAAACGACTGCTTACTCGCTTAAGAATTTTTTTAAAACTTGGAAGCATTTTCTGAAAAGTCAAAAACGTTGTTTATGTTCTGATCAAATTCAAAGTTCTGACACTTAGTGATGCATACATTTTCAGATTTTAAGCATTGGAGACTCGGTTCTGAAAACAAACCCGATACTCAAAAGATTTTCAGTGCTAAAAGCTTAAGCAAACAACATAGTTTTACATAATGAGTATATTTGATAAATTTTGTTTATCTTACCTGTTAAATTATTTTGTATTTTTATTGAAATATTGATCTAAAGCAAAAAATGAGTATTTTGTGTAAAGTATTTGGTACAAAAAATGTTCATTTCATACATCACTATTGACTATCAATCAGATATAGTTGCCACCTTTGTGGGAAATTTATACAATTATTGAAACATAACTTGGAAGCATTTTTTTTCGTTTGGTCGGCAAACTTTTAAGCGAGTAACAGTTTCCTGTGTTATTTAAGCGAGTATACATATGATAAGCGGTCGTTTTTTAACTACTCGCTTGATAAAAAACAAAGCTAATGTTTCTTACACTAAATTTTTATTGAATTGCTCGAATTCGGGCAACAGGTTTACTAGTCAAAAATAATCTTTAAAAGTAATCTGATTATATTTGTTGATTATTTTTGATTATATTCGTAATTTTAAGTAATCATGATTATAATTTGATTATTTGTAATCGTAATCAATTGCTGCTCAGAAACTTGTTACCTAACGATTATATAATGACTAGTGTAAAAGCCCGTCCTACGACGGGAAGGAACCATTTAGAGTACAAAATGCGACAAAAAAATTTATTGGATTTATATACAAAGGTTTTTCTTTGAAAACATATTTATTAAATTATTTTTATAAAACTTCCGTATATACAACATTTCTAGTAAAAAAATTCTTATGCTTGGTTTTCACTTAGTCATTTTTTGTTTGACATGAAATTTAAAAGTTTAAAAAATCACATAAATAACATTTTTTTTTTTGCAATTTTTTCTATAAACATGTGAAGAGATCAGTTTTTCCTATTTTTCGCCATTGCCAAACAGAAAAAAATGACAACGTGTTGGCATTTTTCATGTGACTGACAACAACTGACCATTGAAATTGACATAGTGAAAACCATGCTTTAGAATTTTAACCAATTAACCTTGTACCTTGCCATCTATAATGCTTAGTTTTACATCATCAGCCCGCTAAAACTGCCCATGACTAAATACCAGTTCTTTTAAAAAAAACTCCTACTTTTTGTAATATTTAACCATGCAATTTATTTATGGTCATTGAAAATGTCAGTTTAACTGAAAATTGTCGCCTCCGGAGAGTGAAAGGCAAATCTGTGTTTGTCGGGGCCAAATCAATTGTAGGTATGAAAACTATTTAATGTTCGCCAGTGCACCTGTCAATACTTGTGCGATGATTAATTAAGTTTTTAGGTTTTTCAAAACTAACCACCTTCCATTACAGATATCTCTTTTGGTATGGAAATTTCGAAGAAGTATTATAATACTTCCAATTTTGAGGTTTAACTTATGCAGTGGCATTCCTGAAGCATAAAATTCATTCAAAAACTTGACAGGGTAATTTTGTTTATCGTTATCACCACTGTCTTCAATTTAATGCCTGCTCAAATCTCTCACTGTGTCACCAACTAAAATATTTAGAACTTGCTCGTTGACTTCGTTCACATCGGAATTGTTTGGGTACAGGATAGCAATTTTGGAATAACGGTTGATGTTATTCGGACTCAAAGTATCGCCAAAAATCTATTTAACCCTTTCAATTGACTTGTCCATTATATTGGACACTTTTTCTTTTTATTTTGCAAAGTGTTTTTCTAAAATCAAATAGGTGAAGTTGTGCCAACATGACAAAAATAATTTTAGGGAGATATATAACGTTTAACTTAGTTAGATTTTCGATTTTATGCCCAACAGTAGCCTTCAATTTTTTTATATCGCGTGTTAATAAATTTTGCAAATAAAGTGAGTATTGTGATTGGTGTGCAAAGTATAATTTTTTTTTTTATAATAAAAAAAAAAAATCAAATTGGCCATTTCAGCCCTTGAAAGGACTTGGACCGAGCTTCTTATCATCAATTGTGTTATGTGTGTTATTAAATGTTTGCACACAATTAACCGAGAACTGGACCTACATGTTTTATGCTGACTCCAAACGGCTAAAGTTCATGTTCTCAAGAAGCTTTACATGGCATTATTTACTCTCTGAGGTTTGTCATTGTCTGCAGAGAGGTGGTGACCGATCTGAAAAATTTTTTATTGAAAAAACTTTTCGCCGCGACTGGGGATCGAACTCGGGCTCCGAGCGTACTAAGCCACACACATAACCTGCAAGCCACGATCACCATATTTTTTTTTTTATAATAACATTTGCATTAATAACGCATTTGCATTTGTCTCCGCTTGTTTTAGTTGAACTAAAATATTATAATACAACGTTATCGTGGTTTTGTCCATTATATTAGACAGCCTGCCAAAAGCAAAGCAGCTCATGTAAAAATCAGAGGGATGTTTTTTAATCTTTTTATTGCTTAAATGATGGGAATATAAGCTCAAAAAAATTGTCCACGATTATTCTAGGCAAGCTATTGAAAGGGTTAAAAAGCGAACCTTTACAAACAAAATAATCTGGAATTTCTATGATATCTTCATCTCCATTTCCTAACTTGAGTAGCCAATCGCTAAAACTTGGATCAGAAGACCGAACATTGTGATTTAATTCTAGCAATTCCAATTGACACCAACGTCACTGAATGTAATAATTGCTGTTCAGTTTATGCAGATCGAATAGGTTGCGGTTCTGTTAATTAAGAAGCACTGTAATAGCAAGACGTATAAAGATGTTTGACGTATAGTAGTTGAGGAAAATGACGATAGTCTTAAAGTACAAAGATTTCCAATACATAATTTAATTCTGGTCCATTCTGAACAGGTTCTAAAAAGTATAGTACGTACAAAAATTTCAAATAGATAATTTTATACCAATTCTGGTCCAGGCTGAACAGGTTTTACGATATAGAGCAAAAGGTTTAGTAAGTACAAAAATTTCAAATGGATAATTTTACAACAGGTTCTGGTCCAGGCTAAACATGTTTTACGATATAGGGCACGGAGCAGGACGCTTGTCTTTTATATATTAAGATTATAATTCTTTTTGAAAAATAATCTAATTTATTACTAATCGTAATCGAAATTTTACAGAACGAACGATATATTCTGTGCAAAAAAGTAAAAAAAGGATAAACTTGGTCAAGTAAAAATTCAACAAAGTCCATTCAATTTGACTATTTGGAGGTCCCTGATTACGAAAAACAACTTTTTGTTTTTTTTTCTAATCACGGGAGTGTATTTTCTTCTGAAAGGGTTAAAAAAGTCTTAAAATCCAACACTGACGGCTAAAAAATATATAAATCTCTTGTGAAAGTGAGTTTAGTTTTAGAGAAATAACATAAAAAAAATTGTTCGGACTTCTTATTGGGAATTCTTTTTTGAAAAAAAAAATAACAAAGTAACTATTTCAAATTTACTTTTTCTATATCACGTATGTCAGTTATGGTGTTCCTACCTTAAACACATGATTAAAGTCGTCTAGTGAAAGCTCATCCTTTCCAAACAAGTATTCGAAGATTAAAAAAAAAACACACACATAGAACTACAAGAAGAAATAGTTTTGTTTATCCCACAAGAAATTAATCAAGAACGCAAAAGCTTCCAGATTTTGAGTAATTTTGTAGATATACAACAGCTTAATGCGTTGTGCTTTAATTTGGTGTGAATAAAAAGAAAAGAAAAAAAAACAAAAATCCAAAATCCAAAACGCCGGCAAGTTTAAATGCAGAAAAATTCACAAGCATACGTAAAGTCGTAAAAATATAAGAACAAACATACAGACAGCTTTTTTTATTAATGGCCATAACAAATATTTTTTTGTTTTTGTTTGCCTTTTGCTGAAATGTTTGGAATTTTAAACAAAAACTGTTAATTTAGACAAGACACTTTAAAGATGCATGACGCGTGAGAATCTAAGTATTCGGTCAAAAGAACCGGCTAAAATGCGTGTTTCTCAAATTTAATGCATTCGCAGAAATATTATAAAAAACTAGTATCGATGACATCTTAAAACGCGTTTGAAAAAAAAAATAAAACTACCGGCATGTTGAATATGGCGTGCATTTCTAAAATATTTAACGAAAACAAAAATATTATTGTTGTTAAAATAAAAAACAAATAAACAACAACAGAAACCACGCCAAAACCATTAAAACGCGACTATAAAACGCTTGCGCAGTAAGGAATTTTTTTTTTTTTTTTTTTTTATATAAAAAGTGAATTTAACTATGTATATATAAACAAACAAACAAACAAACAAACATATTTATATAGCTGAAGAAATGTGTATTATCAGCTAAAATACACACACACACAAGCACTCAAGAACAACGAGCAGAACATTTAAAAGAAAATAACACAATACATACAAGCCAGAAACAGAACAACGTCACCGGCCGGTTGCTCGACACTCAGTCAGTTCGACAATTCAACAATTTAATGAAGGGTGCAGTATAGCAGCGGGTAGGGGACATCAGACTAGCAAGCCGCAATACAGCACGTTCGCCAGCCATATAAATACGAGTGCTCCGAACCCAGAGAAAAACAGTCAAGTTCAGACCTTCACAAAAGTCAGATCTAGCTGAGAAATAGAAAAAGTATTCTAGAGTTGGACGGACGTTAGCGAGAGAAAGTGTTAAAATTTGAAAAAAAAAATTATACTGCCTGCTAAAAGCTTTTCAAAACAAAGAGTTTTAAAATAATTCAATTAAATACCAAAAAAAAAAAAATTATTTTAAATCAAAATAACAGAAAGTGTGCATTTTTCAAAAAAGCAATAAATTAATTTTTTTAAAAATAATATAAAAATAAAAGTTTAACTAAAACCAGAATAAACATGTCTGCATCACCCACTGCACGTCAAGCCATCACACATGTGAATAAGACCAAAAAGATTCAGATAACGGATCCCATACAAATGCCGGAAGTCTATTCATCAACACCCGGTGGCACTCTATACTCCACAACACCCGGTGGTAAGTTTTTGAATAAAAAAAAAAACATTAAAAACAAAAAAGAACATAAAATTTAATGAGCAAAAAAAAAAAGGAAAAATTTATGACTAACTGTCATGAAGTTTTAAAAGCTAGAATTTAGTGGCAAGAGTTTAAAGCAAAACACACTAAAGCACATGTTGAGCAAGGTCAGTAAAACGCCACAATATTTTGAATAGATGTGTGTGTGCATGAGTTTTTGAGCTCTGCGTTGATTTTATTAGCTTAGAAAAAATTTTACTTTAGCCGAAGACTTCACACATATTTTTGAGCAAAAGTTTTTAAAATAGAGCAAAAGCTTAAAAGGCATTTTTTTTTAAATTAGGTTTTTATAAAGAAATTTAAAAAAAGGAGTAATTTTATAAAAATATGTGCATTAAAAGAAATTTTTTAAAAAGGCTCTGACAAAAGTTTACTTAAAACTTTCTCACAAAATTTTCAGAGCAGAACCTTTTTCAATTTAAGAATATATTAAAAATAAATTTTTTTAAAAAAGCTCTTATAAAAGTTAAAAAAATGTTTCTCAAAAAATGTTCAAAGTAAAAGCTTTTCCAAAAATGATCTAATTTTATAAAGATATTCCAAGTGATCTGTAACTTTTCTAGAAAACCTTATATCAGCATTTTTTTAAGCAATGCCTTAAGAAATTTATTGCTTTTGAATTCTTTTGTAGCTTTTAAAAATATCTTCAAAAAGGGTCTATAAAGAAAACTTTTCCAGGCAAGCTTTTACAAAAGTTATTTGGAGCAATGCCTTTGTAATTTTTAAATATACAAAAACAACATTTTGTTTAGACTTACTTTCTTATTTTTATAAGAGATTATATAAGTCTTGCTCACACAATTTTTCAAACCCTTTTTATATATGATGGACTTAATCCGAAAATTAAATATAATGCTCTTCTCTTATGAACATCTTCAAAGTGGTCTGTAACTTCCTTACTAAATTATTCCTTTTCAATTTAAAACCTTTTTCATATATAAACATTTTTAAGTGGTCTGTAACTTTTTAAGTGAAACTTTCACTAGAATTTTTTTGAAGCAATGCCTTAAGAAATTTTTGTTCGTCTGAATTCTTTTGTAGAAGTGTTGTTCTTTTACAAAAATTTTCAAATATGTCTCCAAAGAAAACTTTTCAAGGCAAGTTTTTTCAGAAGTTATTTGGAGCATTGCCTTTAGTAATTTTTAAATATAGTAAACACTTTTTTTTAAAAAAGATACTTTTATAAGAGTTTATATAAATCTTGCTCATGAAATTTTTTAAAACCTTTTTCAATTTTATGCACTTAATACCGAAAATTTAAAAAAAATGCTCTTATTTTATAAACATTTTTAAGTGTTCTGTAACTTTTCAAAAGAAACTTTCACCAGAATTTGTTTGAAGCAATGCCTTAAGAAATTGTTTTTCGTTTGAATTTGAAGAAGTGCTCTTCTTTTCTAAAAATCTTCCTAAAGGTCTCTCAAGAAAATTTTTCAACAAAAACTTTTACAAAAGTTACAGACCGGCCAAAACCACATAAAAACCTTATTTATCTCGTCTGCAAAAGCTTAACAACTATAATTATTTAAATACTTTTCTTCTGATATAAATGATATAAGTGTGAAAATTATACAATAAAAAGGAAAAGCTTTTCATAAGTTCTTAAAGAAAATCCCTTGAAAATTCTTATAATAGAGTTTGTCGTTCAAAACCGGGTACAGAAAATTTGAATGTAGTTTTTTCTAACAAAATTTTATTGAGAATTCCTCTCATGGTGTTTCACGTTCAAAACCGGTTAAAGAAGATATATCTATATTTTTTTTAAAACTATATTTTATTGGAAATTCTTCTCATGGAGTTTATAATTCAAAACCGATTAGAGAAAATTGTTCTTTAATTTCTTTAAACTAAATTTTATTTTGAGTTCGAAAATTAATATAAATTTTACTAAGAAATTTATCAAAGTGAGATTAACCGTTATTTTTCAGTCTATATAAGAACCCAATGTAATATAGCCAAAGCTTCATAGCAAAAAAATTCACAAAAATGTTATTTAATTGGAAAAAAATTTAAGAGAACCCGAAAAATATTAAAGAAATCTTGTAACAATAAATTTTTCAGAGCTTTCACACAAGCTTATGCTCAGAGAAAAGTTTTTTCTGCCCTAAAGAAATGTGTCTTACATACTTAAACCCCATAACTGCATACAAAAAGATATTCTTTGTACATTAATAAAAAAAACAAGTCAAAAAAATTTAAATTTTCGTAAGCTTTAAGCTTCTTAATAATTAAAAAAAATTCAATACAGTGATCAAAATCATCTAAACTTATGGTTACTGTAACAGTCACTATTAAGACTTAATAAATAAAGAGAGCGTTTTAAACTCTAATAAACTTTCAAGAGTCTTTCGTGATCAAGAATTAACTCAAGGTCGTTGCTTTCAAAAAACTTTTAAGTTAAAAACTTAGAACTCAAAATAATAAATATCGAGAGTTTTTCAACTTTAATAAACTTTTTAGAGTATGTCGTGATCAAGAACTAACTCAAGGTCGTTTCTTTGAAGAAGATTTTAAGAAAAAAAAAATAAGAATATAAAATAATGAATATAGAAAGCTTTTAACTGTGATAAGCTTGCAAAAGTTTTTCATGATCAAGAACAAACTCAAGGTCGTTGCATTGAAAAAATACTTTAACTTTGACGTTAAGCAATAAGAACTTAAAATAATAAATATAGAGAGCTTTTCAAACTGTAATAAACGTCCAAGAGCCTTTCGTGATCATAAAACTAACTAAAGTTAGGTTCTATATATGACTAAGAACTAAAAATAATCAATAAAAATATCTTTTTAAACTTTAATAAGCTACAAAGAGTCTTTCGTGATACGGAACTAACTCAAGGTCGTTTTTTTGAAGAAGCTTTTAAGTTAAAAAACGAGAACTAAAAATAATGAATATTGAGAGCTTTTTAAACTTAAAGAAACTTTCAAGAATCTTTCGTGTTCAAACTAACTCAAGGTCGTTTCTTTAAAGGAGCTTTTAAATTAAAACCTAAGAACTTCAAATAAAGAATATAATTGAGATAAACATATACTTCCAAGAGTCTTTCGAGCTCACGCATTAACTCAAGCTCTTTTCTTGAAAAAAGGTTTTAAGTTAAACAATAAAAACCGAAAAGAATGAATATAGAGAGCTTGTTAAATGGACATAAACATAAACTTCCAACAGTCTTTAGTGATCAAAAACCAACTCAAAGTCTTCAATTTTTAAAAGCTTTGAATTGAATTTAAAAACAACTTAAAATTATGAATATAGAGAGTTTTTAAAACTTAGATGAACTTCCAAGAGCTTTTCATGAACAAGATTTGTTTTTTGTGTGATCAAGAACCATCTCAAGCTTTGAAGAAGCTTTTAAGTTAAAAATAAAAACTTTAAATAATGTATATAGAGAGCTTTTTAAACTTTGGTAAACTAACAAAAGTCTTTCTAATGGCCAACAACTAATTCAAGTTCGTTTCATTGAACTTTTAAGTTAAAATAAAATAACTTTTAAATAATGTACGTAGAGTACTTTTTCTAAAATAAACTTCAAAGAGTCTTTTGCGGTCAATTACAAACTCAAGGTCGTTTTGACAGAGAGCTTTTAAAACTTTAATAAACTTCCAAGAGTTTTTCGGAATCAAAAACAAACTCAAGGTCGTTTCTTTTAATAAGCTTTTAAGTTAAAAAAAGAGCTTACATTATAAATTTAAAGAGCTTTTTAAACTTTGATAAGCTTGCAACAGTCGATCGTGATAAAAAACGTCAACACTTACTTTGCTGTTTACGCACAAACTGCTGACGCCAGCATTTCATTGGAGGTCTTTAAAAGCACTTTCAAAGGAGCTTAAAAAACGTTATATTTTCCCATTATATCCATCTGCTTCTTTATCTCTCCAAATTTCTCTGAGAGATAAGAAAACTGAAAAGAATGAAATGAACTGCTGACTCAAAGCTTTTCAAGAATGTTCTTTAGAAGCAATTTAGAGAAAGCTTAAACGAAGTGATTTTTTTCAATGACATGCAATGTTAAAATTATAAAGGTTGCAATACGTGAGATCAGCGCTTTCAGATGACTTGCAAGTCTTCAAAAAGGCCCTGCGGAGTGCTTTTTTCCCAATAAAAAGCAAAACTTTTTTAATGCGTGTCAAGCGCAACTCGTGAAATAAAAGCTTATTATTAGACAGTTAATAAAATATGCTAATAAAGCAGAGAATAAAAAAATTTAGTTAGCCGTTATTTTGCTGACAAAATAGAGACTCAGTGAAAAGCTTTTAAATGCACATTCAAGCTGTTAGCAAGAACTCAGTCAAGGTCGTTAAGTCAAAGAAAACAACGTAAGCTTTAAGCTTTTTAAGTTTAAATTTATGTTCAAATCCTTATCTATGCATTATCTCTGCTCCGCACGACAGAGAATTAAAGTCTTTAGAAGTATTTTTTTGTTCAGTGTCAAAGAGCTAAAATTATAGTCAATAAAAAAACTACGCCTTAGCTTAACACTAGCGGCAGCCAACACGCTCTAGCTTTTAAATGCGCACTTGACAAAAAAAAAAAAAAAAACTCAAGCCATACAAACGTTTTTTGGCAAGAAATGCAAACTATTTTTACAATATTCTCATTATTCTTCGCTAATATCGCTTTCTCTCTCTCTCTCATTTTCTTAGGTACCAAACTTATCTATGAGCGCACCTTCATGAAGAATCTGCGCGCCTCACCCTTGAGCCAGACACCACCCGGTAATATTCCAGCCTGTCTGTTGCGTGGCACACCCAGAACACCATTCCGTAAATGTGTGCCACCACCTGCCGATCTGATTAAGAAAACGGAATCCATGAAAATTGAGGATCAAGAACAATTCCAGCTGGAACTGTAAATGTATACCTGATATTAAAAAATCCCTCCAAGCAACATCAACAGCTACAACAGAGCATACCGACAACAACAACAAAAAAAATATCATACAAAAAACACAAACAACCAAGCAAGTTCTCAGCAACCTATTGAATGAACTCCAGCATCAACATCAACATCTAAAATTTAGATTCTAAACTAAACATGAATGTAATCTAAAACTTCGAATTAGACGCTAGTTTATAAGCCATTCAAAAGCGTTTGCAGGCTGCTGCTGCAACAGTGGTGCGAAAAACTTAAAAACTTCCATTTAAATTTAAAATGCTTCCATTTGCTGTAGAGTTTTATTTTATTTGTTTATATTTTAATTTTATCATCAACTACTTAACCTTTCGCCCCCATTGTTACGCCCACCTGCAGAGAGTTCACTTGCACTTTCAACAACATTGTTCACTCATTGCTAGATCTTAAGTTGTGTTGCTACAAACTATTTTTAAGTCTTCATTGTCACTCGCTCGCGCCCAAACATACCAACATTTAGTTGTTAAGAACTCATTTTATTTTTAATTAAATTAAAAGAAAGAAAGAAAAAAACATCTAACTATATATTTTTATATTAACTGAATTTTAAATTTATTTGTGTTGCCTGCAAATGTTACAGGCACACATTTAAGAATTGTTTTTTTTTTTTAAAAGTAAATATTTTTTGTACTTCAGTCATATTGACTGGAGGCAAAGCCTTCAGGCATGTCTGCAAAAGGCGTGTTCAATTTTGTGATTTTTAGTGAACTTCAATTTGTTAAAAACTTTAAATATTTTTTGGTAATTATTTGACAACATTTTTTATTATAATACTGCGCAATCATGATGTTTCCAGAGATGATTTAATATTTCGTCTAAAACTAAGCAATATTGTAGTATTTGTTAAATAAGATCATATAAATAAAATTTTAGTAATACCAAAAAAAAAAAAAAAAAAAAAAATTATAAAAATATAAAAATTTCAAAGCATTATATAAAGTATATAAACAAAAAACAAACAACAAAAAAACTATAAAAAAAATAAAAGAAAATATTTATTATAAATTTCAATAGTTTTCACTTATTATGTCTCATAGATTAGATATGACTTACATAGATTATAGATTAAAAAGATTCGGATTAAGAAAACGACTAAAGTAGAATTTGACTTGCTTTAAAATTGTATGACGATTTTGGCCTATGTCATAACTCTATCTGATGGCAATACAATCGATAAACTTTTCTTAAATATGTTCTTAAAAAATACTCACAGCTTATACTTTCATATATTTATGTAGTAATACAATGCAAGTCGAGAAAAAGGATACAGTTCGCACTTTTGGACAGTGGCTTCAAAATCCTCTTTGGTGCTGCTGGACCAAATATAATATCGTGCGATATAAACAGCGATTCATAGTTTAAGAAACAAACCAGTTGACTTATTTTTTGACTTTGACTTTTGAAAAAAAAAAAAACAAAAATACTGAAGCTAATAGAGACATAATCTTCCATAATCTTCCATAGAGGCATAATAGACTTCCCAATCATAAAAAGCAGGCCTGAAAAATTCTGTCAGCAAACCTTTTTTGAATTCACGTTGCTCTCTCTACCGTGCTTCATACTTTTTTATTAACTTTTTCGTCTGAAATATCTCAAAAGGAAGGCCTCTCACTTCTTTTTCAAGGTCGGTACAGTTTAAGGTTACAATATCAAAATTGGTCTTAGGAGGACAACGGATGGCAAAAAGGAGATCATTTGTTCTAGGAAATATGAGAAAGAAGGACAAGTAGATAATACAGTGAAATTACCCTGTCCAGATCAAGGGACCAGAATTTCACTTCGAGTTACGGAAAATTCGAGCTATAGAGATCAAAACCTAAGAAAAATGTTTTAAGAAATCACGAATAGTGAATAGTTATGGGGAATTTCGAGTAAGAGAAGTTTGAGTTAAGGAAGTTTCACTGTACTATAAATTATAATAATATAAAGTACATTCAACTGAAAAAATAATTACTCTGTTGCCAAATTGTCCACTACAAGATAGTTTCCTGAAAACATTTGAAAGACGATTGGAGGAGAAGTTGATTTTGCGATGCATTAGCGATTCGTCCATTCATCGATTCAACAATTGCCCGAGCTATGAATGCGCGATTTACGAAAATTTTTCAAAATTTTCCGTCCCTTATTCCGGCGATCATTGGAAGATGGTCCGATTTTCGATTTCCCACGAGATAAATGCGCGATTCACGAACAATTTTCAAAATTTTCTTTCGCTCATATCGGCGATCGTTGAAAGATGATGGCTTTTCGAATGCCGAAGCGATGATTCCTCGATTTACGAACAATTTTCAAAATTTTCCTTCGCTCATACCGACGATCGTTGCAAGATGGATCGCTTTTCGATCATCCAAGCGATAAATGGGAGATTCACGAAAAATTTTTAAAATCTTCCTTCGCTCATTCCGACGTTTATTGTAAAATGGATTGCTTTTCGATCATCCAAGGGTTATATGCGCGGCTCAAAAAAATTTCCTAAATCTTCCTTCGTTCACTTGGACGATCCTTG
Organism: Tetanocera ferruginea; assembly: GCA_958299015.1. Taxonomy (NCBI): domain Eukaryota; kingdom Metazoa; phylum Arthropoda; class Insecta; order Diptera; family Sciomyzidae; genus Tetanocera; species Tetanocera ferruginea. Next base: position 124,283,337 of record OY282641.1, on the reverse strand, counting down.
GAAGATGACTTTTTGAAAATGTTCAATATCTATCATTGGAATGTGAAGCATGCTCTAAAAAACCTTACAATAAATCAAAAAGCTTAAAAACTTGAAAAATTCATAAAATTGGGACAAACAAACGTCTGTCGATCCCGCTTATATAAACTATAAGACAACTTGTTAGTTATGTTTAACATGCTTACCAACAAATTACCAACAAAGCTGAGGCTACCTAAAAGCGATTAATTCGCTACTCTTGTCGTCGAATTGCTTAAGAGTCCTTCTACCGTTCCTCCTGTCGGAGATTCATTGACGAATATTCCTGGCGAATCGCTTAAGACTCCTCTCGGCGATTAATTCGCGACTCTTTCCAGTGCATCGCTTAAGACCCCTGTCGGCAATTTGTTGGCGAATCTTTTTGGAAATCGCTTAAGACTAGTGTCGGCGATTCATTCGCGACTTTTCCCAGAGAATCACTGAAGACCCCTCTCGTTGATTCATTGGCGCATCTTCCCCGCAAATCACTCATATGGCTGCAGCTGCTTGCATTCAACGTTACCCGCATGACTTAAAAGAGCTCGCAGGCGATTGTCTCATCTTCCAGAAGATTTTCTGGCGAACGGAAGAGAGAGGACCTTCCCGATTTACACAGTGCTGCAGCTGTTTTGCCAATTCAGCAAAGACATATTAGTTTTGCAAGAATACCAAATTCAGACAAGGTGGAATATAGGTGGTTCTTTATTGCACTGCCTAAGGCGGCTTTAAAATCAACAAAATGACGCGTGTCGTTTTTTTTCTATGAGCTTTTCCCAAATTTCGGAATTTCCATAAATATTTGGTCGATGATGGACTTTCCAGGTTTGAAACCAGACTGAAAAGGTCAAATCAGTTGGTTGATGATGTGTTCAGTCTTTTACATAATATGATCGACAGGACTTTATAAGCGATATTAAGAAGGCTTATCCCACTTTATAAGCGATATTAAGAAGGCTTATCCCACGGTAGTTGGCACAAATGGTGGGATCGCCTTTATTGTGGATTGGGACGAACATACTGAGGTTCTAATCGCTTGGAATTCATTCTTCTAAGCATATTGAACATGGAAGCTCGTAAATGCATTTAAGCAGAGCTTCGCCTCCGTTCTGTGCTCAGCCGGTAGGCCATCGGCTAATGCGGCTTTGTTGTTTTTAAACCGAGATATAGCTATTAAGACCTCGTTATAGTCTGGCAGCGGAAAGTTGAAGACATTCATAATTGGGGTTTCCGGAATTTCACCTCTATTGACGGAATTGTTGTCAGCGTTTTCCTTTAAAAGATCAGAGAAATGTTCCCTCCATAACAACAGTGTACTCTGGATAACTGTCGCTAGATTCCCAGTTTTGTCCTTGTAGGATGAAGCTCCGGTTTTAAAACCATCGGCCAGGCGTCTTATTTTTCAAAAATTTTCGAGCCTCTTTATAGCTGCCTATCACCTCTTCGGCAGAATTTCGCATTACGTGCGTCCACTGCGTTCATATATCGCTGATCTGAGGAAAGCTTTCCTGAGAAGCCTTCGCGTGCGTGGGATTGCGTGCGTTCTTAGCTACGCAAAGACGTGTGCGGTCCTTGGCTCCTCGTTTATTTCTTTTACTATATATTGGCAACATTTTATTAATACACGTAGGTACTCAAAATTTTGTTTGCGAACAATAAAACATTTTTAAAAATTACATGACTTTAAAGTGTTGTCCAGCCTTTTAAAATAATATAAGACATAATGTTTTAAACAGATGGAATGAATCCAAACACGTTCATACAACCTTTGCTTCAATAAGGCCAATCGAAAGTAATATTACTCTCTACCTTACAGTGGACCTTACAGGTAATGTATATTAAGTTTTGTAATGGAGAAGAGTGTCAATATTTTTATGAGGTCCTTACAAACGGCACAATTGCATTCATAAACCTGTGAAGAAGATAAATAATTTTTTGGTGGTTTGCAAATTTCTTTTTAGATAGTTAAGATACTGATATTTAACCAAAAGAAAGCCCCATATTTTGCCATTAACGACCCGAAAGCAATGAAATGTAAATTGTTGCAATCAGAAAGCCCAGCGGTCTATTGAAATAAAATAATTTTTTTAATAATATTTTAATTTTTCAATATAGTGCAAAACAACGACTTTTCGGACATTATTGATTTTCACTTTGAAAATGTGTATAAATGTCAAAATATCATCGATTGCGCGAAAAATTTAAATTTGAACATGTAACTAGTTACACTAGTTCAAATCACTAGTTCACTAGTTACATGCAACAGAGAGCAATATGTCAAATAGAGGCATTGCAAGGTGTTCAAAATTGAACCGGACTATGCAAGTAAAATAACAACCAATGTCATAAAGCTTATGATTTTTTTTAAGTCTGGCAATATGTTATTAGCTTGGGCGTTCATTTTTATAACGATTTGTCACATAGTTTCATGCTTATTAGAAATTTTTAAAAGAGAATCGTACATCAGTTGCTTGCATCACCCTTTTTGTCCAGCAACATCAATAAACGAAATGTCAAAAATTGTGCTCTAATATCATCACGGCCGTGGCCATGAGAAATACAGCTGACGAGCTTGATATATCGACTGGATCGGCGCACACCATTTTACATGAAGCTTAAGGCTGCGTTCATAGTGAACTCAGATTCAGACAGCCAGGCTGAAATCTGTGCGAACGAACGAGAAACAAATAGCTATCTATCTCTCTTGTTCACACACTCTGTCTGCCTGGCTGTCTGAATCGGCGTTTACTATGAATGCAGCCTAAGACATACCACGCACATAGGTGTATTTCATCGATTTAGGCGGCCCAAATTATTTTATTGGGTACACAGTTTCTAATCATGAACGTTTTTTATTTTTTTATATTCTTAACCCTCTATGACTATTGGTTCATATTGACCCACCCCAAGTTTTGGGCATGTTTGTGAGAGCATGACAAAAATTATATTTTTTAAAAGACGTATACCTCAAGTGTTAAGTTTTTGAAGAAAAATGTACAGCCACGGAAAGCCGCATATAACAAAATCCTTCGGATATCCAAGCATTTTTTTTATAAAAAACTAGAAAAACGACGCATTTTTAGAAATATATTTCTAATTTTGAATGAATACAATACATACAAACCACCTTTTATATATTTTCAGATACCCTCTCAGAACAATCTATTTATATTTTGATTTAACAAAATATGTGAAATAAAATAAGAGGCTTTACGAATATACTTTCCTAACCAGCTATCAACTCAAACAAAATTTCAACTAAAAATGACAAAGTTTAGAGAGTAAGACTAATGCTTGGTTTTCACTTAGTCAATTTTTTTTTTTGACTTCAAAGTTAAAAGTTTAAAACATCACATAAATAACAACTTTTTTGCAATTTTTGCTAAAAACATGTGAAGAGATTGCTTTTTCTATTTTTCGCCATTGTCAAACGGACAAAAATTGACAACGTGTTGGCATTTTTCATTTGACTGACAACAACTGACTATTGAAATTGACATAGTGAAAACCAGGCTTAAGAGAAAAATAATTGATGTCCATTTTTCATACGCTACATAACAAAGTAACAAAAAAGTTTGTCTTTTAAAAATCGGTGTTTGATTAATTTTAATTTGGTCCTATTCCCCAAAATCAAATTGTCACTTTGTGGAAAACATGTTGGAACGATTGAAGACATCAAAGAGAAATAACATAATTCTGAAATCGGGCTACCAATAATTCTTTCATGTTAAATGTTGATTGATGTTGATTAAATATTAAAGAATATTTTTATTAAATTAATAAAATTAAAGCATAATTAACCGTTGTTGTTTTATTTGCATTGTCCGATTCAATTTTGAATCCATTGAGCATAATGACATAAAAAACTAACGGCTGTATTCATTAAAATTGATGAGCCTCTTATAAAGCCTTTAAAATAAATATCAAAAACTGTATTCATAAACGTCCAATAACGACAAAAACCTCTTATAAAGGCTTTATAAATGAGAAACCTTCAATAAACGCTTGATAAAGCAATTTTAAAATATTAACTCTCATCTGAGCACAAAAAATGTCAAAAATGCTTCAAACTAATTCAAAAAATATTAAAGCCTTGAAAAACCTTTCAAAATATTGAAAATAAAAATAATAGGTCTGTTCCCGTACTCTAAAGTTTTAGTCCAATTTACCAGTTTTAGTCCGAGAACCGTTCCCGTACTCGAAAAAATGGTAAAAGAGAGTGCAATCGAGATAGTAAAACATTTCCCCTCCTTGTCAAAAGTTGCAAGTTTTAATCCGAGAAATTGCTTCAGGTAAAAATTGTAAAAGTGTCAAACTGCTTAAAATCAGCTGTTTACAAGCTAGCAAAGAAATTGCGATACTTTAAAATTTCTTTGAAACTATTAAAATGGAACCCAGCAACATGGGAAAATGTGTAAAAACTAATTTAAATTCTTAACTTGAGAATTAATTTCAATATATATTAAAAATATTAGGTATTTCGTCTGCAATGCCGATGCTCCTCATCAAGCCAATGCTGGACAAACTATCTTATATGACAGTTTTTACAATTTTAGTCCGAGAAGCGTTCCCGTACTTTTTTGTGTTTTTCTCTTTTTTCGAAAGATTTTTTCTCATTCTCAGATTTTTGACAGTTTTAACATTTTTCGTCCAAAAAGTACGGGAACAGACCTAATAAGTCACAATTTTTTCAGAGCAACACATAGATATAGCCCGTTTCAAAAGAGAAGAACATTTTTTAGTTTCATTTTTCGATGCGCAGTGAGAAATTATTTTTAAAGCTAGAAAATTTTTTTGAGTGTAATTTCTTGTTCTTTTTTTTTGCGTGTTTTACTATTTTTTTATATATTTAAATGCGCAAACATTCATAACATATGATCGCACAAGTACGGTGTTGCACCGACGTCCTGCAGCAATAAAAAATAAATTATTTTCTCAAGAAAAAATTGTGAAGTGAAATTTCGGCTAACAAATTATTTTTTGACGCCCCCTTTTTTTTCAATTTTGATTGGTTGATTTCGAAAAATAAAATTCAGTACTTCCGCAGAGCAGTTGCGATGAACAACAAAATTCAGGAATATACATTAATTTTTTTTCATTTATTTTTCTGCTCAGAGAATATTAAATTTTCTTTTTAATGTAGACCAATCAGAATGAAGAACGCTCTCAAAATTATTTTCTTATTCTCAAACATGCGCGAAAATGTTTTTCTCTTTTGAAACAGGCTATAACAAAATTTGTTGACTATTTGAATGTCAAAATATTGATAAAATTGTGACACATAAACAAAAAATTATTATATTAAACGTCCAATAATGACAAAAACATCTTATAAAGGCTTCATAAATGAGAAACCTTCAATAAACCCTTGATATAGCATTTTTAAAATTTTTATTCCCATCTGAGCACAAATATTGACAAAATACTTCAAATTATTTAAAAAAACATAAAAGCATGGCAACACATTTCAAAATATTGAATATAAAAATATTAAGTGACAATTTTTTCAGAGCAAAACATAAATAACAAAATTTTTTGCCTGCTTGAAACAAAAAATTATTGATTTTATCAAATTTGACACTGTACCCACTTAAAATTGAAAGTGTTCCTATTTTAAGAAAAAAAGGTTAAGACAACATTTTTATGAATAACAATATTTTAAAAAGCATTTTATCTCTAAAAAGCTTTTTTACTATTGAGCATTTTAAAGCTATTTTAAGATTTTTTTATGAATAAGACTGTAATAATTTAATGCTTGAAAGCTTTATAACTATATTTTTTTTTATAATTGAATAAAAAGTTGTATCACTTGACAATTATTCCTTAACAATTGAAGAAAATACGATTACATTTAAACATTTTTTTTCTTAAATAACTAGGTATTTTATGTATTTTTTAAATATTGTCATGCATTTGATTGATTAAAATACCTGATTAACAAAAAAAAATATTGTTATTATCTTTTCTGGTTCAAAAGTAAGAGACTTTTTTTCCAAAAAAAACAACTTTTTGACTACATTGCATCTCATCATCCAGAGCAGACAAAATAGAGAAAAATTAATACATTTTACTGGAAAATTTTGCAAAAACCGATGTGTGTTCCAGGGAGTAATACTCCGTTCGCTGCTAACAAAATCGTGTCAATTACAAATTTAAAATAGCAAAAGGAGCACTAGCTGCCAGGGCCTTTGGCTCATAATTTTGATAGGGATGGTTAAGTAAAAAATCTAAATTTTTTAGGCTACTGCATGTCACTTTAAATTCTGTCATTTTACTAGTGTTAATAGACTACGAAAATCGTTAATTTTCCGGTGATGGAAAAGCGGTAGCGTGAAATAAAAAATAAAGAAAATAGATCAAAGCAAAGTAATTAACTGATATTTAAAAAAAAACTCGAAAAAAGTTATCGCGATGGCCAAATGGGTAGAAATATACCCAATGAATATCTCACTAGCGCATTGAAGTATGGATCTGAGTTTTTGTTTGTGATCATTTTCGATCAATTGTAGATCGTGTATGATTTTATCGTTATTTTCGACATCCAAAGTCGTAGAAAATCTTCGCACGAAAAATTTAAGATTTTATTTCATTTTTCCCATGATTAATGTTCCAAATATCTCTAAACAACCGAATAGCACTCGTATGACAAAACTTTCTGAATACGTTCTCCATTAGATACGTTAGAGTTTACGATGACAATGTCAAAAGTGACATATTCACATTAGTTTTGCCATAACTCAAGATTTAGATTTATACGTATGTTAAAATGCATGACTTTAAAAATGTAACTTTTAAAATTTAAGAATTTAACTTAAAAAGTAAAGTTCTAGTATGCTCTTCATAATATATTAACATGCATAATGAACTGATTTAAAAATTTTTCAGAGCTTAGGGGGGCACTTGTCCCCTGGAGCCCCCTGTGGACACCCATGCATGGACCTATCGAGAGGCGAGTTTGGCGAGCAATTAATCTCACGTTTTGGATAAGTCAAATGGCCGCCGATTTGACCCCCTAGACTATTTTTTGTGGGGCTTGACCTGAAGTCTCTCGTACATACATATATAGGGACAAGCCAGCCACAATTGCAGCCCTGGAGAAAAACATTAAAGTTGCCGTTGGTGAGACACCGGCCGAAATTCTGGAAAAAGTAGCTAAAATTGGAGCTTACGGATGGGCCATCTGGATAGAGCTTACGTGAAATAATATTTAAAAAGTAAATGACAGGCATTGATGTATCACTCCAAATAAACATTTCATTTGCTACTGCAAATTTTTGTGCTTTTTCAAATTCAAATCACCCTTTACATTCTTAAAAAACTTAAAATCGTTTTAAAAAAAAGGATACTTTTATAAAAGTTTTTAAAAACAAAATGCCTAAAACATGCCCTTTTAAACATAATACACTAAAATCAACATTTTTATTAATTCAGTTATTGATTTCATTATTTATATTTTTATTTTCTTGCCAATTCACTGCACTGTGAGTTAGTGAAGCAAATTTTATTTTGAAAGATATGTGGAAGAATATTAATCATTATCAACTAATATGACACATGAGGCGAAAATTTATGATCTCAATACTAAAATAAATTTTAATATTTATGCAGTATATTTAATATATTATTATTATTATTTTATGGCTGTAATCTTCAGAGCACCGCAATACTTATCACTACAATCGATGCAATGTTTCAAATTCTATTTGTTGGGTTATCAAAGGATTTATTGACTTACTTCAAATGAAATGCGCAATTATTTTTGAATTTATGCAATCAATTGGAAATGTCAATAAAAAGATTGTTATTTTATGACCGAAATATAAATAGCAACATTGCTAAACAGAGGCGAATTCATAATGAACGGAATGGTAAGAATATTTTCAAAGTTAAACTGTTTAGCAGATATCAAGAATGGACAATTAGGCTGAACATAAAGATATTTTGAAGCCGCCACTGCATTGATTGCACGCTTAATATGTGTATAAATTTGTGTTTATTTTTAACTTCTTTTACCACCTCGACCTAATTCAATATTATTTTTATTATTTTGCAATTATTTATTTAAAATGATAGTGATAGGAAAATTTAACAAACATATCATAAAAATTTTCTTATCTATTGAATATTCTAAAAAAAAAGAAGAACAAATTGTTTGAACACCATGGGGCAGATAAGAGCAAAAAAACCCAAGTGTAGTTTTATAGTCTGCGGACACAAAACAATATAATTCTGGGCTTTCATGAGCTCTTTATATTAGCCCGTAAGAATTATCATAACAAGACTTGAGAATGGGAATAAAACATGAAAACTGACTTTATACCACTGAAAAGAAATAAATTAGGCGTTTTTTTTTTTAGTAATATTATTCTTAAATTTTTTAATTTTTTTGAAAATTTTTTTTAAAATTCTAAATATTTGACTATCAGGCCCAATATATTCCCCAATTAACTAAACCTCATTTCCATACCGTACATTATAAATTTGCGCATATCTTGAACTATTCTTATCGGGAACTACGTAAATAGCTTTATGACACAAAAAAAAAAAAAAGCAAAAACAAGACCATCTAAGTCAACATAGAAGCTTTTGCGTTGGCCCGCTGCGTTAAATTGATTATTCCTTGCTAAATGCTTCTTCACACAAATCAACCAAAAACACACACACTCACACATAAAAAAGCAAAAAAAAATTATCAAGCTTTTTCTTAACTTCAACTTTTTTGTTGGTTTTTGCCATTGAAGTAAGTAGTGGTTGTCGTCGCTATAAAACGTACTACAAGAATCCAAAGTTGGGATAGGATTAATTTTAAGCAAACAGCGCATCGGTATGGTTGAATGTATTTGAATTTCTGTTGGTGTTTGTGCTCGTTCGCTTGGTCTGGCTTTGGCTTGGCTTGAGTTGCTTTGAATTAGACACTAAAATCATATGCAAACAAGCGCAGAAACTTATTGCGTAGTTTCGAAATATTTCTCTTACGTTCCATATGTGTTGCACGTCCTCTTCCCCATGCTTCACTCCAGCCCATCCACACAACGAAGCTCTGGACAAAGTCGAGTGGAGTCAATTGACTGCAGCCGGCCGGCCAGCTTAAGCTTTAGTTGCAAATATGTAGCTGAAGTGCAGGCAAGAGAAGAAGAAAGCAAATAAATGGTAGTCGTTGTAGTCACTTTGTTGTCAACACCAGCGAGGCTTCTTCCAAACGCTTGACTTTTATTGCAGCTTAGTGTGCTCAGCAATATATTTTAACGATCTCAGCTGAAGGTGCTGTCAGCTAACTATCTCGAAGTGTATCATTGATTTATGGAGAATCTTTGAATATTTATGAATTATAGTCCAAAATTTATGAACACATTCATTCGGGGTTTGATTTATTGAGATGTACTGAAAAGAATAATACTGTTTAATGCCTAGCCCCTTGAGCTTATAAAGGAGAATGCCTCACATGGTTGGCACAAAGTTTAGCTCTTTAAAGCCCAGAGGGTACCTTATCGAAAGTCCAGAAAGGCTGTGACTTTCGGTAATTCTGTGGTATTTAGGTTGTGGGAAGAACATATAAAAGAGTTTTGAAGGGTACTCTTCAAGAATAAATTGGTCTCAAACCGCAGAAAAATATATTAAAAAAGACCATTAAATAGATGTGTGCTTTAAATCAATTTTTTTCCAAATAAAAAAATTTAATTTTTTCATTGACGACAATTTTTAAGATCCTAGTTTCAATACCCATATGATTTTTTCGAGACTAGCAATTCATTCAACTTCTCAATGCTTATACTTTCAGATCGACGGAAAAAATGACCAAATCGCGTGTTTTTGGTCTCGAAGTAACTTAACTTATAACAAAAACCACTCAATTTGGCCTCTTTTTGACCGCATCCCTCGACCTGAAAATATTTTCTACATCTGAAGGAATCGACATTGAAAACTTTCTCCCGAGTCTCCGAAAAATAATTTGGGTCTTTAGACTAGGATTTGTAAAATTTATTCTAGAAGAGAACTATTGAGAAACTCCCAAGAGCATCTTATTTTTTTTTTTCCTCTGAAGGTTGCCTATATTTCAAGTCACACTACATAATAGAAGTAAGGTAAGTCTAAAGTCGATCTAGCCCGCCTATAAAATATTCTCAAACTACTTGTTTAATACATAATTTTTTTATTTTATTCGTGTAGGAGGAACCTTCAAAACATCCCATTAGCGCAGGTGGGGAAGTGCGTGATTTTTTTGCACTTACCTCCACCGCATTGAATCTCCGAACCAGTATGAATACCGTTGAACCGCCGAAAGGCATGGCTTCGCGGGATGAGGGAACAGCACTAAGCTGAAAACTGAAGGACGTATTTTATGTGTCGGAGGGTCAAGCAGTGAAGTTAAGAGCTTACATTTTTCTTCTCAACTTAGTTTAGGGGAACCCTAAACTTCGTATATAGATTCCAATCTAACTTATTTTGTAAACGGTCGACTCATCAAAGTTCGTCGATTATGCGTTTGGCCAAAGTGCTTACCACTGACAAATTTGTTTTCCTTCTCAACATGAGTTTTACCAAGTGTTGGGTTGTCACCATTTCGTCGAGGTGAACCGAAGCATCAGTTCTAACGTCGTTGAATCTAGAGCCTAGAGCGCGAGTGCCCGCGTGCAGTGTCTTCTTCTGTGCTACCAGAGCAATGAGTGCAAAGAGGCTCTAAGCCAACCGTGCCCGCTCCGAATTTGGGTGAGATAAAAATTAACTGAACCGTGACTTCTACCACACCACACGGACATGTTAGGGATGATGTTATGAGGCCAGCATCCCTAACCTGATCTATCCCAACGTGCCTGCCAGCATACTCTAAGAGCGCCTAGTCTAAACACCGACTCTACTCCTCGTCGGTGGCCCAGTCCATTGATGCGTGCATCAAAATCGAACGCACGACGTTAAGAAGGAGTGCCCTGCGAGCTTGCTTTGGTCATCCTGTTTAGCTGCTTTTCTGTGGGCATATTCTGGGTGCTGTTTAAAACAGAGTTGAGAGTCAATCAGCACGTCGAGGTACTTTATAAATAGTTTTGAGTGCACCACAGTCCCACGCACGTTTATAACTGCAATTTCGGTCTTTTTACGACTACTGATGAGCACCGCCTCTGTCTTGCGTTCAGCTAAACTAAGCCTAGCTGACTTTAGCCAGTCGTAAATAGTGCTAATAGCAACACTTCTAAAGGCCTCCACTTCTTAGCTGTTACCACAATAGCTTAATCATCCGCAAATCCGATGTTCTTGACACCTGTAGGCACCTCAAGCCTTAGAACACCATCATACATGACGTTCCACAGAAAGGGTCCTAGTACTGAATCCTGCGAAAAGCCGAATTGCACTACTATCGGTCGAATATTGCAGCACTCTCTCATGGAAATAATTTGCAATAACTTTCGCGAGATAGCTTGGTATTCTAAATTCCCTAAGAGCTTTCACAATCTTGATCCAGCTAGCTGAGTTGAACGCATTGCGTACATCAAACGTTGCTACAATTCAATATTGTTTTGCACCTTTCCTTCATCGAGTGCCTGCGATCACTTCCTGTGCAGTAGTGATGACAAGGTTTATGGCTTTTGCCGTTGAGATTCCGAAACCCAAACTGGCGATTCGATAGCCCTCCCACTATTTGGATTGCCGATTCGGTTGCACAACAGTCGCTCAAAGACTTTCCCCTATGTGTCAAGCAGACAAATTCGTCTATAGCTTAAAGGATCTTCTGTGGAGACACTGCCTTTTGATAGGATAACTAGTCTCTGGGCCTTCCACTAAGCTGAAAATCTGCCCTACCTTCGGCAGGCGTTGAAGAGCTGGAGAAATGCTCGAGGTTGCTCTAGTATGGCGAGTTCTAACCCACGGCTAGGAATATCATCTGGCTCTGGTGCCTTTTTGCTCTTCAAGGATTTGGCAATTATAACCACCTCATCAGTGCTAACCATTATTATTTGATGAAGATCTTCGTCTGCAAGATGGGGTGAAATCACTGGTTGTGGCGGAAAGAGAGTCCTTACTACGATACCAACCAGGAGTTGGTCATTAGGAGTCTAACACCTTCAGCTTTTTTGTTACTTGCTTGTTGTCGGTTCTCCATGAACTAACTTCTGCTTCATCACATATCTGTAGGATTCGCGAAAAGCTTCGAGTGTGTCGGTACCTCTTGAGCGGTAATATCATCTTCTAGCTTGAATGCATTCTCTGCGCATTCTGGATGCCACCAGTATACTGGACTGCGGTGTCATTTGCTTGGTCTTCTAAGGTGCATGAACGCGTCTCCTGACTTGGTCAGTGGCTTGTCTTGCCACTGACCGGTTGCTGTGCCAGCGAGGTGTATATCGGTCATCATTACTCTGAAGATGTCTTCGTCTAGGGAATCTGAGGAATCTAGGGAAATTGAGCAGCACCACGTCAAGTGATGTGAACGCCTCGAGAAGTATGAAGCCGCTTTGGTTTGTATGTTGACTGCCCCATTATACAGCCCAAGCGTTAAGGTCGCCAGCTATTAGAACTGGCCTAGCCCCTCGTACGTCTTTAACTATGGCGTTTATGGTCTCCCCAAACTCTTCAACGGACAAACTCACAACCTCAACACACTCTACCACGACCCGAACAAAGGCGTCCTTGACAGCACTGTACTTTTCCTACGTCGGGGCATGCGCGCAAATTAGGCTTATGCGGAAGAATTTCACGCTCCATCATTGTTGCTGGTCCAATATATTGAGTGTTCTATTTCGAGTGTTCTATTTTGAGTTGCCTATTAAAAATAGTTGTACTAGTGCGTCACAAAATGCTGTCTTAGTTACTAACATACATATGGCAACCAGATTTGGAAAAAATTGGGGTTTTTGGAGAAGAAAAAAACACACAAAAAAAGTTCATGAAATTTTATTTACTGTCAAGTTTAGTTTCAATTAAACACTAACTCTTCGCTTGTGCTCGATATTTTTCCGAGCTTTTATATGTGGTAAGGATTATTTATTTCAAAATAAATTTCTTCAAACTACACTAATTTCTCTAGTTATATCAACAAGTTGATATAAATAGTGTTCAAAACTGAGTTGATATAAAATAAGTTAAAAAAAGTTACAAAGAAAAAATTAAAATTAACAAATAAACAAAGATTCATTTATTTTGACTCACGCTTGTTAGTCGTTTAACAAACTAAACGATGATTAGAGATGACCTGATTTTTCCCCTTTTTTTTGCACTGTGAGTCATGCAGAACAGGTGCAGCAGGTTGTTATCTAGTATCTAGTTAAAATAAGAAAATAAAAAAAAAGTTTAAAAAATGTATGCCTTTAAAATGCTGTTTTAAAAAAATAACCACGTAATTTTTTCACAGTTTTGCTTTATTTTATTTTTTTTTTGTTGCTTTTGTAACGTTTATCATTTCATGACTTGGTTGTGAGACATTTTAAATGACTACAATTTTAAATCAAGTTGAAACACATCTTCATATACATATATATTGGTTTTTATACATATACAGAAATTTTGTTTTTTTTTAAAAATACAAATAAAAACAATTGTTGATTTTTTTTCTTTTGTTTTTGTTGTGTTTTGTTTTGTTGTTCTTTACAAAAATATTTAAGAAACTAATATTTATAAAAAGTAAAAAAAATACACAGTTATATTTTGTAATTATATGAAAAAAGAGTTAAAGCAAATAACACATACATAGATTATTATAAGTTACGAAATATATATATATATATTTAATATAATATTAATTGGCAATAATGCAGAAATAAATACAAAGAACTTAACTTAATACAATCAATACAAGAAGAAGTTCACTTTAGAGTTGTTTTTGTTTTTTTTTTTTTTTTTTTTTTTTTTTTTTTGCAAAAAGAAATATACAGAGAGATAAAGTTAAGTTAATTTTGAGTAAAGCCAAGTTAAAGATAGATAAACTAACACTTGATATGAATAATTTTGGAGTAAAATTGTAAGTGTGTAGATTTGAGTACAAAATTAAGACAAAAATTAAAAAACAATTTTTTCAAATATTTTTAAATTGAAAACAGAAAAAAAAAAACATTCAGTTTATGTGGCTTTTAGGCTAATGATAAAGATATAACTGGTTGGTTGCTTTAACATAATCAAGTGTAAGTCTGTGAATAATATTTAAAAAAAAAAATGCAGTATAAAAACACTAAAAAAAGACAACAATATTTATAATGCTTACAGCTAATTTATTTTTTGTTTTTTTATATATATATATATGTTGCTAGAGATCTTTGAAATCTCACAAACACGTGCTTTAGGGAAATACCAGCATTAAGGAAGCACTTTCGTTAAATATAAATGTTTGTATTTATTTACTACTTTTTATATATATGTGTGTGTGTGTGTTCAGTTTAACTTTTGTAATTTTTAACCACTTTTCGGCTGTTATGTGAATATATATATTTATAGAGTTCTTTATACTTTAATAATAACAATTTAAAATTCAACAGTTTTGAAAAAAAAGAGTAAAACTTATACAAAAAAAAGGGAAGAGATAAGAGGCAAAGAAGATAGGTATTTAAGCTGGTTTGAATGTTAAAGTGTGCAAGTGGAAAAATATTTTGGAATACTACAAGTTAAAGACAAAAATTGGTAAATATTGGTTGTAGAGTTAGCTTCGCTATTTTTTGTTTATAATTTTAAAAGGCATGTGCTATAATGTGCTCGACTTGTGCTCTCATGTGCCGCAGTCTTAGGAAAAATGTTCACTTTTGTACATTTTAACAGAAGCAGAAGATTTTTTTTTTAGAAGTAAGTTAGGCTTTTAATTAAAAAATGCCAACAAGCTGAAGTCATTATGAATTCTGGCTTTTTGAAAAAATTCAATGGGTCCCTCTGAGATTATTTCGGTTGGTTTGAATATTTTTTCATTATTTTAAGTGGATTTGGTGAAGTTGTAGGATCGTGCTAAAAATAAGAAAATGTTCTAATTCTTTGTTACACTATTGCACACGGCCATTGCGGATAATCCTTAATAAATTTCGCGGCTAACTTAACGAATCTTTCAGAAAATTCTACCGCCGTTCTTAAAATAAGTAAATTTCATGATTTTCTTAATATCTTAACGGTTTATGACAGCACAATTTTCGAATTTTTTCAAAATTTTCATTAATTTACAAAAATCACGTTATTAGCATTAATTAATTTCTCTCACCACGGCACTTGATAGCACACAACGGACTCAATACAGCATATATATATATCTATTATTTTGATATAAATAAAAAAAAACAACTCAGCCACTAACTTTGCCACACTTTAACATTCTTACACATAACATAAAATACAAAAAAGTGCGAACGATGAATGATTTGGGCAGCGTCAAATCAAAACGTGTTTAACTGCAAAACTTTATCATTAGTTTTGTGAGATATTTTATTAAATTTGACGCCGTCGTTAACATATGAAATTTTGAAACCATGTCCAGTTAATTTTTTAACTTTTGAAGCATAACTTTGCTGACACGTGCTGCTGCGTTTAATAGACAATCAATCAATTTCTTTTGTATGTGTGTAAAAAACAAAATGCTTATTAAAATTTAAATATTTAACTGTTAAAACATTGAATTTTGTTTTTCTTTTCTTTTGGTTTGTAATATTAATTTTTGTTTTGTTGCTTTTTGAAAGCATTAAAAATGGACAAAGATCTTCTACGTTTAACTTGATTTTATATTTTAATTTCAATTGTATATTTTTTCTTTAATGGCTGCTTACAACTTGCGCAGCATATAGAGCACACACCCAGTATTTAGTTTATTAGTAATAAAAATTTGTATTTTAATAACAGTTATTCAGTGACTTTAGTGCCTCCAACATTAGAGTGGAATAGCAACAAAGTTTGTGTGCATTTAGTTTAGTCAATTGAGTCAATTAATTGTTTGTCTTGTATGTTTTTTTTTTCTTTTTCTAAATTTTTTTCTTATTCTTCTTCATCTTCTTTACTACAAAAGTACAAAGTACAAAAGTTCATATGCAAACCGTTTAACATTGCCTCACTTTTCTCACAGATATATATTAATATATATACAATATACAAAAATCTTTATCATACCTTTTCATCAACATTTTCTTCAACATTATCATCATCATTATTATTATTATGTTTATTATTTTTAACGAATCTTTCTTTATACCTATGCTTATTTTTTGCTTTTTAATTTAGCAAAATTACGAAATATTAGACAGTTATAAGTTTAATATTATTTATGTTTGTATATAAGCAGCTTTTGGCTGTCTTATATCTCTTGCTTGGTCACTAAATATATCACCCAAATTGCGTACCGTACTTGCGTATTTTACTTCTCGCCATGCTACTCGCTCACCATAATATTCGTCATGGTTGGCATCATAGAGACAACCACCAAATAAATCGTCAAATCAGTTAATGTCGCTTAATTGCACCTAATTAGGATATTGTTGTTGTTTCTGTTATTGAGTCTGCTTGCGTTTCTTCATTTAATGAAGCGTTTGACGCTGCAGGTGGTGCTGATGGTGGTGGTGGTTGTTGCTGTTGTTGTTGTTGCGTTGCTGCTGCCATTGATTCAGCTATAGTAGCATCCGTGGTTATTTCCGCTGCTGGTGTTGTTGGTGGTGCTGGCGGTGGTACTTGTTGCTGCTGTTGCTGTATCTGTTGTTGCAACATTTGACGATGTTGTCGCCAATAGAAAACTGGATATTTTAGTGTCGTTGTCAATGTGTCGTTGTGTTCTTCCAGCGAATTGTTGGCATAGTGCAGCACCAATTTCTTAAGACTTGTATAAATATTATATGGCGCAGCAAAACCATACGAACGTTCCGTATTGAAAATAATGCAATGGTTGATCGTTTGAGCGCAGGCTATGGAAAGTGCATAATGTCCTGCGGAACGTGCTCGTATGAGGAATGTTCCAGTTGGTGCGTCTGCTAGCAGTTCTTCTGCCTCACGACGTGTACAGTCTTTGAGGAACCATGACGATTCATCATTGTGCGGCAAATTGGACTCACTCTCGTAGCGTTCTTTCCACGCATCGTAGCCCATTTCAATAAGTTGCTTGATGTCCTCATCTTTAACACCAAACTCACCAAGACGTCTGTTCCATAGGAGAAAGAGAGAAAGAAAGCAGAAGGAAAGAATATTTAATACATTATTTATGACAAAGATTAAGCTTATTTTAATAATTAAACTACAATACAAAATGTCAACAAAAATTTTTTACTTAAATCCACACAATATAAAAATCATTGGAATGAAAACTTATACTTAAACGAGAGAACAAAAAAATAAGTTAGCAGATATACGGCTGGTTTCTAGAACATAGGCAAAATTAACTTGAATGATTTAATTGAATAATTAAGGCAGCTTAACCCTCTGAATGACGGTGTAGCATATCCGCTGCACCTATGTTATTCGTTTTAATGCCAATATCTATTATATTTCGCATGTTAAAGAAGTGAATATAGTCATTCTATATCATTAAGATGTTGATGGAGTAATTTTGACTAAATTTTTTTTGCATTTATTCTTTTCTCAAAATTATTTACTCAAATTAAATATGAAAAAAATTACTTTTTTCCAAAAAAAAAAACCGGTAAAATTAAATTTTGCTTATTTACAATAAAATATATTTTATACTCGCTTATAAGGAATCTATCATGATATTTATGCTTTTCCAATATATTGATCTACTACTGCGCATTGCTAAGTAAAGCTTAATTTAAATTTGCTCTGACTAAAGATTTCATGGATTTTTCTGGTACGCATGCGGAGTGCTGGTTGGCCATCTTCGAATCTCATGAACCTGATGACAGATTCGTAATTAGCGACTTCAATAACATGAAGAATATAACTCCTTTTCAGAAATATTGTTTAAGAAAATGTGCCCCTGAAAGAATTAATCGAAAAATGTTTATGACACTTGATATTCGCAAAAGGAACTAAACTTCATTTTACTGGAATGGAAAAAAATTTAATAATGGTTATCATAGACTTGTCAGTAAAGTCATTAATGTTAACCTTTATTCGGCACACTGAAGTTGTTTTTCGGCACCCCATTATTTTTTTATGTTTTAAGAAACTACAAAAAAGAAAAATCAAGTCAAAATATTCTATAGTTTAATTTTTATGACGGTTTTTTTGTCACTTGGTGCACATGAACCCAGTTTGTCGAGCATGTTATACAAGATAAGTGTGTCGAATAAGGATTAAAAAGCATTACGAAAACGAATGAAGTTGACGTGTTTTGAGTTCCGAGTCGAATTCCGAAACAAAATTAAATCAAATTCAGAAATAGGAGTCAAGATTAACGGGTAACATTATAAAACCGAAGTTTTGATAAAGTTTCTATATCCAAATTTCGAAGACGACACATCAAAAATTCACCATTTTCATGTGGTGCAATGCAAAAGCGAGACACGCTATGGGGTAGTAACAAAATCAACACAAGAGGTGAGTTTTTAATTGACTTTATTATTAACTCTAACCTTTCGTTGGAAAGGGATGTTAGACAAAACGCTTCTTTCTAACAACGAGTCTTTTAAAGTAGTTAGCTGGAGAGTGTCCAGAAAAGGGTCATTTTCAGATCATATCTTGATTCTTTTCCACTTGAACCTACAAATAGAAGCTCATATACCCTTTCGTAGCTCCAAACACTTTTTCCAGAGTGGCTCGACCAAAACTCCTTAATATAACAAACATTCATATTTCGACTGTTGAAGAACTTATTTCTACTGTTGAGTACCTTGAAAAAACCAAGCAGGTCGCTTTTAGGATCTCGTGTCCTCGTAATGGTGGGAGGAAGAAATCTTTTCATCCCTGGTGGTGCAAGGACCTCTCTGATCTTAGAAAAAAACATTAGAAAAACATTCAACTTACAAAAAAGCAATTCGAGACTCGAAAAAGCAATCTCTAAAAGAAAGAAAAGAACACTCCAGTCCCTTCTTCGCTGGAGTTCCTAATCAAAAAACATTTTCCTGGCTGTAAGAGGCAAGAAGATGCAAGAGGATGGAACGTGGACGAAATCTACTGAAGAATCGCTGGAGCTCTTAATTAACACACATTTTCCTGACTGCAATACTAGATGCAGTGAGATTACAGATACAATGATATCGCAGGCTATTCCCATGAGACTTATCAGATCAATCATCATAAGGGATAATATAACTTGAGCTATTAAAAGATTCTCTCTAGAAGAGAAATACTATTCAACACCAAAACCAAGGTGCAACACATTATCTTACTCAAATGAAAAACCGAATTGTCTTACTTAAATGACCAGGAACTCTCACTATCCAAAATGGCAAAATATCTGGGATTTTTACTAGATTCAAAGCTCAATTGGAAAAGCAATGTTGAACATAGAATCAAAAAGGCATGTATAATATTCTACGCTTGCAACAAGAGTTTTGGAAAGAAATGCGGTCTCAAACCAACAATGCTCATATAGCTTTACACCGCAGTGGTACACCCTATACTAGTGTATGGGGCACTAGTCCGGTGGCCAGCACTAAACAAAACATACAATATAACAAAACTAGCAAGGATTCAGCGAACGAAAAAGCTATGTGCTTGTCTATTTCTAGCAGGATCTAGAATGGCACGCTTGGTAAACCTTTCTTCCAAAACCTTGATAAACTTTCACCTGCTAAGATTTTAAATCTTTATGCAATAACAATAGAGTTCAAAACAATAGAGAAGATCAACAACATTCTACGATTCCTCAACCGCACTGGATGGATGGTGTGTGGCTGTTGGACACACCAACTACGTGTTCCAACAGGATGGTGGTCATACACACATCGCCAAAGTTTTTCAAAACAGTTTGATTGATTTTCTTGCAAAGGATGGGGTCGTTCATCTCAGCTCTGCTAGGATTTAAATCCCTATGGTTTTTTGTTTGATCGGATATGTTGTCATATATTAACAATTATAAGTTCACAAGCCTAGAAAAGGATAACATTCAAAAGATATAGAACGAAATGCATATGAATGCTGAGCGTGCCGCTTACTGTTGCAAAGCTGTTATCGCAAGGGTTTCTTTAGTAAACGCATCACACTACTTTTTCGAGCGTTTGCCTGCGAATGTATGTGCATATTGTTTTTGTTTAATTCTTGTTAATATTAATTTTTTTATGCTGTTCCATCGAAGCAAGATAAAACAAAAACGATTATGACTTTTATTTAGCTCACATTTTGAAGGAAAGCTAGGGTGTTGCTTAACTTGCAACATTGATTAAATTTAAGTTATAAAATATTTTTGAATGAATGCTGAAGAACTTATATAGGCAGTTTTTGTTGGAGTTCCTTTTTGAGATCAAAAACATAAGCATTACCACAACAGAATGTTGCTGGATAAACGAACGCACAGAAAAGCTGCACTGTGCGCACCCAAACGCTTTCAGCAGCACAGCCCCAAAACGCTTCGGTCACAGTGAGCATTGCTGTGCTTTACTATGCATGTGGCCTAAGAGTCTCATATCCTTTATTTAGATATTTTACAAGCTATACAATAATATACCATTTCAGTAATCGTGTCTGTCTTTTAGCAAAAATTATTACAGCTTGTCATTGACTTTCGTTTAAACATAAAAAAACAAGAGGGAAAAGATGTAGTGAAATAATAATGAGAGGTTAAGCAGACCCTTAAAACCCCATTTAATTAGGAAGAAAGGCATAAGTTTGGACTTACTTTAGTCTCAAAGGCTAATTAAAGTTGCTTCAAATAGAAGGAAGAGAATAAATATTAATGTATAAAACGATAAAAAAATAATTGATATAAATCAATGAATTTTTAATAAAATAAAATTAAGTCGAAATCAATTGTCGAAGGGTACTCAAAGTTTTATCAAGTACTATATCTGTGTTGACAAGAAATAAACGCTAAAGTCGAGTTAAGCAAAGTAAGGTTTGTACATTCCTTACATTCCTCGCAACAAAATACACTAGTACTTAAATTTATATGGTTGTTACCTGAAATTTTAGTGTTTGGGGCCATAAAATCGAAACAGCTAATTTCAGGGTTCCCGTGATTTTAGATATAGATTTTAATCTTTAAGTGCTCTCCTGAAAACCTGAAAAATGGCTTTTATTCCTTGACAAGGACTCCAAGCTGTTATTCCTTGTCGACACAGATATATTCTACGTAAAAACTATCGAAAATACAAATATTTTGACAAGTGCAGATATGGTTAAGCCAAATAATATTCCAAGTTTCAGGTACCATTAAATATTTGACACAAAGTAGTTATCTCGCTAAGTCTTAAAAAAAAAACCTATTCAAAAGTCAATGAGCTTGATAAAAATTAACTTTATAACGGTCATATACAATCGTAGTTTTGATTAAATAAATAAACAAATTCTTAATTATAGAACTTATTTTGATATTTATGTTGTTTTGACAATAGCAATTTTTTTACCAAAAAATACTAAATTAGTTAAAATTTCTAAAGATTTTGAAGTGCCAAAGCATAATGCAAAACTTAAACAAACAATTCAAAGTTACTGCAGCTGTCGGCTTACGGAAGTGTTATTCTCTGAATTTGAAGATAATTTGCTACAAAATGGTGACACATTTTAATTACTACAAATTCGTTTGCTTATATTAAGTATTATATTCAAGTATTAACTTTGATTAAAATTGTAACGTTAATATTAAGACTTCAATCTTTTTGGCATTTAGAGCACAATTTCGGCAATTCGAAACTTTCAAACGATTTCTTTATACTGCAAACTAGATTTTTTATACTCTAACAGCAAGACTAAAGTAGCTTATCTGCTAATTGGCATAAAAAGATTAAACTTTAAAGGAGTTTTTCAAAATTATCAAATCTGAATTGTACGATTAATTTGAATCTAAAAAAAGATCTAACAAAATTATAACGCAAAACGTAAAA
Organism: Tetanocera ferruginea; assembly: GCA_958299015.1. NCBI lineage: Eukaryota > Metazoa > Arthropoda > Insecta > Diptera > Sciomyzidae > Tetanocera > Tetanocera ferruginea. The sequence continues at coordinate 124,261,447 of OY282641.1, read as the reverse complement.
AACACGCTCGCGCAGTTCCAAAAAAAAAAAATCATCAAACAATCAAACCTAAGAATAGCACATAGATTGATCTTGACCTGTTTCAGATTTTTTTCGGACGTTCATAACCAATTATTTCCTCTTAAACTAAACTGCGAAACATCATCAATAGCGCTCTTGTGATCAGGAGACTTGAAGAAAAAAAAACGCTGCCTGAAAAACAACTGTATAGAAATAGATAAGAAAGCTAAAGAAATAAGAATTATTTTAATTGCATTTTTTGTTATAACTAGTTAAATGCAAAGTTAACGTTGAGCTGGTTAGAAATTTTAAGCAAATGATTGATTGCTGTGGTGAAAAAAAAACTGAACTTTTAACTCTTTTTTTTTGTTTCAATTAAAATAAAATGATATTTGAATGCAACAAGCAAATTAAGTAGCAGCAAAAGTTAAGTAGTTGTTTAAAATGGCACAATAATAAGCAGTGAGTGAGAGAAAAAAAAAACAAAGACAAGCCTCCCTGCATAATTAAATTTCACATTTTCTTTAACAACGGCTGACAGTGTTTGGGGGGGCGAAGGGGAAGCTAGCAATTCTTTTAATTGCACAAGCTGTGCACGTTCATATTTTCAAAATCCTAACTATGAGAGCTTTTCATTGTGCAACTATATGAGCTAACTTGTTGTTGGTGACTTGGTTGTCGAAGAGGTGCCCATTTGTCTGATTGGCTTTGTAGCAGCTACTTATCTTTTACACAAGTTATCAGAACATGTTGTTATCTGATTTGCTATATATTGCTTCACATACACACTTTTTATTGCCAGCGATCAGCAATGATACGATGATTGCAAACGATGGATGATTCAGAAGATAGCTTTTTAAATGAACATTTCATAAGACTATTTAATTAAATATTGAAATATTTGCAAGGATATGGCAACAAGCCATAGAGTTGGTGGCAAAATATAAGCATAAACTTACTCTTGATATTTGTCCTTTTTCGTTGAGAGCGCCTGTATCTCAGGCTTTGCCGCATTGATTTCACGTTCCAGCATCATGTACTCCTCTTTGCGCTCCTCCACATAACGATTCAGCTTATACATTTCACCACAAAGGTTCACTAGACGCGCCTTAATCATGGCATTATTATGCTGCAGATGCTCTTGCTCTTGCTGACGCTGACCACCGGTGCCAGCACCGCCAGATTGTGGTTGCGCTGTAGCAATATATGATTCCAGCATTTTCAGCTGTGTCTGTATCATCTGTTCAGCACGCAGATAGACAACCTGCTCGCGTTTCTTATCACTTAACTCTGTTTCGATGTTCTTAAATACTTCCTTCTTCTGCTGCAAGTTCTGTTTCTTGTCATTGACCAGCTGATGCAGTGCCAAAAACTGATCGGCCAAATAGCGTAAATCAACTTTGCCATCGTCGGAGACATGAGACCCAGTCTCATCGTCTTCAACGGGACGCACTATTGGATTACTCAACGTTATATCCAGCATTTTGTTATATAGCTTCAGCGAATTCTTCTTGTAGTAATTAATAAGCTCCACTACAGAGTTGAATTTGCAATCCACAAAACCGAATTTGCCATTCAGATGGCATACTTTAATGAGCTTCTCAGTGCCGTCCTTGATCAGTGTCAGCGTATATTCCCCCTCCTTAGAGAGTGCATCGCGCACCAAGAAACTGCCATCCGGCTGACCATAGAGTAAGTTCTTAACCTCCTCGCGTGTAATTTTACCCCAATACCAATCGGCATTTCGCAGCTCCTCAACATTAGGATCGATGGGTGGCGGTGGTGGTGGCGCACCACTGCCGGGCGCTTGTGGGCGCATGGTAGAATAGTGCAGCGGTGAGGGAAACACTGTAAGGGTGCATAAGAAACATATTTATTGTTTAATCCAATAACCAAATTTAGACTATTACAACTACTTACTTTCTTCCTTTGCCTGCAAACAAGTGAGAAAGTGGAAATTTGTGCAGCTTTTTTTTTCTTTAAGATTTTGTACTGTATGTGTTGAGAAAATTTACTGCCTACTTTTGTTGTAGTTTTTTTTTTCTTCTACTTTAATCAAAACCCGGACATCACTTTGCACGTCGAGCAAACAAAAAATGTGAAAAAAATCTCTGTTTCGGCATCCAAAAAAATGCATTAAAATGTTTAATTCTCGTTTGGAAAACACTTTGCTCGCTATTGACTACGATTCACACATATTTCTTAACATTTTTACAACAATTAAAAGCACAAAATTGACGAAAAACTTGGCCAAATGGCCGCAGCAAATCTTTTAGGCTAAGATCTATACAAAAAAAAAAGATATAAGTTGGGACCACAAAGTTTTTTTGACAGCTGATTTTGACAATGAGAAATGACTTCACCAAATGTCAAACGATATGAGAGAAAGCTGCACAACAGTGCTGCCAAGTTGGTAGTTGAGTGGAAACTGTGCTGCCATTTCGAAAAGTTGTATACCGGATGACGTCAGAAACCGGTTGATACACTGCTGGTGCTTTAGCTTATGTGCATGTGTGTGTGTGTGCTGAATGCATGTATGGGGTATGAGTTTGTGCGTGTGTGGTGTACCTCACAGTGTGCACAATTCAATTTGTACAAAAAGTGCTTTTTTAATAGATTGCATATACAGAGTGTCGCGAGGGTAGGGCTTATACACGCAGCCCCAATTGAATACGAACTACTTGATGATGGTTACCGGTAGCCAGTGTATATCCAAGGTGATATCTTTTAACTGTAATGTTTTGTTTTTTGTTTGTTTATTTTTGCTTGCGCTTCACACGACACCAACGGCGAAAATGACAGCGTTTATAAATATGCACAAAAATTATACAAATTCAATATTCAAAATCTTCTTTACAATACTTACCTTTGTGTGTTTTACGATCTCGAGGTGCTGTGTACACCTCATTTGTGTCTACACACAACTCTGACAGCTTAAGTTGTCATTCTATAGAAAGAAAAAATTAATTTTGGGGTCTGAAAAATGATTATTTTAATTTTTATGTAAAAAATGTATACATTTTAGCTCGCTCTTGAATCTAGTTCTTATTTCAATATAATTAAATTCATGTTTTTCGTGTTCCCTGAAGATTACAAATTTTGTTTTTAATAAATAATTTACTTCAATTTTTTACAATTCATCATTTAACTAATTTTTCTTTCATAAACTTTATCAGTTTTTAGTCTCTTATGATCCATTATTTATATTTTGTTCTTATATAGAAGGTTTAACAAATTAACTAAAAGCTTTTATTATATTTTGAGTAAACTATCTTTGATTGAATAAAGACTTTTGTTTAAAATTAATTTTATTTTAAAATTTTCATTTAGTTTTGTGCCTAAAACCTATTTAATGACAAAATTTAAATATTCTTCTTGCAAGGTGTTGCCTGAAAAATTGAGTCAAATTTCCATGTAACCGACAATTGGTTTTGGCAAAGTTTCAAGTCTCCTAAGCCATATCAGATTTAAGATATTTATTTATTGAAATAATTAATTATTAGAATAATCATTAGAATAAAATTAACAATAAGAAAATTACATTGCTTTGGTATTTGGCTTAACATGAAATTCTCTTTAAAAATAATATGATATTAATGATACAATTTTTATATTTCTTATTCTTCAACATATATATTTTGTGATTACTTCAATTATTTTTATCTCTGAAAGCACAAAACGATTATTTTAAAAGTGTTCCAATATGTAGGTAAATGTAAAAAAAAAATTTTTTGACTCCCACAAAACCCAAATTTTGATTTTACTAGAGGTTTTAATAGGTAAAGTACTTGAAAGCTCTAGAATCTGTCACTTCATTCGCCAAAAACCACTTCAGTCCCTTGCCAGCGTTTCAACACCTACCTGTAGCTCTACTCCTTTGCTTCAATTCCTACCTATCTGATAGTCGGTACCTATACAAAAGCTCTCTACACATTTTTTTTTCGTTTTGCTTTTATCGACTATAACACTTTTTGCGTCGTCGGTGAAACGCGCCGCATAGCAACAGTGCAGTACTCGATATCATAGGTCAGTGCTGAGGAGTGTGTAGAGCCGACTTGAATTTATTATATTTTCTCTCGTACTTTTAGGCATAGCAGCAGCAAGCAAACAAAGAAAGAGCTTGGAGATAATACTTTTTTGTGCCAGCTAGCACTTCATTTTGTCTCATTTTGGCCTGCACACTAAATGCGTCAAAAGCTGCAGCTATCCTGTTTTTACACATGCAGTGATATCACAAACTACCAACACCAATTAGCCGGTAAAATAATAAAACAATTCAACTCACCATAAATGCGAAGAATAGCATCGTTTGACTAGCTGTGCTTTTATGAGCGCCTGGTACTGATTACAATAATTCTACACCGAACAAGTTGTGAAACTTTGCGAACGCGAAATAGTAGTGATAAAAAAAATGTGTGTCTTTTGTCGAGGCAACAACGGTAATTTTGATATTTCATTTTTTGTACAAGCGATATTGCAAATTGTGAGAAAACTGCTAACAATTAATTCAATATGGCGCTAAAATATAGGTGTGCTTTTAAAAGCTTGTACTTGCTTTAACAAAAATGTCTTGCTTTTTGAAAATTTATTAAAAATTTTAATGCTTCGATAGTTCATAAACCTTCATGATCATAAATTTCTTAAGTTTTTGCGATCATGAATTTATGAATTCTTAATAATTTTAACTATTTTTTCCGTTATTAACTATTCCGTTTGAAAACGTTAAAATAGCTCGAAGTTTTAAGAAAAACCATCAAACTTGCTTTCAGCTCAGCACGATGACCCAATGAGCAAAAAGTAATAAAAATACAAAATAAAATAAAAAAAATTTCAGTAAATTTAAATTGTTAATTGTTTTAAATGTTAAAAAAATAAACTGTAATCAAGCTTACATTTTATTACTGTGATCATTTAAATTGACATAAAAAAATTATACATTTTATAAAATAAACCTTGAGCTTGATAAAGAAAAAATTTAATTATCTTAAATTTGGACAGACAATTAAGCAATTATCTGCAATCATTGTTCATTTTTTTTTTTTTTTTTTTTTTTTGACTGAGAAGAAACTGGATTTAATCAGTAATTTTCTCAGCGTGTCGACATTTTGGTGTCGACAATGACAACAATGTAGACAAAATAATAATTACAAAAATAATTACAAAGGTTGCATTCAATTTTTTTACGGAAAACTCCTTTTATGAAAAATACAAAATAATTAAAAATTAAATAATTAATCAGAACTCTTCGTATATTTTTGGGAATTGTGTCATTTGAAAGCAAAAAAAGTGTAATAAGCCACGAAACTATTCATAAAAAGTAATTTTTTTTATTTAGACTTGTTTTTTTGTAAAGAGAATAATTTATACATGCACCTTTTCAAAATTTGAATGAACTTATTCTTTACTACAATTAAAAAAAAAAACTAAGCAATAATAAATTTTTTGTATTTTTGTTGCATTTGTGAATAATTTAAATTCCAAACTAATTACATATATGAATAATTATGTAATAAGTTTGGAATTTTACTTTTTCATTAAGATTTTTACAGTTTGACACCGACAGATCAAAAAATATTATGCTATGATTTTATTAAATAACTAGCTGGTACCCGGTGCGTTGCTGCCGTCCTTGTTCAATGTCTGTCCAGTTTGTCAATAGAAGACCATCAACAAATAGCAATTCTGAGTTTCAATATTCTCTGATCAATATTTTCACATCTATTATATATAAAAAAAATTTAATTTTATGGGCGGAGCAACACCCCTTGTTCAATATCCGTTTTACTTTGCGAGTACTTCCGAGTAGTAGGATACATCAAATAGTTACTCAAAACCGAGTTTGGTTAATATGTGACTATTATTTAAAAAAGGGATTCAATTTAAAAAAAATGTGTCTTGTATGGGCGGATCCACACCCATTGTACAATGCTCGTTCCAGTAGCAGGTCACCACCAATTAGTAACTCCATTCTGAGTTTAAATGTTCGGTGACTTGTACGTCTATAGCTATTCTGTTTCGAAAATTTTAATTGTATGGATGCCACGCCCCATTTTCCAATGCCCATGTCTATTTTAAAATTGTAAGACCTGGCCAATCAGTTACATCATACTGAGTTTCATTGTTATACGACATTTAGTTCCAAATCAATGCGATATCAAAAGTTTGAATTTTATGGACAGTACTAGGTCCCCATTACCTAAGATCGATCAAATTTGACAGAAGGGCACCACTCAACAGTAAGTTCGTATCGAGTTTCATTGATGTGCAGTTTATAGACGAAGGTAAAACCGAAAATTTGTGTTCTTGAAAAAGTGGCACACCCTTCGCGGGTAGGAGGATAAAAAATCCTTTACAACCTATTCTCATACCTAACAAATATACAAAAAAATGTTTATTAAAAGTGGTCCAGTCGTTTCGGAAGAGTGTAAACACTAGCACCGTGACACGAGATTTTTATATATTAGATTTTACTATTTAAAGGTTTTTGATTTCACTTCATATAAATTTTGCAAACAATGGCGTATGATAATGTAAACTACTGTTGTCAAAATCATTTCAAATTTCATTTCGAAACTGCACCGGAAATGAAAGTGTTATGCATAATGGGCAGCACTGGGCAGCACTACACTTAATGAAGTTGGTTGTTGTAATGCATACAGTGGGTTATTTATTTATTAAGGAGTTTTAAGAAGTTAAAATATTTTTTTATTGTGATATAAATTAATGTTATCTTGGTGACATTTAAGTGTATTTAACTGCATTTGTCAAATAAATCATTGATTGTGGATCTCAAAGGTAAGTTTTCTTTTCGAGAGTATTTTATTAAAATTATAAAAACAATTTTTGTGTGCAAAAATATTTCTTCGGAGCAAATTACTAACCCTTTTTCAAAACCTTTACGAAACACTCTAACGAAAAACTCTTCCATCAGAAATTAACAGTTTTGTTTTCAAAATTAATATAAAAGCTGCTTGAAAACTTATTGTTGTTTTACCAGAACCTTTACGAAGCACTCTAACGAATTAAGAAAATATATAAAAAGAAAAAAAATATTTATAGAAGTTTTTATTCGTTTCATAATTACCATCAAAATTATTTGATACTCTTTTTTCAATATTTTTATACTTTTTGATTGAATCGTTCACCATATTTCTCACTTATGTACATGCCCAAGGTTTGGTGGAAAGAAGTCTAGATAAGAGTGGAGAAAATTAATTTTAATGGACATGTTTCAAGAGACAGCTTTTAATTCCCCTACAGTTATAATCTTTAGAAAATTAACAATGTCCCTAAAATTTAATTTCGTTCGCTCATACCTAGGCTTTTTTCTACCAAACCTTGAACAAGTCAGTAATGAACATGGTGAAAGATTCCTGCAACAGATAAATAGTATTGAGAAAAGATACCAAGAGTTGGTTTGACACCTGAAAGCCTTGGTTAAACTTTAAGCTAAAAAAAAAGAATCAGATGACCTTTAGCCGATTCTTGAGTCTCAGGTTGGCATCAGCGTATAGTTCTGTGTCGACAAGGAACAACAGCTAAACTCATTTTCAGAAATTTCACAAGAGCATTTTTAAAATTAAAATTACTACTTTATATCGTGGTACCCTGACTTTTGTTGTTCAGATTTGATGGACTCAAACATTTAATTTTCATGGTGCAATCATTAAAATTTGCGTACAAGTATACTTCGTTACGAAAAACGCAATTAAAGTAATAACCTCACTTTGTCCTAACTCGACTTAAGCGGTTATCCTTGTGGCCACAGAATTGTACCCAAACGTAAAAGTACTCATGTAACAATTAAAAAATATTAACACGGAAACCGATTATAAACTGAAAATTATAATATGCACAAATCAATTTCTCAACATACGGTACATTAGAATACAAAAAGCATGATAAACATGAAAGACACTGAGATAACCGATTTAATCTGGCAAGAAGAAGGCGAGATAAAATAACCTCAGGACAGTCTCAAAAACGTTTAATGATCTCAAACAGATAAGCTTTGTGAAATGTCAAGACATCTTTTAAAATCTGAAATGGTTTTTACCAAAAGATGTCGTTGACAATGTTTATTCTTAATATTACTTTTTCGATGTATCTGTAACTGAGGATTTAAAAAGAACATCTTCGATTAAGACCAACTACAATAAAACGTTGAAATTGGTTGTACAACAACTTCATAGAAGAAACTGAGTGCCCAATAGCTGATAATATAAGTTTTTCCATCACTCAAACTGAAGAGATGTCTTCGACCATGTATTGACGAGTGTTCTTTGCCTATAAATAGATACATATATTGTTTATATTCGTTAAGGATGTGCAACTTTTTTTTTTAAGAACTTTTTTTATTTCTTGGGGACAAGATAATTAAATACACTATAGAATGAACTGCTTTTAATGAATTCTATTTTTAAGGATCACGTACAGGTAGGTACGAAATATTTTGTATTACCATTTGTTTCTATCAAAGAATTGTTTTGATTTCGACGGAGACCTCTCTTGTTAATTTCAATTCAACAACAACAGAAAAATATATTTACAAAAAACAATAATATTTTGTTTTTGCTTAAGTCGAAAATACAATAGAATTCAATCGAATAAATTTTAAAGTTTTTCGACTATTTACAAGAACTTCACTTATTATATTGATGTCTACGGCTGACAACGTCTACGTAAATAGGGAATAGATTAATATTAGGTGTCTGGTATAGCGAACAATAAAAAAACTATAGAAAATCTTTGAAATAATAGAATTTAATGCAATATCTAGAAATTGTGAAACGTGATAAAGAAGTAAACAATAAGCGCACCAACAAAATCTTTGCAAATCAATGCAGTCAATTTTGTAAAATTTTGCGACTAGCAAAAGAGTAGAAAAACACTGCTTTGATAAAGTGAAAAGTGCCTGGGTAATTCCATTTTGGTTTTACCCCAGTTGCACTTATTAGCTTTTCAAAGTTAGTGGACTGCATGAACTACAGAGACTACTGATGAGTTGGAGTAGCGTTTGACGGAACCATGGTCTAGTCTGCTCGGTTGTTCTGCAAAGAACTTTGTGGCTGTAACCAGCCTGTTACTTCATGAATTATTTGGCATAAAGTTCTGAAAAAATAACTGTGTCGACAAGGAATAACCGCTAAAGTCGAGTTAGGACAAAGTGAGGTTATTACTTTGATTGCGGTTTTTCGTAACGAAATACACTAGTATGCAAATTTGTATGAATGTACCTTGAATATGAAATGTTTGAGGCCATCAAATCTAAACAGCAAAAAACAGGGTACCCTCTATAAGAGAGCAGTTTTAATTTTAAAAATGCTCTCCAGAAATTTTGAAAATGAGTTTAGCTGTTATTCCTTGTCGACACAGTACGATTCAACACCAACTTCAACTTCAAAATATGAACCAACAACAATCAATAATAAATATATTACACGTTTGTCGACCATCAAATTCTCCTATAGCATCGCCGTTACATTTAGTAGCCAAAAAAGAACCAAATGACTGGAGACTTAGTGGTGACTATAGGAGGATAAACTGTGGAACTATTCCTGACCGTTATCCTCTTTCACACATTTACGATTTAAGTATCGAGCTGCGTAATAAGAAAATATTTTCAAAAATAGATGTAGTTAGAGCATACCACCAAATCCCTGTAGCAGAAGAAGGCATTCACAAGACAGCAATAACGACACCATTTGGTATGTTCGATTTTAATGAACAATTTTTAACGAACAACAAAATGATTCCGAACTTCAAAATCTTATTTCTGTCCCAAATTCTAAAGTTAATCTTAAACTTATGAATATTCCAATCTTAAATATCAGAATTTGGTGTGATGTTTCTAATTCTCAATCACGACCGTATGTTCCAATGTCGATGAGAACAATAATATTTAAGAAACTGTACGGACTGGCACATCCTGGAGCACGCCCAACCAGAAAATTAATAATAAAAAAATTTTTTTGGCCAAATATGAGAACGAATATTAATAATTGGGTTCAAAGTTGTTTGGAATGTCAAAAAGCCAAAAATTATTATTAACACAAAATCCCCTGTACAAGAAATTGAAATACCACCTGGTAGATTCGAACATATTCACATGGATTTAGTGGGACCTCTTCCTGTTTCACGTGGATTCCGGTATCTGTTAACCATCGTGGATAGATACACACGATGGCCGAATTCATTTCCTTTACAAGATATACATATCTACAAAAACAATTGCAACAACTTTTGCGAATAACTATGTGTCAAGGTTTGAAGTTCCTTTAGATATAACTGTAGATCAAGGGACTCAATTTACATCAAAATTATTTACAGAACTCACCAAACTATTAAGATCTCACAAAATTCACACATCTGCTTACCATCCACAAGCCAACGGAATGGTTGAAAGATTTCATCGTCAACTCAAATCCGCAATCATTGCTTGTAAAAACACAAGAAATTGGACAGAGCAATTACCTTCAATTTTATTAGGTTTGCGTACTGCTGTTAAGGAAGACTTGTAGTGCTCCCCATCTGAGTTAGTTTATGGTCAAACTCTTAGAGTATCAGGCGAATTAGTAATAAGAAATGATCATAAGATAGAAACCGACAGTACTCTTAAAGCTTTAAGAGAACATTTTTCAGAAACAAGAAGTAAAATAGTACATCTCAGTAATTCCTCACAATCCTATGTTCCTAATGAACTAAAATCATACAAATTTGTATTTGTCAAAGTCATCCGTAAAGCTGGATTGGAGGCATTTTACGAAGGTCCATTTCTTGTGGTTTCAAGAAGTGATAAGGTTTTTAAAATTAAATATGGTAATAAAAATAGATCTGTGTCAATAGATGTACTTAAACCTGCATACATTAACAAAACAAACATTAATACAACAACCAGAAAAGAAGAAACAAGTAATATTTAATATTGTTTAGATTCTTTGAGAATTATTTCAAACTATGTTCGTTTCACTGGAGCGGGAGCTGTGTAGAGACTCGTTAACATTATAATACTTTATTACTTTATAACTTTATTACTTGAGAAATTATTTGAAATTGTTTTAAGTTTTGTTTTATGTTCAATAATTTATTTTTGTCATAAAAAAATTTTCATTCGATATTTGATTTTCAATTATAATAATTGTTCTAAAGTTTTTGAATAAATAATAAAAAAATAAATAAAAGTCTTGTTGACTTTAGTTATAAATTATATGATTATATATATATGATTATTTTTATAAATAGTCGTTATTTAAACAAATACATACTTTTTAATTTAATCGAAATTAATTGAAAATGAAGCTGACATGAAATGCATCTCATCTTGAGTACCGAGTTCTTAAACCTTCTAATTCTTTATCATTGACATGTGGGTCTTAACAGGCACAAAATTTGGTAAAAATCAGATAACATTTTTTTTTTCATTTTTATTTTTGAAAATTTTTTAATTTTGTTTTTATTTAAACATTAAATTTCATTAAATTTATAAAAATATAAAAACCATTTCAAAATTGTATAACATAAAACAGCATGGCTTAGTAGCCATATCGATTGAAATCATCGTAAGAAATAGCTTAACTCTATTGACGATACATGCATAAATGGCTTTTTGCCGTTTTTTCCCGCCATTTTAATAAGCTCTTTTTCCGTAAAGCATTAAAGTCTTTGTTCAGCAAATTATTTAATACGTTAGTGAACTTTTTTAATATTTTACGTAGAATTTAGCTACTAAAGCATCTTGTATTTTTTAGCTCCTAGTAAAACAACTTTTAATAATAGCTTCCAACGGATAAAAGTTGAACTTGTTGGTTCGTTGGTTGGTTCGGTCTTACCTCTCCGAAAGTTAAGTTTTGTCAAGTTTTGAAAATAAATGCTTTTTTGCGCTTTCTTTCGCAACAGAATCAACTTTAAAGCCATGCATGTTGTTTATAAAAGCATCAGAACAGAAAATCATACTGCTTAAAATAAATACACACGCACACCTATAAACACACACCTACTCACCTATTCAATGGTAGTGTGCTTAAAAAGTTAAAATGATCAAAAAGCAACCTACTATAATTCAATTCAAACTAAAAAGCACGATTTCTACATTAAACTTGAAACTTTTTAAGTACTAAAGCCAAAAATGCGCTTTTGTCTGAGAAAAGTTTAATCAAAAGTTTTCAAAGTGCGCATTAAGTTGTTTTTGGCTAAGCATAATAGCTTGTATCGACAAAAAAAAAAAAATACAAAAAAAGAAGCATCTTCTTAGATCTACTGTCTTAAAGGAATTATTTTGAAATAGCTTGAATTAATCCTGTGTTATCCTTGTGGCATTTGAAATTATTGCAATTTATTTTAATTTGAAAGAAAAATATTTAATTTAAAATCAACTTCCGTGCTAATTATGAGCTTTAATTTATTTGAATTGTTGTGTGACCGAATGGTCGTGAGAATAAAGCTCTTGCGTTCAATTTGCGGGGAGGAAACAGACAAATTTATTGTTTAGCTTACGGGTGGTATGTGTAGTTTTTAATAAATGTTAATTTGAATTTTAAACGCATAAAAAAGTACTTTTTAAGAGCTTTCAGACTATTATAGACCAGTGATGCACAGCGTTGGCAGAGCTTCCAACACAAACACAACATTTTTGTCTAAGTATGTGTGTACAAGACAAAAATTCGACATAACAATTTGCGCTTACTCCGTGAAGATCAAACGCAAACTGATTCAATGCTATCGTCGAAGAAGTTCGGCAGCTTCGCACACACACGACTTGTCTGTGAAAGCCGAGGGCTCCCCGAAGCTCTTATGTGCACCTCTGTTATAGACTCAAGTCACGTGTGCAACGTTTTTTTCCGATCTTATAGTATTATATAAGTATGAATAGTACAATGTAGAATTGTCATAGATATTAATATAAAAACATACATATCGGCACCAAAAAATTGGGTTAAAAATTTAATTGCTAATATACAGCTATGGGCATACAAATAGCACATTTTTTATGAATTCTTTATTTTGCTGCATTATCTTAAATATTGTTAATAACAAACAAGTGTTTGGTTTTTTGAAGGTTTGTTTATGTTTAATATAAGCTCTATCTTTAGTTATAATTCATTTATTACAAAAAAAGAATTGTAAAAATATAAAAAACAAGCGAAATGGCTGGACACATAAATGACAGAATCTCGAAAAAAAATTGAAAAAATTCTTTTAAAAAATCATTTTCTTGTTTTTTTGCTTGATACAAATCATTAATATTTTGTAGCTTTGTTTTCTAAAACAGCTTTCTTTACACTTGTGACCCATGCTTCCTACAAGTTTCTGACAGTTATCCTTGGGTACATCATACCAAGCTTTTTGTAAGCCAGTCGAAAGTTCTTCCATATTTTTGTAATTGGCCTTTGCGATTTGCGAACATTTACTTCATTCAAAAGGTTTTCTATAGGGTTTAACCAAGAGCTTTGAGCTGGCCACTTCAAAACGCCGATCTTCTCTGTACCAAAACAATTTTTCACGAGCCTAAAAGTGTGTTTGAGGTCATTGTCCTGCATAAACTTCCACTTTATTGGCATACAATCGAAGGCATATGGTTCCATATTGTTTGTCAAGTTGTCCATGTTTTGAAACTTGTCCATTTTGTCATTAATTTTTATGAAGAGACCCACGCCATGCCATGAAAATGCACACCATATCATGATGTAACCAGCCCCGTGCTTTACCGTCCTCAGAGTGAACTTCGGCTTGTGCTCTTAGGACATTTAGGACTTTTAACAAGAGTTATACCATCTGATCCAATCCTATTTATCTTAATTTCAACACTTCACAATATGTTTTTCCAGAAATTAAGACTTATTATGGATGGGTTTTGGCAATAGCTAGTCGTTTTAATATATCAATATTGACTTCCTTCTGCAAACGCGCTCAAACAGATTTGAAACGTTCAATCGCCTTTTGACAAGACTACTCGATATTTTCAAGACCAAGGACTGATTAATTTCAGATGCTATCTGCCAAGATGACTTGAATGTATCCGTTTTATATCCTTTCTCACTATGGCTGTATCGCTGTATGGCTGTACGCGTATTTGTTTTTGGAGGTCTTGGCTTCCTTATTTTGCCTGAGATTAACACTTCGCGATTATCTTCAACTGAGTGAATTGCATTGTAGACTTTATTCCAAGAAAATTTAACAATATGATTATGATTAGCAATTTCTACTACTTTTTTCCTTCTTTGTACAATTTCCATATTATCCGTCTTTTCTTAAGCGTGGCATGTTTTCCTTATTCCATTTTTAATTCTTTTTCACTGTAGAATACTGCTTAAACTGCAATCTGGCATCATCCAATAAAAGTTTTTCTATACATTTGATGATTTCTAGCAAGGTAGCATCAGAGCGAGGATCGTCTTCAGTGGAGTCCCTTCCTTGTTTGAAAAGGCAATGCCACTTATAGACCACGGTCAATACCATGGTTTAACTCAGAAGTAAATGACGCAATTAGGTTGAACCAAGAAATATTTAGTGATAATGAGTCACTCTATTAGTGCATACCCAAATGAGAAACTCCACCCCTCACCAACCCCTTCATTCCGCGAACTTTTTGACCTCCCCTCGTAGGATGTAAAACACTAAATCAACAACTATAAAAAATTAATTTTTAATCTTCTAGAACTCTTTTATAATAATAGATATGATAAGAAAGTTTTTTAATCCAAATAACTATTGAACTTAGACTCCCTCTTACAATGAATAATATTCATTGAATATAGCATTTGCTTGCAAGCTTACAGGTGCTTAGCTTATGTCTTTACCAGTGTTGCCGTTTTGGCTATTTATAGCCAAAAGTGGCTATTTTTTTTGCTCGTGATGAGTTTTGGCTATTTGGCGATTTTATTTTTCATTTGGCTATTTTTTTTTACTCGGCTATGTTTTTGCATTCCGGCTAAAATTAATTTTTTATTTAACATATAAAATTTTCAATTGCCAGAGAATCGCCAACGAATTGCTGGGAAGATCAAGCAATTGCCTTCTATTGTAAGCTGCTTAGGCCGATTCGCCGGGAAGATTCGCCAATGAACCGCCTAGAGGAGTAACAAGAAATTCGCCGAAAAGGGTGTCAAACGAAGTCCATTTAAGAGTCCTTAGCAATTTGTTCCAAAGCATCGTTGTTCTGTCCGATTTCAATGTTTTCTTTCGCTTTGATATAATGTGACGTTGCTTCGAAACTATACTAGTTCAACTTTATAATTAATTTTACGATTTTTCAGAGCCTGCTTCATATTCCCATGACAGATTTTGAACATTTTTCAAAAATCCATCTTCCAACAATCGCTGAAATTAGTGAAGGAAGATTTTGAAAATTTTCGTGACTAGCGCATTCATTGCTTGAGCATTTGAAAAGCGATGCATTTTCCCAAAAATCTCTTGGGCGAATTACTGATGCATCGCAAAATCCACTTCTCTGCCAATCGTCTTCCAAATGTTTGCAGGGAAATGATTTAAAATATTCACGTGAGGTGAACTCTCTCTTCATTTGAACACGACCTGCCAGTGATGCTAATCGTGCAGCCGAGCGCAAGAATATCCAATAATTTGACATTTGACACCTATATTCATGTGTCACATGAGAGTAGCAACAATGTATATAATTTTGATCATTGAAAATAATTGTGGTTTGTTTTCAAAAGTAAAATTAAGCAAGTCAGCATGGAAAAGTAAGTTGATGTTGCACTCCGTCACATATAAAACTTTCTTCACATGTTTCACTTGATTTCACTTTCTCACCTACTTATCTATCTCCCATTTCTAAACCATGGCAGACTTGACTGAATAGGTTTGACACCTGAAATCCTTGGTTCGAAGATAAAAAAAAATGTAATACTTTTTTACTTCTTTACTTCCGAAAATGCAAACCTTATTTTTATAAAGTTTTTTCTACTTTTATCAAGTAAAAAATAAATGAGCTAACGTCCGTCTATATTAAAGGTCTGTCTATTTAAAGGATATATGCCCTTAATATTTTTAAAATATGCTCTTATATTTTTAACATATCATTTTTTATAACATATTTTAAAATAACCATGTTTATAAATCTGTTTCCGGTAAAAAATGTACTATGTTGTACAAAAAACTAGTTAGTTAAAAAAGTATGAATGTTAGTCCTGTTTCTTTTTTCTAATACAATTAATTAATCTTTTGGCTATTTTTTTTACATTTTGGCTATTTTTATTTTGTATTTTGGATATAAAAATAAATTTACTCCGGCAACACTGGTTTTTACTGGCGCTTCGCTTACGAGGTTTCGCTCTCACATGAATAACCTCACTCTCACAAGCAGTGGCGTAGCGAGCATAACTGGCGCCCGGAGAAAACTTTTTTTTGGCGCCCCCAATGATTTACAGAAAAAATTATTATATATTAAATATAATTTTTAATATTTAGTACAAATAATTATAAACAACTATTACAGTCATACCTAAATTGGAGCGTTAGGCGTTGTGCTATTTAACGCTTCTCAAAAAAGGTAAGCGCCATACCGTAATTAAAGCGTTACGTAAAAATGTCAAAATCTTATTTTAATGCCAAATATTTATGAAGTGTCTAAAAAAATTAAAAAAAAACGGTTTTCATTCATGAAAAGTTCATGATTAGTACCAAGATGACTCATGTGCACTTTTATGGTTTCTGTTCTGTGGCGAAACCACGCTGCATCTCTTTTCGGTTTCGTGGTCTTGTTGGACAAAAGTAGGTGGTTAAGAGAATTGTTACCAAAGCGCCAACAGGGCCCATAAGATTTCTTAGCTGCCAATATTGACGATATGTTGCTTTTGGAACCTATTGCCCGAAGATTCATTGATCAGAAATTTTATAAAATGTGAAAAAAACAATTTCGATTTATTTTTGTTTGTCACTTACTGACAATTAGTTCTTAACGCTCTGTCAAAATTGGAAATTCAGTTGGGTTGGCGTTAGCGCGTTGTTCATTTCGGTATGGTTCATACAAAATATTCGAACATGAGAAAACTTTGACAGTTAAACAACGCTTACGCTCCAATTTAGGTATGACTGTTAAATTACATAAATACACTATACGACAAAATTAGAAAAAATTTCTCTACACGACAGTTCATTATATTTTTTTATAGATATGGCAGAAACACGAAAATTGCAAAAAAATGTTTTATGGTTATGTGTTTTTTTAAAGTTTTTCATATGGGCATCTCCCAAAAAAGGTCCACCAAAAGTGAAGAAAAGCATTAAAATAAAGTACTCTAACAGCTTTTAACTTTATTTTTTTTTATTTTGATTAGTATTACTGCTATGTCACTTGAATTCAACTTATTATGATGTATTTTTATTAAAATTTATAATGAACATCTTTACTGTATTTTACTACTGTGGAAAAATTTGTCGCGTCCATGATGTCGCGTCCGTATTCGTGCTATATCTATTTACAGAAAGATAAGAGATTATTCTTATATTTCATGAGTCTACGAAGAATAATTATCCTTTGACCTCCATTAACATGTATATTATATTTAAAAAAAAATTCTCAAAATTAGCTAAATTTTGCATATTTCTATACGAGCTTAAAAAAACTTATATTTTTTGTCGCGTCCGTTCCATTGAATGATTGCTTAGTACTTTGTACTAATTTGTACTAAATCACGACAATATTTTTATACAATGAAGCACTCTTTTGTCGCGTTAGAACACTTAAACACATATCGGCTCATTTCGTTTCTTTCTTGTTTTTCGAGTAATTAAAACCGTGCGAATGTCGCGTCCGTACCACTGGGAGATGCCCATATATAGTCGCATATATTTATATATATCGTGTACACTACTTGTTCGATGCTAATAATCACGCCTATCAAACTAAACCTAATAAAATTTCTTATTGTTCATGTTAATTGTTTGTTCAACAAATTTTTACATTTGTAGAGTAGTTTTTGCGATCATCATTTAAAAATTCATAAAAAATCGAAAACTTCAAAAAGTGGTTATTTTACCATTTGATCTTAAAACTTAATGTTTAATAATGAATATAAGCTATCGCCGAAAGAAATTCCTGCAAAAATAAGTCAGGAGATGTATTTGAGTGAAGGCAGTACATTGTACAGTATTTTACATATTTGATTCAATTTTACACTGATTGATACATTGATACTTTTTTTGTTTTTTTTTTGTTTTTTTTTGATACATTGATACTGAAATAGTAATACGTATTTGAACTGCTACACTCAGGTTTGGAAAAATATCTTCTCCATATGAGGTTATAAGGGTTAGAAGCTCTTATGAAATTTTAAATTCTATTTCTTTTTTACTGCGAAGAAGCATATTGCAGTCATATATTTCGACATGAAGTTCTCCCAACCAAATTTTAACAATTCTTTTCAAGATCGTTATCCGGATTATCCTTATTTAATACATTTTCAATGTCCAGTAAATACCGCAAATTTGAAATTTAGATCAGGGATGAAAAATGAAAATATCAATATCTACCTAATAAGTCAAAAAAGATATGTACCTTTTTGGGCACGAATGTACCTGAAAAATATTTACTATTGATTGATGTTAAATTGATTTTTTTATATAAAAAATTTGTATTTAAAACATACTCAATAAGCAATTTTGCTTGATATCCAATAGAAGTCAAACAAATCTCGAGCATTTTCCTCCAATCTCCAGCGTAAATATAAATTTGATCTCAGTCTGAGAAACAAGGCATTCTCCAGGAAAAAGGTAAATTAGTTTTCTAACATTTTCTCTACTTGACCAATATATTTCAACCTTTTTTCTCCATTTTAGTACATTAGTTATCTAATATTTTCTCAGCGATATCTCCATTTACTCTCAAGATTGATAACGTTTTGCAATCTTATTTTAATATCCATCTTATAACATTGGTTTTCCAACAATTTCTCAGTTTTTCTCCATTTTTTCTCAACTTATGTTCGGGATCAACTTAGAAAATTATTAAAACAGTCTGCAATCGATTGCTTTTTTCTATTTTTTTTGTTTAATTTTTGAGAATATAAATTAAATAATAAATAACAATAAATTAAATTTCAAAAATATAATAATAACAATAATAATAATAAATTCGCTGACTCTTTCGCTGTCTGCTCGAATCGTAAGCAGCCAAATATGTGACCTGACATAAAGGCAGCATTATCATAGCTTTGTACTCTACAGTTACTTCCTACAGCTAATTTAATTATAATTAAAAGATTTTGTTTTCCATTTCCGCTAAAGCAAATGACTGCAAAACGTCATTGAATGTCGGTGCAGCAAAATTCGAAGACATAATTTTTAAAAATAAATTAAAAAAAATTGTGACGACATTGAGAGGTCACACTAGGTGCGTTGCACTCCCAAAAAGATCATCTTTGAGAATTTCAGCAAATGGTTTTTGTAATCAAAATTTTTTAATTTTTAGTCACACTGTGTTATTGAATTTATTAAGTTAAAAAAAATGTTTTGTAAAATTTGCTTGTCTTGAGATTGATTTGGGGGCATGATAGACCCCTTGCCTCGCTACGCCACTGCTCACAAGAAATCTTAAAAGTTTTTGAAAGTCTACTGGTGGTTTGTCCACACCTTTACGAAGCACGCTACTGATGATTCTCTTCCAAATTAACATACTTGTTCATATCGTCAGACGTAAGTCAAAATTTGGAAAAATAACGTTTATAAGCGATTTGGATAGATTGGTTAAAACAACATCGATGCCCTTATTTAGTTTTCAAAGTTTATATGAAAAAAATGGCGGTAGAGTGCTTGGAACAATACATTATAGTATGAATTACTCATATATATTATAAACAGTTTTTTTTGCCTCCTGAACATTAAATAATTTTGATTTACGTCTTATTAAAACCAGGTCGACGGTATACTTATTGTTATTATTTTTTTTCCTTTTTATTATAAAACAGTTGGACTGAAAAGTTCGTAGGCTGGCACATAGATGGCGTAGCAAAAAATTGACGGAGAACTGGACCTGCATGTTTTATTCCGACTCCGAACGGCTAAAGCATATGTTCTCAAGAAGCTTTCCATATTAATATTTACTAAATAATACATTTTTTTTGTAACACTCTAGTGTCAATTGAAAATCGAAACCGAATCAAACGGAACCAACCCCATCCATCCCTTTACTTTACTTACATACTTAGCGCTAACAACCGTCTAAGAATTTGCGCCAGCCTCTTTCGTCGTAACACCTGTTGGCAAGAGTTATCCTTTGTTTAATCTCAATACTGATATCGTTGGAGGAGTTAATGTTGGATCCCAGGTAAACAAAGTCCTTCACTACCTCAAAGGAGTCAACGGAGTCAAAGGAGTCAATAGTGACGTGGTTTCTAAGACGCTGGGACTGTTTGTTTGTTGACACAAGACACACTTCAAAAATCGATCGAAAAAATGGCGATTACGTTGAAAAAATATAAAGAGTTGAAGAATAAAGATATAAAATTAATACATTTTTAGTTTAGTTTTTCTACTCTATTAAGCGATCTTTCGTAACTTGTGCATCTTCTTAATATTTCTTCATAGAATAAGAACAAGAATTTAAATTATAAAAGCTTATATCTTCATAGCAATTTGCTCAAAGATTCTTCGGAATCTACATAAACAATGTAGGTGTAACATACAAAGCTAGCCTGGCAACAAAACTTGTTCATAATGCTTTTGCGTATCATGCAACTTTTCAATAAACTTTTTAACAAAAAGCGCCGTTCATTTAAGCGCCGTCAACTCTGGCAGCGCTTAATAAAGCCCTATCGTGGCGAAGCATAGTGAACACACAAAATGCGCAGAACTAAAGCTAGACTCATAGCTTGAAAAGTTTTTGGCTAAACTTTTTTGAAACTTTTCAAGAAATTCTACTGGCCAACCGGCATTAGAACAAAATAACAGAACAGAGCAGAGCAGAGTAAACTTTTAAGAGCAGCAAAATAAGAAACTTTTTCAATGAGCAAAATTATATGAAGTTTTTCTTTTGCTAAATTTCTGTGTCGTTTCAATTGGCTTAAAAGCGTGCGCCATAGTCATACTTGTAGGTGATGCAAGCAGCAGCTAGGTTGCCATATTGAAAATTGAAAATACCGCCATATTGGCTAAAAATCAGTGCCACCACATTGATATTTGCCGGTGCTTCCGTCCGTCTGCGCAAGCATTCAAACAAAATGGACCGCTCGCTAACTAAAACAGTTACTAGGATGTCAGGATTTATACAGCATATTGTCTGCACACTGAGTTTCCAAACTCTGCCAAATTAAACAAAGCGCCAACATGCCCGGACACACTCCAGAAAAGCACAACAGCTACAAAAAACAACAATAAAGATCCAACCATCGTCTTCGCCCTCAGGAAAATAAGCGCGGGCACATAATAAGTATACGAGAACCATCCAACAGCGACAACATGACTAGGCGGCAGACAAGTTATTATAACAATGAGCTAGAACGAGACAAATAAAGTTAATTAAGATTAAAAAGCTACTTGGAAGTACCTCTTCAATTTTGTATTGAGTGGTTTCTGTCGCCGTCAGCGTGTTTCACTTTCTTAGCACCTGATAATAAATTCACATTTTGCACTATTTACGACAAACGAACGAACGAAATTCGTCGGTTACGTTCCACGGTTGTTGAATGGAACGGACGCATGGTCGACGGACAGACATGAAAAAGCCTTTATACGGGTCTGCTTCACATCCAGAGCAGCAGCTTCAAAGCATATCTTTCTCTCTGTTGCCGTTCAACAGTGTTTTTGAAATTAATTCATGTTAGCTAGTTAGCTTCTACCTTATTTCAGTCGTCAACTTCTGAACTCTTGTGGCTTTGCAGCAAAAACTGCTTCCCAACGAAGTTTGAATTCAATTTCAATTCTATTCATATTTATTTTGAATTCATTTTTCACTCGCTTCAAGTAGTCGCCAAACACTCACTCAATTAGCCAGTCAACAACAAACAGCAAGAAACAGTCACAACGTTTTGTTTCAGTTTTAATCATCTGCAGTTTGATTCAAACATAAGCTGCTAGAAAAGAAGAAAAAATGTTTGAACTGTTGCAAACTTGAGTTTTCGGTATAATGGGCAAACATAATCATGCAGCTGGTATCCATTGTGTTGATTTCAAAGTTAATTTGGTTGGCGGGTTTCTTTTTCATCTTGCTATGACTGGCTGTGGTTTGCTTAACACGGCCACACAAAGCAACAAATATCAACAGACTCAACAAACACAACGTACTACTTGCTTACTGATGGCACCCCAATGAAGTCAAGTCACGTGCCGCAAGGTAACGTACGAACGAACGCTATGTGGTAACATTGGATAAACATAAGCTTACTTGGTGTTAGAAAAAAATTCTCCAATATTGGTTGAAGAACAACCTAATTTTTTTTTAAGAATTCATTAGCATTCGTTAAGCTTTATTTTTAGAGAATAATATGGCATGTACTGCAAATTTATATATTTTAATGAACACATAAATTTTTTGAAAATTTTAGATTTAAATACAGTGAGTATCAATAATTAGTATACAGTCAAACCGTTCAAGCGTAGTTGGACGTTTTCCATATATATAGAAAAAGTCATTAAAAGATATAATATTTGTAAAAATAAAATTTCTTGCGGTGTCGACGTCTGACGCGTAATGACAGAAGGAGAAGGTCGAAAAGTTGAAAGAGAAGTGAAGAAAAACAACCAGGTTCAGTGCAGTACATATCGCTAAACAAATCTCCTATGTGGTAATGAAGTTAATGCTTCAACTATTCGTAAAATTTTAAATGCAAGCGGATTGCACCAAAACCCAAGAAAAACCATGCACATAGTTCGCGACCTTCTTCAACACCTTGACTTTAACGCCTTGAAAATTTCATAAAATTACTATTCAATCGTTGTGAAACAATATTTAACCCTCATCGGTCCCTAAGACCCATAACCCTAAAAGGTTCTTTATGTATGCGCGCGCATACATACTAAAAACATTTAAAAGAAATAAAAACACCACAAATTTTATGAATAAAATTTAAAGATTATTTATTCCTTTAATGAATAAAGTTATGGAAAAATGCTTTTTGCCAAAAACTCATGTCAATTGGTTAAGGTTTAATATCTTCTTTACTAAATTTAATTTTGAATTTGTATGCGCGCGCATACAAAGGACCGATGAGGGTTAAGTTGAGTTTTGAGATCAGAGCATAGTGGGCTACTTCCACAAAACCGTTAAACAGGCGGAGGCTCAGTGATAGTTTGGAGTTGCATATCGGCTACTGAGAACGGAAATCTTGTTTTTATTGAGTCCACTACGAAAAGCCCAAACAACCTGGGGGCTTACTTTTTAACGCGATTCGAAAGTTAAATTGTTCGAATTCGGAATTACGGTACTCTGTAAATCGATTTTCGCAGTCAATACGGGTATTCACGATGTGGTGTATTTGCCCTTGTATTGTGTATTTTTGATAAATTTGATATTTGTAGTAAAATTACAAAAACAAAATGTACAGTGTTCAAAATACAACCCTGTAGCAAAAATACAATGGCGAAACCCTATTGTATTATTTGTAAATATCGTTGTATATTTGATCAACTGATCACAAAAGCTTTTTGACTCAGCGTGGATGAAGGTACTGGCTGGGTTGTGTGTTTATTTAATAAAAGTTAATTTAATTCAGTGCTTCGATTCAATTCTTTTAATTTCTCATACTGCTAAATGATGAACTACCCAGACTTTAGTGAAGGTTTGTTCGCAATGCGTTGTAAATATTGTAAATTTTATAAGAATTTATCAAAAATACACCACATCGTGAATACCCCTAATATTTTGACATATCTTCTGTTTTTTAATACTTATTTTCGCATTTTTGACGCTTAAAAATTAGTAATACTAACTTTACCCGAATATTTGAAAGAGTTAGACAGTGCGATTTAACTTTCGAATCGCATTTAATTTTCGAATCGCATTACTTTTCAAATTGCGTTGAAGAGTAAGGCCCCTGTAAATCGACAATGTGCGAAAGCGGGGTCTTTCAACTTCTTGTGTCTTTCACGTTCAAAAAATCAAGTTTTCTCCACAAAACTTTTTTTCTTCAGAATAAGAAATTTGAACAATTTTGCATACCCAAAATAAGCACAAAAGTATACAAATATTGGCTTAAAAATATTTTGAAAATTTTTGGTCTTTACAAACTCTTTTGAGACCCCAAAAATCGATATTTCGTCATTTTCGAATACATGTTTTTTTATGATATTCACAGTATTGAGCTTCGTTATTGCATCTTATAGCATCTTATAATATCTTTATAAAGAAAATATGTTTTTGATATTTTGGTCAAAAAAGGGGTTCAGGAGAATCAAAACCGTCCCACGTGGATTTCACCGCCCCAAAAAATGATGCAGAAATAGTTTTTGAAAGCGCCTTTTAACTTTTGAGTAAGTGTCCGACTGACTTTTTTTCTCCATACAAAATCCATCCGGCTTAACGTACAGGCATTGAATAATTACAAATATTATAATTATTCAATGGTACAGGTATAAATTGAGGGATTTTTTTACTAAATTTTGACTGCATTTAGCAACTTAATAGTCTGAACGGTTAATTTCATGTTTTTGCTATACACGAGCTGGATTCGCAGGTTTTTGGTTGGTTCTTTTGTTTATGTATGGGAAAAGCTACGGAAAGTTCACTGGAAGGTCGTAAAACAATTTTAAAGCTGCATTTGGAAACTTAAGCTGTGAATGTACAAAACAATAGGCAGAAGGAATTACGAATCACTTCAACCCAAATAGCGTTCTGACCGGCCAAGGACTTTAACATCACGCAACGAACGGATTATTTTGACAAAAATAAAAATTATCCCAACATCTGCAAAGGTTACTAAAGTCCTAAAGAAGTTTCATGACATCTCCGCAAATGCTTAAACTCATTTTATAAGGCTGGTTACGATGGTAGAATTGCTCGTGAAAAGCCACTGATATGAAAGCGAAAAGTGGATAAGAGTTTAGAGTTTGCCAAAAGGCATATTCATAGGCCGAAACGGTTTTGAGTACCCGTCGTATTCAGCGATGTATCAAATTACAATATTTTTGGCTCGGACAGACAGCGCATGGTGTAGGGAAAAGCAAACAAAAACGACTTAGATGCATTGAAAACTTCAAAGAGTGCGTATATCGTCTGGGTTCCAAGCCATCGGGGCATTGACGGATACGAGATGGCAGACGGACTGGTATAGGAAGTGCCAGGCAGGGACTAGAGCTCACAGAACACGTTAGCTACGTGTATACGTATAATTCCACTACAGGAATTATACAAAAACCACGAAACTAGAGCCAAGCAAGCAGTGAGCAGAAGATGAAAAGACAGCAAAATGGAATATCTCGAAAACTTTGTGGGATGTAGCATATAGAAAACAGAATTCGTTTATTCTGGCACGCACCTGAAGGTACAGCAAGACACTGGTGGGTATTCACACAGGTCAAAAAGCTGGGTATTTTCACTGATGACAACTGCAGGAAATGCAAGGAAGAATCCAAGATACCCTGCTGCACCTTCTTTGAACATGACCCGCCTTGCTTAGATCGAGACTTAAACACTAAGGCTCACCGACGTTATCGTCACTATAAGATGCAACCAAAATTCTTTTAGAATCTCTATTAAGATTTGCGAGTTCAGCGCAAATCTTTGAGAATTTTCACTAATTCCCTCAAAGGTTTTCATAAAGGGATTTTTTTACTAAATTTTGACTGCATTTAGCAACTTAATAGTCTGAACGGTTGATTTCATGTTTTTGCTATACACGAGCTGGATTCGCAGGTTTTTGGTTGGTTCTTTTGTTTATGTATGGGAAAAGCTACGGAAAGTTCACTGGAAGGTCGTAAAACAATTTTAAAGCTGCATTTGGAAACTTAAGCTGTGAATGTACAAAACAATAGGCAGAAGGAATTACGAATCACTTCAACCCAAATAGCGTTCTGACCGGCCAAGGACTTTAACATCACGCAACGAACGGATTATTTTGACAGAAATAAAAATTATCCCAACATCTGCAAAGGTTACTAAAGTCCTAAAGAAGTTTCAGGACATCTCCGCAAATGCTTAAACTCATTTTATAAGGCTGGTTACGATGGTAGAATTGCTCGTGAAAAGCCACTGATATGAAAGCGAAAAGTGGATAAGAGTTTAGAGTTTGCCAAAAGGCATATTCATAGGCCGAAACGGTTTTGAGTACCCGTCGTATTCAGCGATGTATCAAAATACAATATTTTTGGCTCGGACAGACAGCGCATGGTGTAGGGAAAAGCAAACAAAAACGACTTAGATGCATTGAAAACTTCAAAGAGTGCGTATATCGTCTGGGTTCCAAGCCATCGGGGCATTGACGGATACGAGATGGCAGACGGACTGGTATAGGAAGTGCCAGGCAGGGACTAGAGCTCACAGAACACGTTAGCTACGTGTATACGTATAATTCCACTACAGGAATTATACAAAAACCACGAAACTAGAGCCAAGCAAGCAGTGAGCAGAAGATGAAAAGACAGCAAAATGGAATATCTCGAAAACCTTGTGGGATGTAGCATATAGAAAACAGACTTCGTTTATTCTGGCACGCACCTGAAGGTACAGCAAGACACTGGTGGGTATTCACACAGGTCAAAAAGCTGGGTATTTCCACTGATGACAACTACAGGAAATGCAAGGAAGAATCCAAGATACCCTGCTGCACCTTCTTTGAACATGACCCGCCTTGCTTAGATCGAGACTTAAACACTAAGGCTCACCGACGTTATCGTCACTATAAGATGCAACCAAAATTCCTTTAGAATCTCTATTAAGATTTGCGAGTTCAGCGCAAATCTTTGAGAATTTTCACTAATTCCCTCAAAGGTTTTCATAAACCGGTACCACTGAAGACCCTATTATCTTTTCAAGACTCCAAAGAAAGACAGCTGACCACCCTGTCACCTTTACACCACCCTGTCTGAATTTGTGAATGACCTCTTCCCTCCGTTTTATACCAAGCGAGGTTTTACGCAAGGGTGTTCGTTATATTACTATTTTTTTAATTTAAGGATGGAGAAGATGATACGAGAAGCTGATCTGAGAAGTAGTAGCATATTTTATAAGAGTGCTAAAATATTTTGTGACAACAAACAAACAGCCCCTCGTCTCTGCTTACAAACCTACACTGATGAAAGTACTTTGGGTGCGTTCGAGAGACAAATCCTTTCTAAGATCTAAAATCCAATCTTGGGATCCTGACATGATGTTAGTAACTATCGACCCATATCCAAACTTTCTTCCATCTCTAAACTTTTTGATGGTTTATTTATCAATTACTGTGTATCATCATTTGAATGTGGTTTTCAAATCAAAGACTTTCGATAAAATTTGTCATAAAATTGACATGATCACATGGACCCAAGGACTTGCACTTTTGAATATTTTTGGAATCCGCCCACGGACACGCCTGCCTCCCATACAACGAAAAAATTTAAAACTGCATAACTCAGCTCAGAATTAGCCTACAACAACAAAATTTGGTACGTATGTGTTTTGTATTAACACAAAGATGTCTTCGAAAAATTGAGATCTTCTGCTCACGTACACGCTCACCTCCCATACAACCCAAAAATTGAAAACACAATTAATAAGCGTCTGCTTAACTCACAGAGATAAATTTAGCACGTATGTTTTTTTATAACAAAACAAAAATGATTTTGAAAAATTAAGATCATCCGCCCACGGACACGCCTACCTCCCATACAACGCAAAAATTGAAAACTGGATATATAAGCTAATAATTAACTTACAACAATAAAATTTGGTGGGTATGTGTTTTATATCAACACAAAGATGTCTTCGACAAATGGGTGTCAAACGCTCACGGACACGCCCACCTCCCATACAACCCAAAAATTGAAAACGCAATAAATAAGCCTCTGTCTAACCTTCAGAGATAAAATTTGGCAGGTATGTTTTTTATGACAAAACAAACATGGTTTTGAAAAATGGACGTCATCCGCCCACGGACACGCCTTCCTCCCATACAACCCAAAAAGTTTAAAACTCAATAATTAAGGTTATGTTTGTCATAGAGTGATGAAATTTGGTCTGTATGTATTTTATACCAAAACTAAGGTGTGTTCAACAATTGGGAGTAATCCGTCCATGAACACGCCTACCTCTCATAGCGAAAGCATAATAAAAGCATTACCTGTGAGCTACAGGAATCAAACTTGTTATGTATAAATTTTTCTTCAACATTTAAATGCATATAAAATATAGGCTTCATCCGACCACGGACACGCCTATTTTCAATAATATTTTTTTTCTTAAAAGTAGATTTAGGGTATTTCATAGTCGGCCTAGACCGACTTTCGACTTCCTTTTTTTGTTTTATGTTAAATGTTGTTCTTTGCACTTGCTTTTTGCCTTCTATTGAGAAACAACAATATTAAAAATTCTAGTTCACTTAAAGATAAATTTTTGATGTTCGAATTTAATTGCATATTTAAGAAGAAGAAGAGCAACACATTCAGATAACAGCTGTACAAATTCCGGTTCAGTGACCGTTCTTAATATTTAACCTTTCTAGATAAAAACCGGCAAGTCTATAAAAAACAAAAAAAAAAAAATTAAGAAAATTAAGAAACAAATAAAAGAAATCAAAAGTACTTCAAAAAAAATACAGTAAATAACTGTATATGTCAATATCTGTAGTTAAGGAATCAAGAAATTATAAATTATTAATTTAGCCAAAGTATAAATTATGTGTGACAAATGAAATGGTAATCGATGGTTTTCAAAATTTTTATAAATGTGCAATTTTAAAAGTTTTTTTGAACTGTGAAAAGTGAAACTTTTGAAAATTTAAAAATAATTATATATTAGTGACATTTGTTTTTTTGGCCTTAAGCGGTAGATGTGAGCACATTATATTTTTGTTGTCCACCTGCACGCTGTGCTTGCTAGCTGCTTCCCACGCAAGCCCTTGTGTAATTTATACATTAACACTGTAATGTAGGGATTCGCAGCTATGCATGGAGGCAAGCGTTCTGCCATATTGTGGCCGGGTTGATGAGAATTGTAAACTTTGCGACATGTTTCTAGCGCTGCTGCTATGAAAGAGGAATTGTTTTTGTTGGCAAACTTTGAAGCTTATATCGGTTTATTTTTATTTTATTTTTTAATAGAAGCGCTCTTTTATTGTAAAACAGCGACTGCGTAGAGAGACAAACTATTTGTTATAGTGATTGTTGTTGTTGTTGTTGGTTGGCGATTTTGTTTTTTTAGTGTAATGTTTGCCAACCTTTAGAATTTTCAGTATCAAATACAATTCAAAGTCAATGTTAAGAGGAGTGCTCTTAGTAGAACGTACTGTGCTGTGTTCTAAGGTGCATCTGAGTACAGAGTACAGAGGTGTATTTGTGCGTGCATGTGAGTGATGTTAGTGTTGCTGTTGTTGTTGTTCTGGTCGTTGGGAATAGGTTCTAAAGAGCTGAGCATTTGTCTTCTTTAGAACATGGAGCGTATATTTTTGTGTTATTAGATGGGTAATGTTGGTGAGGGTAAAATGGGATGGGGCGGTGGGTTGCATTTGTGGATTTGTGTGTTAGTGTGTGTGAGAACATTTGAAGAACTTAGAATAATTTTGTGGCGGCGCCGATATTAGCGACCACATCATCCAGACCTATTTTATTCTGTTCTCCTAATCGCAAATTTCACTAAAAATTGTTTGCACTCTCTCACTTGTACGGAATGAAAGTTACTTACAAGAAAATTTTGACAGACCCCAGGCAAACAAACACAATTAGAGACAAACGATAGATGGAGAACTTATAGCAGCACATAAGGGTTAAGTTAGAAAAACCTTATGAAATTGTTGAAAGTTTCCGCTTGCAACACATGGGTCAAAGGAGCTCAAGCTATATGAATTAGAAAGATCAAAATAATGGTTCAACTGTCACCATGACTGGTCTTAAATGGCTGACTTGCCTGTTCCCACCAACTAAGCACACACATTGCCGCACATGCGGTGGGGTAAACACATTTTCCCCATTTCTCTATTAACAACTGCTGTTCCCCACGTCATTTCTAACATTTTTGTCTGACAATTGTTTTGCTTTAAATGCGCATCTGCGATACCTCCTAACCATGGCGCACAGTTCAAGTGCAACATTTTTATTGTTTGTTTTTTTCACTCCGCCCTAGATGAGCCCCAACAAGCTGGTTAGTCTTGCATGCTGAACGCCTGTGCATTTAGTTAAGACTTCCCCATGACATCGTCTGATTAAGCTTCGAAAAAAAATGTTTACTAGCAGCAATTTATAAAGAGAAATAAATGAGTGCTCATATATTTAAGCAGCAGCAGCAGTACATTTATTGCTTCAAGAGCAGCAGCTGGCAGAAAATAAAAAAAATAAACTGCTTTTTAATGCCCCTTCAAGTTGGTGCTCTTCATATACTTGGCAGACGCTGTGGCGCCATAAGATTCTGCCACACAATTTGACAGCTCAGCTGCTACCAACAACTTTCGCCTAAGACTTTTTTCCAAGTTCCATCCATCTATGTTATTTTTTTGTTTTTTTTTTCAAAAAATCTTTCTTTCTTCAAATACTTTATTAAAGTTTCTGTTTGCCCGCCACTGCAGTAGCCATCTTTTTGAATTTTTTTTCAATAAAAGCAGCCAGTTTCAGCAGCAGCACATTCAGCAGCTTACTGCGTCATTAACTTCAAATGCACAACAATAGCAACAATCATCATTCCGTACAAGATTTATAGCAAAAAAAAAAAAAAAAACAAACAAAACATAAATAAATAAAAAATATGCCTCTACAACTTATGTCTCTGTAGCTTCTGTTGCCCTGGTGTAATTAAGCAAGCGGAATATAATAATAATAAATTATAATTTTAGAAGTAATTTTTTTCTACTTACTTTGTTTGACATTTATTATTATTGTTATTGTTAAAGCCAACGTTGAAGCCTTTTTTATTTCCCTGCTATTATAGTTATTATTATTATTATTATAATAATAACAACATATGAAGGGGACCTCAGCACCCCCAGCCGGTTGTTGCTCTTTTTTCGACTGTCATCTGACTGTTGTTCTCTTTTTATGGCAGCTCCAACGACCAACATTTATAAAAGTTACTTTAAACGATTTTATAAGAGATCTTTTATTCGAATTGAATGTTTAAAATATAAATGAACAGGCTTCAAGAAAATTCGCTGTGCTATAATAAATTATTCTGTTCAGCTTTTTATATGGGCTGTAGGATGAAATAAAATAAAACTCAGTGGCGGGAAATGTTACGTTTAACAAGCACAGCACATCACAGCACAGCACAACACAGCTCGCATCAACACATCAATATATTATATAATTTTTTATGTACCTACATACATATGCTGAATACGTGATGCGCCAGCTTTTACGCCTGACACACGCCTGACTCTTTTAGTTGGGGCTCCTGTTGCTGTTAGTATTTTTATACTCTGTCTAATGAGAAAGAGGTTAAAAGTTACAAAACACATCAGAAGCTGTTATTTAACTGTTAATATGTTATATCTAAAGATCGATAAAGAAGCCTGATAAGGATAAATAGGAACAGAAGCTATTACAAAGTAACAGCTTATTTAGACAAGGCATGGGTTAGGTAACAGCGTGCATTAAATTATTACCCTTATAATGTAAAGGTGCTATGCTAAAAGTTATGGTACGACAGTAGAGGTTACATTTAAAAAAAGTCTGATTTTTTCATCTGTTTGTTTACCTGAAATAATTGATGTTTTCGGCCTTTCGACCTGAAATAGGTAGAAGTACCTCTTTGATTAGTAGTGGAATTGTCAGGCACCCAGACTTCAAAAATTGAAAAAAGGGCATTTTGTATGATACCAAGAATTCTTTTTTAGAAAAAAAAAAAATATTGAACGAAAAATTAAAGGAAAAGAAAGGAAAATTTACGGCTACGGTAGTCTAGTGATAAGCGTTCCTGACTGTCAACCCAGAAGTTCCGTGTTCGGTTCCCAGTCTGGCAGTGTTCCTACGCTTGACCTTTCTTTAATTCTTTTCACATTTCTAATCAACTGAAATTAAAAATTCATTAATCCCCGCGCTAAATGCTTATTTTATATAAGTTTTAACGCCTATGTAGGAACAAATGTACCAATCAATCCAATTTGTAAGTCCCACTCCACTATATAGTTTTATAAATCAGAAAAATCGTCATTATCTTCGCCATACGCCGACGCAGCGAATAAACAAACTTGATAAATTCTTCTAGTTATTTTAAAATTACGAAGTTCGCATCATTTCCAAAAAAACACATTGAAAACAAGACATGAAAAAACCATTTCAATAAAATAAGATGGAGATGGTGGGGGTGGAGGTGGTGGTGGAAGTGCAGTTGGAGGTGGAAGAAGAGTTGAAGATAGAGATGGAGATGCAACTGAAGATCGAGATGGAGGTAGAGATGGAGAGGGAGATGGAGATGGAGATGGAGATGGAGATGGAGATGGAGATGGAGATGGAGATGGAGATGGAGATGGAGATGGAGATGGAGATGGAGATGGAGATGGAGATGGAGATGGAGATGGAGATGGAGATGGAGATGGAGATGGAGATGGAGATGGAGATGGAGATGGAGATGGAGATGGAGATGGAGATGGAGATGGAGATGGAGATGGAGATGGAAATGGAGATGGAGATGGAGATGGAGATGGAGATGGAGATGGAGATGGAGATGGAGATGGAGATGGAGATGGAGATGGAGATGGAGATGGAGATGGAGATGGAGATGGAGATGGAGATGGAGATGGAGATGGAGATGGAGATGGAGATGGAGATGGAGATGGAGATGGAGATGGAGATGGAGATGGAGATGGAGATGGAGATGGAGATGGAGATGGAGATGGAGATGGAGATGGAGATGGAGATGGAGATGGAGATGGAGATGGAGATGGAGATGGAGATGGAGATGGAGATGGAGATGGAGATGGAGATGGAGATGGAGATGGAGATGGAGATGGAGATGGAGATGGAGATGGAGATGGAGATGGAGATGGAGATGGAGATGGAGATGGAGATGGAGATGGAGATGGAGATGGAGATGGAGATGGAGATGGAGATGGAGATGGAGATGGAGATGGAGATGGAGATGGAGATGGAGATGGAGATGGAGATGGAGATGGAGATAGAGATAGAGATAGAGATAGAAATAGAGATGGAGATGGAGATGAAGATGGAGATGGAGATGGAGATGGAGATAGAGATGAAGATGAAGATGAAGATGAAGATGAAGATGAAGATGAAGATGAAGATGAAGATGAAGATGAAGATGAAGATGAAGATGAAGATGAAGATGAAGATGAAGATGAAGATGAAGATGAAGATGAAGATGAAGATGAAGATGAAGATGAAGATGAAGATGAAGATGAAGATGAAGATGAAGATGAAGATGAAGATGAAGATGAAGATGAAGATGAAGATGAAGATGAAGATGAAGATGAAGATGAAGATGAAGATGAAGATGAAGATGAAGATGAAGATGAAGATGAAGATGAAGATGAAGATGAAGATGAAGATGAAGATGAAGATGAAGATGAAGATGAAGATGAAGATGAAGATGAAGATGAAGATGAAGATGAAGATGAAGATGAAGATGAAGATGAAGATGAAGATGAAGATGAAGATGAAGATGAAGGTGAAGATGAAGATGAAGATGAAGATGAAGATGAAGATGAAGATGAAGATGAAGATGAAGATGAAGATGAAGATGAAGATGAAGATGAAGATGAAGATGAAGATGAAGATGAAGATGAAGATGAAGATGAAGATGCAGATGCAGATGAAGATGAAGATGAAGATGAAGATGAAGATGAAGATGAAGATGAAAATGAAGATGAAGA
This sequence comes from Tetanocera ferruginea, assembly GCA_958299015.1. Classification (NCBI taxonomy): domain Eukaryota; kingdom Metazoa; phylum Arthropoda; class Insecta; order Diptera; family Sciomyzidae; genus Tetanocera; species Tetanocera ferruginea. Next base: position 124,227,548 of record OY282641.1, on the reverse strand, counting down.
TGAAGATGAAGATGAAGATGAAGATGAAGATGAAGATGAAGATGAAGATGAAGATGAAGATGAAGATGAAGATGGAGATGGATATGGAGTTGAAGATGGAGATGGAGATGGAGATGGAGATGGAGATGGAGATGGAGATGGAGATGGAGATGGAGATGGAGATGGAGATGGAGATGGAGATGGAGATGGAGATGGAGATGGAGATGGAGATGGAGATGGAGACGGAGATGGAGATGGAAATGGAAATGGAAATGGAAATGGAAATGGAAATGGAAATATACATATAAAACATTTGGAAAAAAACATTTTTCATTTCGGAAAACCATATTGTGGAATGATGAGTCAAAATTCAACCGATTTGGATCTGATAAAAAGCGACATGTATAGCGTCCACCAAAACAGCAGCTTTATCCAAGGTACACAATGAAAGCAATTAAGTACGGTAGAGGGAAAATTATAGTGTGGGCTGCGTTTTCATGGCATGGCTTAGGACCAATTCTCAAGATCAAAACAAATATGGTTCAACATGTGTTCGAACAGATTTTTTAACGCCATGTGTAACGAATTTCCAAGGAAAATTAACCTTTATGATGGTCTTATTTTATTCATGCCAATGATCCTAAACACACTTCACGACTTGTGAAACAGTTTCTTACAAAACCAACCAAAAAAAAAACAAATTGGCCATTTCATCCCTTGAAGGGACTTTGACCGAGCTTTTTATGATCAATTTTATTGTGTGTGTTATTATATGTTTGCACACAATCGACCGAAAACTGGACCTACATTTTTTATGCTGACTCCGAACGGCTTAAGTTCATATTCTCAATAACCTTTACATGGCATTATTTGCTCTCTCAGGTTTGCCATTGTCTGCAGAGGAGTGGTGACCGATCAGAAAATTTTTTATTGAGAAAAACATTGCTGCGAGTCGGTATCGATCTCGGTCTCCGAGCATACCAAGCCATACACTAACCTGCATGTCACGGTCACCACCTTAATCTTATATTATTAATTATAAAAATTAAAATTGCATTGTGCAACATTTTAATTTTTTGACACATCCTTAGATCGAACCGCGTACTGCAACAACCATCTCATTAGAGTCGCGAGTTCTAACTTCGGGTTAATCTGTTGCTTGCTAGAGTATGAACAAAATAGAAACAAAATACAAAAATATATTTTTACCTTTTAGTTATTTGGTATTCAATTTTAAACCTAACGTACTAAAATTCAACTTTAATTCCCAATTTAATTAAATTTAAATATGGCCTTGACTAAAATGATTTCTAGTATTTTGAAAAGTATTAATTCTAATAAAAAAAGGATGAAAACAATGCATTAGTCCAATAATTGGTTTAAAAATTACTCCAAGATTTTTTACCGTTTAGCTATTTAGTATTAAATTTTAAACCTTGGGTACTAAAATACCAATTTTATTCCCAATTTTTAAATTTTAGTACAGCCTTGACTAAATGCATTAGTCCAACAATTGGTTTAAATATCAGTCCACGATTTTAAATCGTGTGTGTAACTCCAAATAAGTCCTAACAAAATTTAGGAAATCATTTGTATACCCTAAACCTGAAAGGTGAGGGTATATTAACTTTGTGCAAACGTTTGTAACGCATAGAACGAAGCGAAAAGTATATATATTCTGGATCAGCGTCACCTCGTGAATCGAGCTATTCATGTCCGTCCGTCCGTTTGTGTGTTCTCCGTAAACATAGGATAAGAAGAAAGAGTTGAGATAATTCGATGAAACTTGGTACACATGATCACATGAACCCAAGGATCTGCACTATTGAATATTTTTGGAATCCACCCACGGACACGCCTACCTCCCATACAACGCAAAAATTGAAAACTCCATAACTCAGCTCATAAGTACCCCACAACAACAAAATTTGGTATGTATGTGTTTTATATCAAAATAAAGATGTCTTCGAAAAATGGGTGTCATCCGCTCACGGACACGCCCACCTCCCATACAACCCAAACATTGAAAACGCAATAAATAAGCCGCTGTTTAACCTTCAGAGATAAAATTTGGTAGGTGTGTTTTTTTATGACAAACCAAATATGGTTTTGAAAAATGGACGTCATCCGCCCACGGACACGCCTACCTCCAATACAACCCAAAAAGTTTAAAACTCAATAATTAAGGTTATGTTTGTCTAAACTAAGGTGTGTTAAAAAATTGGGAGTTATCCGTCCATGAACACGCCCACCTCCCATAGTGAAAGCACAATAAAAGCATTAACTGTGAGCCACAGGAATACAATTTGGTATGATTGTTATTATTATCCGAACAAACTTTTAAACAAAAAATATAACGATTTATTTGCATATTAATTTTATGCAATTTATCTATTTATATAAACCAAAGTATAATTTATGATTCATGACTGTGACTGTGACTTTTCGCCAATGTCTTCAACCTTCACCTTCAGTGGGTGGGTTTAGCGAGTGATTTTCCTAATGTTTATCGCAGAAAAGTGACTTAATTAAACTGAAAAAAAAATATTTTGAGCTTTTTGGACAAAAACAAATAAGAAATTATTCTCCACTCAATGGAAACATTTTAATGGGGGACTTTTAATCAGATCAATTGAGTAAATTTAATACTTTACACAGATGTCTTCATTTGATATGAGGATATCGCATTATTAGCAAATAATGGCTTATAGTAACGACTCTTATAAATAAGCCAAAATATAAAGTTTTTAATATTGTACGAAAACCTTGTCCATGAATTTAAATCTTTAATAGCTCAGGTTTTATTTATGCTATGATATTGTATAATAGAGTTCATTGCCACTCTTAAAGCTCCAATTAGTATGAAGACAATGTCAAGCAGAATACGAAGGCGTAAAATTACCATCATGCATTACAATCATGCTGCACAGTAAGCAAATTAAAACAAAAAACAAAAATTAAGCTGGTTATTGAGGTGGTCAATACTTTATACTATATTGCTTGCTAATAAAACCGATAACATGTCAGTCAGCATAATTGAAAAATAATATGTTCACCAAAAACAAAAAATATTGCACAGCGCAATATCGTGCTTCGTCGCATTCAAATGTCCGTTGAGAATGACGCCGAGCTGCGTGGCGTCAGCCGCATGCCCAGCCATGAGTGAGTGAGTCCGTTGTGCGTCTTTTTAATTCCAGCGTTTGCGTCTTTCGATGTTATTATATCGGGCGTCCAGAACTTATGAATAGGTTCAAATAAGAATAGAACGCGATAAACGTTAAACGTTGAACAGCGTTGCGACAAAAAACAGCTAAATGAGCAGCGCATCAGCATAAATGAGACTTGGTTGTCTCAGGTGCCGGAGTGGGGGTATTGTATAGTGCTTTTGTCTTCCTTCTTGTTGTTGTTTTAGCTTTATCGCTTTTGTATCGTATTTTGTGCTTGCAATAAAAGCGCACGCTAAACCTTTAAATTTTTTGCAAAAAATACATTCAAACTAGATAAGCTTTAAAAAGTTGTCATTGAATAGGCATTAAAAATTTTAATATTTGCTCATTGATAACGTACAAAACAAAAGAAAAAAAAGTAACGTTAAGTGGGCGATAACGTGTGCTATAAAAGGCTTTATTGTTGTTAAGCTTGTAGATATTAATTTTATTTTTTTTAAATTAATAATTTTTAATTAATTTTTTTAATTTAATTAACATAAGACATTATATATTTATTCAAGAAACCGAACTGAAGCAGACATAAAGACAAACGTTCAAACATTTAATTGAAACATAAAATGTTCAACACTTAAAAAGTTAATTAAGAACCATTGTATTTAAATATTATATATAAAAAATTAACAATAAAACAAAAATATATATATTTTTTATTTTGAAATTTATTGAAAAGGTCGTTATAAAACTTCCAATAGGAAAAAAAACCATCAAGTTCAACTAGCACTCAAAGCATGTTCAAAATAAAGTTGAAAAACAATTTCAACTCAAAGCATCGTACAAAATATGTTAACCGATTATTGACTTTGAGTCACGTAGAGAAAAAAGTAAATAAACGTTGTAAAAAGTAAATAAGTGATCGCAACGTACAAATTTTAAAATTACTGTATCTCGGAACTCAGATGTGACCCAGACCTCAGACTACCTGCATTGCACTCCTAGAGGTGCCCACAATCATAATTTTTAGAATCATTCTAGAAGATTTTTGGTGGTCACACCGTGTAATTAATCCATATTGAATACATTATGCACGAATGGGCGTATTAATTTTTTACAAAAAATTAGAGCCAAACACATTAGGGCTTGATATCAAAAATATTATGGCTTAGCTCAGAATCACTCCCAAAATTAATTGGCTTGGAATTGTTTTCAGCTCAAATTTCTCTCCGTGTAAAGTGTAAATGGATTGACCGTCTAAGAATCCGAGAAAATTTGTTTTTAAATACTCAATAGAAAATATTTAACCTCTTCTTACCAGGACGAAAATGGGAATGGGAATGGGAATTTTCCATTTTACAAAAACATGAAAACAAAACACATAACTAATAAGTTACAAATTATTTAAGTTTTTCTGAACACAGTGATTTCAACACCCCCTCTCAATATAATAATTGTAATTGATTTCGTAATTTTTCAAATCGTACATTTGCCAGTGATACTAAAACCTCTGCCAACGTGATCTCTAAGAAAATTTTATTTTACATCAATGTGTTTCGGACGCTGCATTCTGTATTCTTCGACATAAATATGCAACCATGGTTATCTTCGTAGATTGGAACAGCGTAATTCTTATCCAATGAAATCATGTCTTCTAATATTCCTCTTAACCATATTGCTTCAGATGCTGCTGCGCGTAATGCGATGTATTCAGCTTCACTAGATGAAGTTGCAACTGTAGCTGGCTTCTTGCTACACCAAGAGACAGTATTTCCAAAAACTTTAAATATAAAACCACTTACGGATTAACTATCATTTATATACCAGTCTACATCAGAGTATCCAATCAATAGTTTGCAATTTTCGTTACGTTTCAAATGCAGCTTTAACTTTTTTGTGCTTTTTCAGGTATCTTAATATTCGTTTTAGAGTTTTCCAATGGGTTTATGAAGGTTTCTGCTGAAAACGTCTCATGTATCCAATATGGTAACAAATGTCAGGTCTTACACAAAGCATTATGTTTAACTCACCACAATCTGACATCTCGAATTTATCGGCTAGACTTTTCTTCAATGACTGAATTGATGATAATAAATTTCGAGCTGTTAGTAGATCGTCAACATAAAGTAGAATAAAACAAGTAAAGAAAGTCTAAAGTCGGTCTAGGCCGACTATGAAATACCCTAAACCCACTTTTCAAAAACAAAAAAAATTTTTGTAAATATTTTTGTAAATGGGCGTGTCCGTGGGCGGATGAAGCGTATTTCATGTTGATGAAAAATTTACACGTACCAAGTTTTATTTCTGTAGCTCACAGTTAATGCCTTTATTGTGCTTTCGCTATGGGAAGTGGGCGAGTTCATGGACGGATTACTCCCAATTTTTGAACACACCTACGTTTTGGTATAAAATACATACATACCAAATTTAATTTCTCTATTACAAACATAACCTTATTTATTGAGTTTTAAACTTTTTGGGTTGTATGGGAGGTAGGCGTGTCCGTAGGCGGATAACGTCCGTTTTTCAAAATCATCTTTGTCTTGTCATAAAAAACATGTGTGCCAAATTTTAGCTCTTTGGGTTAAACACAGGCTTATTTATTGCGTTTTCAATTTTTGTGTTGTATTTTGTGTTGTATGGGAGGTGGGCGTGTCCGTGAGCGGATGACGTCCATTTTTCGAAAACATCTTTGTGTTGGTATAAAACACATATATATCAAATTTAATTGTTGTAGGTTAATTATGAGCTGAGTTATGCAGTTTTCAATTTTCGCGTTGTATGGGAGGTAGGCGTGTCCGTGGGCGTATTATGACCATTTTTCAAAACCATCTTTGTTTTGTTTTAAAAAATATATGTGCCAAATTTAAGCTCTTTAGGTTAAACACAGGCTTATTTATTGCGTTTTCAATTTTTGGGTTGTATGGGAGGTGGGCGTGTCCGTAAGCGGATGACGTCCGTTTTTCTAAGACGTCTTTGTGTTGGTATAAAACATATACACACCAAATTTTGTTGTTGTAGGCTTATTATGAGCTGAGTTATGCAGTTTTCAATTTTTGCGTTGTATGGGAGATAGGCGTGTCCGTGGGCGGATTCCAAAAATATTCAATAGTGCAAATCCTTGGATGCATGTGACCATGTGTACGAAGTTTCATCCAATAATCTGTACTCCTTCTTCTTATCCTGTGTATACGGACAACACACAGATGGACAGACTGACAGACGGACGGACGAACGGACGGACGGACATGAATAGCTCGACTCACGAGGTGACGCTGATCAAGAATATATATACTTTTCTATACCGGATTCGCTTCGTTCTATGCTTTACAAACGTTTGCACAAAGTTAATATACCCTGACCTTTCAGGTTTAGGGTATAAATATAATCATTATAGTTCTTCCTAGTGTACAAACAAATATCGTGTCTTCATCTATTAAATCCGAGCTGTTGAAGATATTCGTTTATCTTCTCATTCCAACAGCGAGGACTATGTTTCATACTGTACAGAGATTTTTCCAGTTTGCATAATTCGTCTTTTCTTGCTTTTAATCCATTTGGAATTTCAAGGTATATATCTTCTTTAAGTTGTCCATGAAAAAATGCCGTTTTTATATCTAATTGATAAAAGTTAAATTGGTTCCGTACTCCTACTGCCAGGACTGTTCGAATTGTTGTCAACCTTTCTACAGGCGCAAAGGTGTCTTCGTAGTTGATTCCACACTTCTGAAGGAAACCTTTGGCAACCAATCGAGATTTGTACCTTGTGGGTTTTCCATCTTCTTTTTCTTTTATTATAAATACGCATTTTTATTTAAGTGGTTTTACTCGATTTGGGCGCTTTACAATTCTCCATAGTTGATTTTTCTTCATTGATTTCAATTCTTCTCGAACCGCTTAATTTCACTTTTGACGATCAAGATGATTGTAATATTGTTCATATGTTTCAGCAGCAGATTCAATTGTTAATTTACTGATACATTATAGCTGGTAAAATTGTCTAAAAACTTACGTGGAAACGGAACACGTGAACTTCTTCTCAATGGTGTTTCTTTTTCTTCCTCTTCTTCTTCTTCTTCTTCAGTAGTTTCTGCTTCATGTGAAACTTGTTCTTTATCTGCAACTCGATCTTCATTTGAAACTTGCTCGTCCGCAATCTCGTTTTCAATTTCTACATTTCCAGTTTCCAAATCATTACTAAGAGTTGAATCAAAATAATTTTCTTGATCCGGTGTGTCAGGTTTCATATTCACAGCTGCAGGCATAGCATCACTTATATTTTCCCCCTCTTGCTCATTACTGCATAAATTTAAGATTTCACATGACGTGTTTTCTTGTACGCGGTCATAAGGATAACTCCACTCGTCGAACTTGACATCTCTTGCAATAAAGATTTTCCTTTTCTTCATGTTCCACAGTCGATATACGTTGGGGAGCAGCCGATCATAATACATCTTGACTCTTCTCATCTAATTTGAATCTTTCTGTTCTAGCAACCACACGGTTAAAAATCTTGGGCTAAATTTTAATCTTTTTTGGATTACATATAGAACACGACCAAAAAAAGATTACTTTTTAATCCAATGAAAAGTTTTAAATTTTCTAATCCAAAAAGGACTTATTTTTAATCCGCAAAAAGTTTAAAATTTTTTAATCCAAAAAGAAATAATTTTTAATCCGCAGAAAGTATAAAATATTATAATCCAAAAAGGATTAGATTTTAGTCCAAAAAGTTTAAAATATAAAAGGATTACTTTTTAATCCACAAAGGTGAGAACTCGTGAGAAGAAAGGTAAGAGATAATTCTCATATTTCATAAGCCTACGAAGAAAAGTTATCCTTTGACCTCCATAAGCATATATATATATTAAAAAAAGTTCTCAAACTTAATTTATGCAAAATTTTTCATATTTCTATACGAGCTTAAAAAAACTTGTTTTTTTTTGTCGCGTACTTTGAACTAATTTGTACTAAATCTTGCCAATATTTTTATAAAATGTAGCACTCTTTCATCGCGTTAGAACACTTAAAATAAATATCGGTTCTTTTTGTTTCTCTGTTGTTTATCGAGTAATTAAAACCGTGCGAATGTCGCGTCCCGTGCCAATGGCTGAAAAGCTATATAATAAGCTAATATTCACCTTTTCGCCATAGAAGAACTGTCAAATAAAGAGCTGCTTTTCGTTGGCTTTTCAGCCAAAAGGCGTTCGTGTGAATATATTATTATATTGCCATAAACTTAACTATATATACATTAAAGGTATTCATGCAAATGGGCAATGCCCTTATAAATGATTTAAACCGTATAAGTATATCAGCCTTATAAATGAAATGTATGGAGAACCGTTTACACAAACCAGATACATCACAAACCAGCAATCAGCTGTTTATATGTATGCTGAAAGTTGACTGTTAACAAGTTAACAGCTAACATATCTCTCCAAATGCACAATCGACTGATAAAAATAACTAATTGCCCAAAATACAAGCTTGTCGCTTTGCATGAATACCCTTATTATGTATTATGAAACACTGCTCAATGTAATAATGATTATAATAATATTTTTTTTCAGATTTTAAGAAACAATTTGTTTCATTTAATTAAAAAAATAAACTTCGGATGCTTTAACAACATTAACTATTATATTTAGCGTAAATTTCGTAGCGGTAGTAGTTTTCAATCTTAGGTAACAAAAATAATTTTTCCTAAAAATACTACCTTAATGTAAATTTGTAGTCCAAAATTAGTCTTAAACTTAAACTTTTTTGGATTAAAAACAAATTAAACTTAAGTATGGAATAAAAAATAGTACTTTTTGGATTAAAAATTCCTTTAAACCAAAGTTTGGATTAAAAACTAGTCCAAAATTTTGAACCGTGCATGCATATGCCTTGCATCCGAATATTCAAAGTTTTTCAGAATTTGGTTTTTGTCCATGCCATTTTTTGCCAGTTTTTGCATTTGTTGAACTTCAATTAATGATGTACACAAAATTTCAGCTCACTGCGACGCTTAAGGCCAAAACACATAGAAGGCATGCTTTGAGACTTTTAAGGAATGCTTTTTGAAACAGAAGGGCAACGCTTTTGACTTCTTTAACGAAGCGGCCTAGTAAGATTTTCCAGCGTCCCTGGCACTGGGAAACTTTAGAAAAAGCTTTGTAAATAAATCATAACCAATTACAAAATATCTGTGAAAACTCACCCGAACACTTAGTTACTGCAGCGACCGACAGAAGCCCATGCATTTTCGCGCTTTAAATTATTTTTAAAGTTTAAATGTTTTTTGTCAAAAATGCAAGGATATTTGCAAATTTCGTTAATTAGCAGCTCCTCAAACATCTTCCTGCTAAAAGTTTAAAACGAAATAAGCTTAAAAATGTCAAATGAAAATAAAATCAGCTGTTTCCTAGCTGGAAATTGGTCTGTTCGAGTACTTCTCCAGTGAAAAATATCCAGCAGCAACTTGCAAGAGAGTAACACAAAATTCTCTCTCAAATAGAAAAATATCGACAAAAGGACGCGAACGCAAAATTTGCAAAAACTTGCAAGCGTCGATTACTGCTGGTTAACGCTTTGCTTACATTTTAAGTGGAATGTAAAGCAAAAGGAATTGGACGTGAAGTGTTCTCCTGGACTGTTTCGCAAGATTGAAACCGGTAAGTTTTAACAAGTGTTCCATATTATCATGGTAGCTTTACTAAATTTTACAAAATTTTTATAAAATTTGTTTGACTTGTTTGAAAGTTAAAATTGCAACTGTCTTAAATCAGCTGTTTTCTAGCTTGCAAATTCATGCAAATTCAACACAAGAATGTGAATTTCATGTGTTTTTTGCGCAAAAAAACATCAGCCAAACCAAGGAAAGGCTTGAGAAATACTATGGGGACTCTGCACCATCGATTGGAATGATTCACAAGTGGTTTATTATATTCCGATGTGGTTGCACAAGCACAAATGACGCCCAAATTAGGTCACCACACCATAAATGGCCACAAAAATTCACGATATCGTGTTGGCCGATTGTAGAATTAATGTGCTCGATATTGTTGAGGCCGTATGCATCTCATTCTTACGATAGTGGAACATTTTTCGAAATCATTTGAATATCTTGAAATCGAAATCGTATTGAATATCACTTACGACCATAAACGCGATAGTGTGACTGATTCAAAGGCATGTCTGGCGATGTTGAACAAAGATAAGAAGGATTTTTTCGTCGATTAGTAACCGTGGACGAAACGTGGTTCCTTCATCACACACCAGAGACAAAGGAAGAGTCGAAATAGTGGACTTCACCGACCGAACATGCTCCGAAGAAGGCGTAGTCGGTGATATCGGCCGGAAAGGTTATGGCGACAGACAATATTTTGAGATAAACGCGGTATAATTTACATCGATTACCTTTCACAAAAAAAAAGACGATCAATGGCGAATACTATGCAGCCGAATGGGACCGTTTCAACGATGCTTTGAAAGAGAAACGTTCCCATTTGGTGAGGAAAAAGTGCTCTGCCATCAAGACAATGTGCGCTTTCACACATGCCCAGCTTTCATGGCAAAATTCCATGAATGGAAGTACGAATTGCGTACCCATCCAGCATATTCTCCAGATTTGGCCCCCAGCGACTATTTTATGTTTACAAACCTCAAGAAATGGCTCTGCAGAAAGAGATTCACCACCAGAGAGGAGCTCATCAACGAAATAGAGGCCTATTTTGAGAATCTTCCGAAAACGTATTTTTCGGTTGGGATCAAAAAATTGGGGGTACTTTGGACGTAGTGTATCGAGCTAAAAGGAGACTGTATTGAGAAATAAAATGCTGTTTTTGCCATAAAAATCATTCCTCGTTTAATTTTTCACGGAATTATCAAACGGCTCTCGTAAAACAAGCATTTTTTAGAAAACGTACAAAAACTTCGGCCCAAAATATATCGATGGTTAAACTCACTAAAGTGATAAGTGAAAAATTTCAAATGTTCAGGAATGTAGATTTTGTTTTTAAATTTCAATACATCTCAATACAAAATCCAAATTTTAACAGTGTACTGACACGCATTCACTGGCTATGCATTTTCAATAAATTTACACAAGGTAGATATTATATTGATGGATTGAAAAATGCAATAAACCTATTTTCGTCAAAAGGTCACTTATCACTTTAGTGCGCTTAACCATCGATATTCATTGTTAGCAATTTTATTTAGCTTAAATAAATAAACTTTGAAATAATTATGTTTTAAGAAATTAATTCCCAAAGAGCTTTTCTAAAATCATTGTTCGCAATAAAGAGCAGAAAATGTGCTCATGTTCATCCCTTCCCCTTCTCCCAGTGAAATGCTACTTGTACTCCGCAAATTGCAGCTTGTTATTGAAGACAGCTAACTGGAAGATTGTTCTATCTAAGCTCAGCCCTTCACGGTTTATGGGACTCTTGGGAGCCAAAATCCAACAACAACAACGCATTACCTAGCTTTTACATTCAAGTGTTTTTCTAACACAGGCTTTGAGCGACGTCTTCGTATTTGTTGCTGGGCTAAGTGCAATCAATGATGTTGTTGTTGTTGGTGGTGTTGTTGTTGTTTAATTATCGCTGTTGTTGAATTTGCAATTGCAAAAGCATCTGTAATACATGTACGTTTGTTTGCTTGTAAATAAGTAAGCACATGATGTACAAACAAACAAACATACACGCGAAGTCAACTGCAATACATCTGATATGGCTTTGGAGAGGGAAGCTCCGATGCACTCACTCACTAACAGATGCAGCCAGCAAATGGAAAATTGCTCAGTTCGTGATAAGCTTGCATAACATTTGAAAATCGCATCTTGGCCAGTTTTCATAGACAACAACAGCAACACAACACAACAACACCAACAACAACATCTACTAAAGCAACAACAATCATCAAGCGCAAATAGCAAACTGGATGTTAGCTAGATGTTGCGCTCGACTGGAGGAAAACTCTTTGCCTGGTTGTGGTTAGAAAAATGTTTTGTATTAACAAATCCTGCACATACACACCCTAGACAACAATATAATAGGCAACAACAGCAACATGTTGATAGCAACATAGGAGTTTTCCTCCAAAACTAACCATTTTCTTTGAACTGATTTGAAAATTTTTAACTAACGTCTACAGCCTCATCTCAGCCTATGTTGTAAACACTATGCAGTGCTACTAAAATCTGGCCAAGTTGTTTGTAGACCAAACGTCTAAGTACGCTGCTACATCGACTGCATTTTACTAATGAAAACAAATGAGAAAAAACTTTTTTAAACTTTGCATGATTTTTCTTCCTAAACATTTTGTAACAGATGCACAGAACCGCAGACAAGTGCATACGACGGAATCGCATTCTCGCGGATCCGCTCTTGTTCGTACAGCGACGACTGCTCTTACAACTGTAGAACCTAACAAGACCCGCTGCAACGTCATCGTTGCAGTCAGTCAAATGAAGAGCGCCAAGTTGGATGTTTTGGAGTCGCGTCGTAATATATGCATGTGACTGCAACGTTGAGTCTTTGGGCTGTAGTATTAGCACAGCTGAGTAACCAATCAGCAAACAACAACAAGAGATTTGTAGGGGACAATATTAAAGCTGGTGTTACATTTGCATGTAATACGTTCGGTATGGGAGGGAGCTTCTCAGCAAACGCTTGCAAATTTTTCCGCCAAGAGATAAGAATGACTAAACATAAACATATAAATAAGTTCGTTGTACACTGTAAAAATATCTTCAGTGCAAAATATTATAGATTCTGTTTCAACTGTTTTTAAAAAGTTTATCTGTTTTTAAAAAATCGTAAAGAATAATATAATATCTTCGAATTTCATAGTTGCTCAATCTTTTTTTGAGAGTTAATGGGGCAAAGTATTTTTTAGATTTTTTTCAGATTTGTTGGACGAAGTTTAGAGGCAGCGCTAATCGGGTTTTCCCTTAAAATCACGTTTTCGAATTTCAAGCATAGGTTGGTCAATAACAGACATTTCCTTAATCTTTGAGTTATCAGTTCGAAAAACAAATGTCAAAACTTTACTTAAATGTACAGAAATTAGAAATTTTGGCAACTTTTTTTGACATTTTGATAACAATAATTTAATTTGTTCGTGAAATTTGCGTTAATTTTTTTAAAAATACTTCATAAATTTTAAAAATTTCATCAAAACGACGAGAAGTAATGTTGAATTTTGAAATATGGTAAAATTCTATGCAATTTTAAAAGAAAAACCTTAATTTTACTCATGCCTTTCCAAAGAAATAGCTTTTTAAGTTTTGCTACCAATGGTTGGCGTCTCGATTATGACCAAACAAATTATTTTTATTTTGGAAAACACTATTTACAATTCCCATTTTAAAACAGAATTGGGAAATATGTTCCCGCCCTTATTTTAATACTTCAATCAAAAGCTTCTTAAGAATCTACCTTCCAAAAACGTTCTCTATAATATTCAGATCCAGCGAAGATGGTCGCCAATTCAAAAATTCGTTTTGATTTGCAGTCCATGATTTTACCACATCAGCAGTATATCACGCACGTTATTTAGTAATTGCACGTTATCGTTTTGCAATATCCAAGACAAAGTTTCGTAAATGTCATTAATTTTCGAGAAAACCGATTCTAAGAGATTTTTCTGGTTAATTCCAGTAATTCTGCTGTATTAAAAAACTAGATCAACTATTCCCTAATACATTTTTCCATCCAACACCGTCTTAAAAACTTTTCGTCCCTTCTTAAATCATGCTAGTTGACATTGAAGCCATCTGTTTCACCGAAGTTTAACTTATTTTCGTGTGTAGCCACAACAAGTTGAAAATCATTCTTACAATATTGCTGGTAAACATGCCAGGTTATGAGATATCTTGCATACGTTGGCACGAAAAACGAGAAGCCATTTTAAATCGGAATTGAAATTCAGAAATGAATTCAAAATTTCAATTTGATATTCAGAAAAGATAAAAAAAAAAATTTGTAAAAAATTTTGAAATTCCATTTGGAATTCAGAAAAACATCATTTGGAATTTCGAAATTCCTTTGAAATTCAGAAATTCTATTTTAAATTCAAAAAACATTTACTGAAAATCAGAAATTTCATTTGAAATTCAAAAAGGATCAAATAATTAACTTCAGAAACTTAATTTGATATTCAGAAAAGATCAATTGAAAATCTAAAATGTTATTTGAAATTCAGAAAAAGTTCATTTGGATTTCTGAAATTCCATTTGAAATTCAGAAAACATTCATTTAAATTCCGAAAAAATCAATTTAAATTCAGAAAACATCAATTGTAATTTAGAAATTCAAAGTTAGATAATTTTTTTAAGATATAAGAAAACGTGTGTGTGATCGCCACTCACGATAGAAGTGGTGTTATGAAATGTTTGGATATGATTAAATCATTTTATCATTCTATAATGCGTGTTCTATTTACTTTTCACCACTCAGTGGCCATCACACACACACAAAATAGTAAAATAGTTTTTATAGCTGAAAAAATGTTTATCATCTTAATTTAAATTTCTAAATTTCAATTTATTTATTGGATACGCTTATACAAGCAGTTTAAATACTTAAACTAAAAACTTGAAAACTTATTACGGAGTAAAGATAATTCTGGTTATAGGTTCACCATAGTCGGTTCATCCATAGTCGGTGCAAGAACGGTATACACCTAAGGTTGCGTGGTTTGGTATTAAAGGATATTAATTGGAGAAGTACTGGGCAGTTAATGGTTCCAAATATGGATGAATGAAGAGAACATTAGCAACGTCTCTTAATTTTACAAAAGTTTGCATGTTAATCAGCTTAAGACGGTCTGCATAAGGAGGTAAGATGAATCTTGAAGAACTGGAAAGACCACGAAGACCGAATGAATCTTTATTGACGGGCTTCGATTGGCATTGACTGGGTATGGGAGTGGGCTTACAGCTACTAGCTACCCATTCTCGAATATGCCAACCGGATTAGTATTGGAATGAATATGGGAGACCAAACCGGTTGGCCGTGGCATGCAGGTTAAGTGTGTGGCTTAGCATGCTTGGAGCCCGGGTTCGATCCCCAGCCGCGGCGAAAAGTTTTTTCAATAAAAAAATTTTTCTGATCGGTCACCACCTCTCTGCAGACAATGGCAAACCTCAGAGAGTAAATAATGCCATGTAAAGCTTCTTGAGAACATGAACTTTAGCCGTTCGGAGTCGGCATAAAACATGTAGGTCCAGTTCTCGGTCAATCGTGTGCAAACATTTAATAACACACACAACACAATTGATCATAAAAAGCTCGGTCAAAGTCCTTTCAAGGGCTGAAATGGCCAATTTGTTTTTTTTTTTTTTTTTTTAACCGGTTGGCATATTCGAGAATTGGTCTAATAAAAAGTTAGATAGAGAGATTTTGTGACGTAAGGATTGAAGTACTTTCTGAATCAGTGATTTGCGAAACTAAGTGCAGTTTTGACTCTTCTAATATTATAAATATGAGACCTAAAGTTAAGTTAAGTTCCTTGCCTTAAATTAGACCTTAGTTCCGTAAATAGTTACAGAGGTAACTGGCTTGCCGAACATGTAATAAATTCTCGTGGGAAGTGGTGGAAGGCCTTGATGACACCAAAAACATAAGAAATTGCTAAGACGAGATACAAAGAACCAAGGTGACAGCCTTATGGGACACCAAAGGCAGTTGTAAAAGATTCTGAATTGGAAAATGTAAAGATGATATTATAACTGCGTTCTTTGAGATAAGATATAATCCATAATATCAACAGAGACTGAAAACCAAAGGCTTTAAGCTTTAGAAAGATGAGAGTGTGCGAGGTTTTTCCAAGCGCTTTTCTGAAGTCGGTGGAAATTGCACATTTTCAAACGAGCATAAAGTGTTTGAAACAAATTCTGTGAGGTTCGTGGTAGTGTATCTAACTTTGAGGAAGACGATAATGTCGTAAATATTATACTAGGTCCTTTTTTATGTAAAGGTATCTTCCATAACTTTGGAAAAATTGACTTAGGAATAGAAAGTTGAAAGAGAGCAAAATTTTTCGCGAATTTTTTTATGAGTCTATCGAGTCTAGGAGAATAATCTTTTAGATTATATAGGATCAATCCAAATACCTGGGATATTTGCATATCTGATATCTGATAGTCAAGCCGCTTTGAAAGCACTGGAATCTGTTCAAAAAACATCAAAAACAATCCTAAGCTGCCGCAGATCTCTAAATGAGAAGGCAAAGCAGCTAAAAATCTTCCTATGCTGGATCCTTGGACATAGAGACTTTCCAGGAAACTGCTATGCTATTTCCTAGAAAATAGGAAATAATCTTACCACATATAAATTACTCACAAATGAGCTATCCCTTAAAAGAACCAACATAAGATGGTCTACGGGAAGCACATGCCACACAGCGAGTCAGGTTTGGCCAGCTCTGAACCTGAAACGCTCACTAATATCCCTTAGTAGGGATCAAATAAATACTGTTATCAGTCTCCTAACAGGGCACTGCTAGTTGTTAACCAAGCCCGAAAATTAAATACGTGTCCAGCGCTGGGTAAACACCGCCACCTTTTCCTGGGAAACTGGTTTTATAGTTAACTACACTCAAAATCTTTGATCTACATATTAATAAGTTTTATTAATAGCTCCAACCGGTTCAAATAGACTAGGTCAATAATAAACCCCCTGGTATCACAACGGGTGTCCTATGTGTATCTGATAAGAGGCAGACGCGTCAACCTAACCTAACCGAGATTATATAAATTTGCTAAGAATCATCTAGCGTAATACGTACGTTAGAGCACGGTTCCTTAGGTTGCGGTTATAGTGAGCACCGAGTCAGACAGGCAGGCAGGCAGGCAATGTGAACAAGCGAGATAAGTAGCTATCTGCATCTCGTTTTTTCACACAGATTTCAGCCTGCCTGCCTGCCTGTCTGAATCGCGTTCACTATAATCGCAGCCTTAATGAAGAAAACTATTCATAGTCTAGTTCATCGTTATGACATGACTGAATATAGGTTTGCAATTATTTCTGGGATATCGGAGGAGATATCAGAAAAATTAAGGGTAGATGGGTAGTCGTCAGATTTTCTTTTGATTATTGATTAACTTGTAAGATTAAACTCATAAAACACATAGATTTTTAGGTATGAAGATAATTTGTGAGGTCAAGAGAAGAACGAGATATTAAAAAAGTACGCCAAAGTTTGTTCATATGTATTTTTTTCATTTTAGATTTAATAATTTTTCAAAAGCGCCTCTAGTGCAAGTTTTCTCTCAGTATGTGCTCTCCAACATGTTAGCATACTATGTTTTTAAATCTCGATACACTGACAATGCAATTGTCAAGATGCTGCCTGCAATCTGGAGGAGCCTGAAGCACACATATGGAAACCTCATGCCAAGTTGAGCGAACTATTTGAAGTGCACCACATAAGACCACGATAAAAAGAGAATGCAACGAACTGTTACAATACTCGTATGCCTCGATGAAGGGGACAGACAGACATTCGGCGCATTATTGGTACCGCGCCAAATAATCGCGTGCCCCCTCATCATTGTTGCAGTGATGTGCTGCTGCTGCTATGTATATATATGTACATGTGTGAGTGGCAAGAGTGCAGCAGTAGCAATTTTTTTATGCAGGTTTTGAGCAATCTAAAGATTGCTGTAGCTGTGGCTGTTGCTGTTACTCTTTTATATCTGCTCAACTGCATTACAAGCGGGATGAATGACTTGTTAGCTGCTACAGATGGTTCAATGGACGAAGAAGATGAGTCAGTGCGCGCGGGTTGGCAAAAACATTGGTGATCGAAACGGCAAAAACCGTTGCCCACACAACACCGCGACCGACAATGTGTGATGTTAAAGATTTTGCAAACTCTGAATGCAAGCTGCAAAATCTGAGCTCCTTGTCCCAATGTAACACGAACATGCAGTGCGAGTGCACCGAGCAGCAGGTGATGCCATCCGCTGTGTTGCGATGATGTTAACGACAATGAAGATAATGATGCTGGTGTTCATGATGATGAAGTTGCAGTCGTTTGGTGTGTGTGGTTTGTGTGGTGTTTGTCGCCTGATGAGATGCTGCTGTTTACATCGCCCAGCAACAGTTTGTGTTACAGACTTTGTTGCTGGGTTTGGAAGTGGGTTGGATTAACTCACTTCTGGGCATGAGTGTTGGTAATGTTACATGTAATGTAAATGGTAATGCACGTTGAGCTGCTGTTAACATTGTTGTTGATGATACAGATCCTGGTAATGCAGATTTAAACCGATTTACAGCAATTTAAAATAGTCATAAAGTTTATGCAAACTTTAAAAAGTTTTTAAATTTTAAGCAAAAGTTAGCAAGTTTTCGGCGCAATAGCTTAAAAAATTAAAGCTTTTTTTTATTTTGAGTATTCATAAAAGTCAAGTACCCGCTGTTGGCAATGTTGTACTTGTCACTTATTCACTCTACTCACTCCATTAGTTCCAAAAATCATCGTCATCCGCCGCACTAAGTAACAAAATGTACTGAGCTCTAACAGGCTCCCAGACACAGACAGTAGCTGGCTCTTACATTAAGTACACAATTTTTTGCTTTGTACTTTTTCTCCCGCCCATACACCACATGAATTGCGCTCGTACTCGCACTCATTGCGCTGAAACTTCAATCGACGATATACGCGATGCGGTTGCCTGTTGAGTTGGTGAGTCGTTTGGTTGTCGGTCGATTGACTGGCTTCTAGTTAGCTGTTTGTGGTTATTCGGCGTTCGATTGCTTGCTGGCCTGCCTGCTCCTCGCATTTACGAAACTAGTATGAGTTTAAAAAATTGTTGCTTGTTTTTAAAAAAAAAAACGAAAAGTAAGAATAAAAAAATTGCTACGTATTTTATACTCAGTCAACGACTGCATGTTACTGCGAAAAGACGCAATGCATGAGGCGACTCAGACGAAAGTGCATTCAACGACAATGCAAAAAATTAAAAAAAAATACACGTTGAGTTTTTGGAGCAGAAGTTTGGAGGAATGGAAGAAGCAAACAAAATAAGTTTTCGCGAATATCAGCAAGTTTGACTTTAGCAGAAAGAGGTTAAGGTCCTTATGTAGGTCAAGTTATTATTTTACGCTGTATCATGGACAACTCATTTCAATGAAATCGGGTTCTTTAACTGAGACTGTTTATTTTAGTCTTATTGAGTAGTTATTAAATTATACAAATTACAGCTATGGAAAAGTAAGTAGAGCACATCCCATATAATGTGTATGAATGAATTGATTGTCACAATATCTGATTGAATAGAATTTTAATAGGATTCGTCATTTGAATAATCCTAATAAACAGCAAAACTTTACTGTTGTATACATATATCGTCGGCCTAATTCAAATACGACCTAAGTCAAAATTTTAAAAAATAACAGTTATTAGCAGTTATTATCAAAAATCATGATCAATAGCAGATATCGTCCAAAGAGCAAGAACTATAATTCACAATATAATAAAAAAGTTTAAAACAGAAAATTCTGTGGGAAAACTAGCAGCGAAGCGGACGTCCGAAGAAGTTGTCTGAATCTAGTGAGAGTTGGGTGCTGCGGGAAATAAAAAAAACCCAAACACGAATGCTTCGGTATTCGCAGAAAGTGTAGAAAACTATTTGGATGTTAGCGTAACACCACAAACCATACGCAATGTCTTAAACAAGTAAAGAAAGTCTAAAGTCGGTCTAGGCCGACTATGAAAGGGCGGATGAAGCTTATATTTTATATGCATTTAAATGTTGATGAACAATTTACACATACCTAGTGTTATTCCTGTAGCTCACAGTTTATGCCTTTATTGTGCTTTCGCTGTGGGAGGTGGGCGTGTTCATGGACGGATTACTCCCAATTTTTGAACAAACTTTAGTTTTGGTATAAAATACATACATACAAAATTTAATTTCTCTTGTGGCGACCGTGGCATGCAGGTTAAGTGTGTGGCTTAGCATGCTAGGAGCCCGGGTTCAATCCCCAGCCGCGGCGAAAAGTTTTTTTCAATAAAAATTTTTTCTGATCGGTCACCACCTCTCTGCAGACAATGGCAAACCTCAGAGAGTAATTAATGCCATGTAAAGCTTCTTGAGAACATGAACTTTAGCCGTTCGGAGTCGGCATAAAACATGTAGGTCCAGTTCTCGATCAATTGTGTGCAAACATTTAATAACACACACAACACAATTGATCATAAGAAGTTCGGTCAAAGTCCTTTCAAGGGCTGAAATGGCCAATTTGTTTTTTTTTGCTTATGACAAACATAACCTTATATATTGAGTATATACTTTTTGGGTTGTATGGGAGGTAGGCGTGTCCGTAGGCGTATGACGTCCTTTTTTCAAAACCATCTTTATTTTGTCATAAAAAATACACGTGCCAAATTTTATATCTGTGGGTTGAAATTTATTCCGTTTTTAATTTTTGGGTTGTATGAGAGGTGGGCGTGTTCGTGGGCGGATAACACCCATTTTTCGAAGACATCTTTGTGTTGATACAAAACATATACACACCAAATTTTATTGTAGTAGGTTAATTATGAGCTTACCAATGCAGTTTTCAAATTTTGCGTTGTATCGAAGGTAGGCGTGTCAGTGGGCGGATTCCAAAACTATTCAACAGTGCAGATGCTTGGGTCCATGTGACCATGTGTACCAAGTTTCATTCAATTATATCAACTCCTTCTTCTTATCCTGTGTATACGGACAACACACAGACGGACAGACGAACGGACGGACAGACGGACACGGATAGCTCGACTCACGTGGTGACGCTGATCAAAAATATATATACTTTTCTATACCGGACTCGCTTCGTTCTATGCGTTGCAAACGTTTGCGCAAAGTTAATATACCCTGACCTTTCAGGTTTAGGGTATAAAAATGTATAGCAATTGGGGGTCTATTGGGGGGTCTATTGGAGAGCTATGGCTTAATTTGTAGATTATAGGAGATTATTTCACTAAAAATGCTCTAGCAACGAAAGTTTTTGATGCAAAACATTCTTCAAAGACATTTTGAAAAGATATTTTCATAGAATTTCCAACGATATACATCACTAGTAGAAATTTTAGAGAAAAATTTAATTTTTTTGTGGTCAAATTTTGGAAAAAATTCACAATTTGTGAGTTTAATATAATGTTTGTCAAAAAATTCTGTGTGAGCCTATATTTTTTATTTAAAATTATAATTCCTGTTAAACTTTCCTTAAAGAAAGTATCATTAAAACAAATATTATTATTGAAAAAAATGGTTGCCGCTAAATTCAGGACAGCGAAAAATCTGCGGCTTGTATTTCCATCATTGGAGTTACCAAACCCTGCTTAAGGTACATCTACAATCAATCCGATTTTAATTCGGAACTGTTTTTAGAATAAGAAGAATACGACTAACAACAAAACGCAGCATATGATAAAAATCGATTTTTTTCTAATTTTGGGTTGAAACCAAAGTTTGTAGAAAAATAGGAGTTTAAATCGGATCGCGTTATTTATATGGGAGGTAAGAGTGGTTTTTCAGATTTTGATTGACTTTAAAGCAAAAAATGTATGCGTCGATATCTCAATATCTTCAAGTCGATATCTTAAAAACTATGGATTTTATAAATGTTTTAAAATGTTGATGACGTCACTTTATATGGAAGGTAGGTGCAGTTCTTATCCGATTTTTTAAACCATTCATTTTTAAACCTGACATTAAAATATAAAAGATAAACTTATGTACCAAGTTTCAAGGCGATAATTTTAGGTTTCATGAAGGTTTTACCAGTTTTGTTGGGTTGAAATGTTTTTTAAAAAGTCAGTTGTCAAAGGAACGAAACGGACAACGAGTTTCTATTTTTTAAGATTTAAACACCTGTGGTGTTAAGTTTATGAAGAAAAATGTCACGAAAAAAGCCACGGACAGCCGCATATAACAAAACCCTTCGAATTTCCAAAATTTAAAAAAAAATCCTCAAAAAACTCCCATTTTTAAAATTGCTAATTTTATATAAATACAATACCATCCAAACCACTTTAAATTTATTTTTAAATACCTGCTTCAGTACAATCCATTTATATTAACTGTTTAGAAAAATTGGGGAAAAAATATGATTAAGTACGCACTCCTCTAAATAGCTAGCAACCAGGGTACACTGAATAAGGTAGTAGCAAGACGGAGAGCGTGACTGTCGTAAATGTCAAAGCGAACTTCTTGAGCTGTTGTTGTTGTTGCTGTTGTTTTTCAGCAGCTATTTGATTTTGACACTTTCGGATATGCGAAAGAGAGCACAGTCAGTTTTGCAGCAACCTTGTTATTCAACCATGCTAGCAACCCAAAGAAAAGTTCAACTAAAAATGACAGAGTTCAGAAAGCAAAAAAAATTTTTAAGAAAGGCAATGTTAAAAATATTCATTGTCCGTTATTCTTACACTATTCCACAAGCTAAAAATATATATATATTTTTTTAAATCGGTGTTTGTCAAAATCGAATATTATCCAGCTAAATCGGAGAAAAACTCCATAGTACGTCGTTAACAAATGCAGGAAAACTGTTTGCGATCTCGTTATATTAACATTCAATAAAAACTTATTTGATGTTTAAATTAAATATTTTACTACCAACAGAACAGATTTTTATTTAAGTTCGTACTAACCCAACAACAGAAGTCACGAAATGTAACGTGAGTTACCAGTCATCTCTAAAGAAAGAATAAAAAATAAACGTAAAAACTCTTATCAAATTATGCACACATTCTACATTGATAAGAAAAAAACAAAAACAAATTGGCCAATTCAGCCCTTGAAAGGACTTTGACCGAGCTTTTTATGATCAATTGTGTTGTGTGTGTTATTAAATGTTTGCACACAATTGACCGAGAAATGGACCTACATGTTGTATGCAGACTCCGAACGGCTAAAGCTCTCAAGAAGCTATACATGGCATTATTTACTCTTCGAGGTTTGCCATTGTCTGCAGAGAGGTGGTGACCGATCAGAAAAAATTTTTTATTGAAAAAAACTTTCGAATATGGAAAGTTAACTTTAGGTCGATTTATCCCTATCCGCCTATGTGCTGTCCGTAAACACAGGATAAGTAGTTGAGATAACTGAACGAATCTTGGTACACATCTTCACATGGACCCACGGATCGCATTTTTTAATATTTTTGTATCCACCAACATAGAACTCCCATACAATTAGTGGTAAGCGCGCTTGACTGCCAACCCAGAGGTCCCGGGTTCGAATCCCACGTTTTGACCTTCAATTCTTTCCTCATATCTGATCAACTGAAATATAAAATTCATAGTTCTTTTTTGAAATTCCGTAAATATTTAATGGACATCATATAGTAACTCGAATAATTTGATAACGTCATAACTTCCATAATCAAGACAGTTTTGACTTGTAAACATTTAGAGATTATTTTGAACACTTTATTATACTAATCGGACATAATTTACACACATATTTTCTTAACTAACATTGCTTAAATTAAATATAAATATGATTTTTTTTTTTTTTAAACATTAATTTAAGTAAATTCATTACAATACACGTATATTTTCTTATATAAGCAATAGTTTAAATTAATTTAGCGTTTCTGATATGCATTAAGTTTCGCTATTAATTATTTAATATATCACAGTTGGAATTTTTTTAAAATTTAAATTGATATGTTTGGATTACCTCTCCTCTTGATATGTTTAAAGTTTCTCTCATTTGCCTATCATTTCATTATTTAATATATAGAGGCTATAAATATATAGATTCTTTTTGCCATTCTTTCTTTAAAATTCATTTAATTTTTGAGTTATGGAACAAGCATCCTTGAAGTTGGTCGCATTGAGTGGTGCAAAATAGTCCTCGTGTAAAAAACGTATGATATTCTCGATAGGACAAAGGTCGGCCTTGTTGCCACGACTGTCACGAGTGACACGCAAACTTTTTCCACCTTCGCAGAAATCAATTTCCTGTGTAACATCACGACCATTGTAGACCACGCGAAAGTAATAATCCGTGTGCATTTCGCTCTTGTATACCTCGAATGCCAAACGCGATGCATATGGCACAAAGGTATTTTCCACAGCCAGACCTAGTGCTGCAGTCAAGTATTGCAGTGTCCAGTCATGACCGGAGTATAGTACAAACTTTGTGCGATCGCCCGAAATCATTTTCAACATATAGCTAACTATGTGTCGAATCATGCCGTATGCGCGCATTAGACCAATGCGTTTGTAGAATGAGTGATTTGCTTCCCGTGACGACTGCCAATTGGAGTAGGACATAAGAGCCGCAATATGGCTTGGCTCAATGCAACCCTCCATTGCATCGCCTGCAGCATTATTGTGCTTACTTTGTTGCGAAACTTCATCGCTGAAAGTGGCCATATCCGGATTAGCCACCGCCTCCAACAAATTCGCTGCCGTATCGTCCTGATCGATGTTTATGACATCACTTAGTTCCAATGTGCTGGGCGGTTCGGTGGTGCTGTAAGCTTTTGAGCTGCTATTCTTGGATACACGCCTGCACGGCAAGGCAGCATCATGGCAGAGCACTGTTAGCACGGCATCAACTACCTCATTTGGATCGCTGACAGCTGGTGTGGTGCTGCCGCCACCACCGTTTGGTGTGTGCTGCAATAGCGTAGCACCTGTCCACTGAATGACTGCGGATATTGCCGGATGTTGTGCCAAATGTTCAGCATTCAAAGCATTCAGTTGCTTGCGCAAGTATTCAGCTTGAGCACAAGCGCAGTCGGTAAAACAGAACGCCATGCTATGCGACTCACGAACATTGAGTGCCAACCATTTATCTGCTGGTAGAAAGCTAAACAGTAGCGCCATAGCCGACTGAAAGGTGCGTCGATAGCGTGTAGTATAGAGCACCACTTCATCCGAATTTAGCAGGCTATGCGGTGTCGATGAACTCGAAGCAGACTTCCCAAGCGGCATTTTGTAGAGTAAGCCCAAAGGATGCGCATAGATTTGATGCAGTATTTCTCCAACGTGCAGCAGCTGGGTGATGCCTCTATAAGAAGAGAAGCAGGTGAGTTAATATATTTAATAATAGACAAATAGGTACAATTCAAAATGGAATCAACAACCAAGCAAGTTTCTAAGATACAAATACAAATCTAAGATACAAACTTCACATGTATTCTTAGATACACTGCTTCCAGAAGACATTCTAAAAATCCAATTCTGTGTCGACAAGGAATAACCGCTAAAGTCGAGTTAGGACAAAACGAGGTTATTACTTTCATTGCTTTTTTTCGCAACGAAATACACTAGTACGCAAATTTTTATGGTTGTACCTTGAAAATTAAATGTTTGAGGTCATCAAATCTAAACAGCAAAAGTCAGGGTACCCTGATATTAGGGAGCAATTTCCATCTGAAAAATGCTCTTCTGAAATTTTGAAAATGAGTTTAGCTGTTTTAGCTGTTATTCCTTGTCGACACAGAATTGTGCTTCTTCTCAGCCTTATTAAAAAGTGCTTTCAAAAGGCATTCTCATAAACTTCTAAACGGCATGCCTTCTTAAAGTTTTCCTAGAAAATACCGACTAGCATCCTTTCATTGAAGGCATCAAAGAAATCTTCCATTGAAAAATTCTAGAAGCACTTCTAGAGAAGACTAAGGAAAGCATTCCTCCCAATGACATGCATATGTTAAAAGAATGCCTTCTGAGTATGAAAGTAGAAGGGATGGAACTCATGACCTGCCCTTCCACTTTATCTTCTTTTGGAAGTACATTTTTTGCTGAAAATATGATGAAACAAATATACACGTTAAAAATGCAATTTATAGTTTATTAAAATTCTTTAAGCTAGATATTTTTAGTTTCTGCTAATTTTTTTCGACTAAAATTTCCGTCAATTTGAACCCCTTTTCGACACCCACCCATACACTCACTTGTAAGTTAATTGACCCAATAGACAAGATCTTTCGGTAGCAGGCAGCAGAGCAAAACCATGAAATGCACCCACTTTATTCCAGTACATGTGATTAGAACCAGACGAAGATGTTGAGTTGTGCAAAAAACTGCGATATCTGCAATAATTTAAAATTATCAATTTTAGAGGATGTCATAGCAAACTACCACCAATAAACGCTGTTACCTATTCACCAAAGTATCACCTAGTGGCACACCACAGTTAATTGCTGCAACGCCACGCACATGTGACATTGGACCACGATCACCATGACGTATGACCAGCAAAACGCCTTGCATTTTCCAACCTTCCAAAATGCCACCATCATCACGACGTGTCAGCTGCGACAACGGAGTACAACGTTCCTTAAATTTACGAAACTTTGTGCTCTGTTCATCGGCCAATAAAGTTGGAAACGAACTTTGTCTGCCATTGAAGTAGTTCATTGTGGTGCTCAAGGAAGCGCTGCTATTGCCAATGTATTTATACATGCCTGCATTTGATATAAGGTAAATAACAGTAAAATGTTGTAGAACAAGCAGATATACATTTTGCTCTGGAACTTACCTGCTATAAGCAGAAATATCCAAATACTTAAGATCATATAGCAATAGAGCGTGCGATGCTGGGTGGAAAAACGTATCAATTCCCTAAGCAACATCGTTATAAATTTGGCAATACATTAAAAATGTTAATATAAATGGAAACTTTGAAAAAAATGGACTAAGGACACGCACGCACGTCAGAAGGTGGAGCAAAAACTGTAGAATTATTTTGACACATTAGAAATAATAGAATTTTTTATGTTGTCACCCCACAAGGAAATGGGTGAAAACCTGCGCAGTACACAACAAATCAAACAGATGATTATTTTGTATAATAGGCTGATTTCGAAAAGCGATAACTTTCGCTTTAAAAAAAAATATTTTACAAAAATGCTAAAGTGACTTAATTCAAGAAAAACTGTTGTTTTATTTGCCAGGAAAAGGAATTCAAGTAATGCACCTAAATTAGAAGACACTCAGCTATTGCCTAACTTCAGCACAACTCACTATTGTTCTCTGCAGAACTTATCAAGGTTTTTAAAAACGTACGCCATATTTTAAGCTTCCATTGACACAAGCGTTTTCTTTTTTTATTAAATAAATTAAATTCATAGTTTTACTGCATGACAATACTTGCAGTTAAAATCACATTTCATCAAATGCGTTGATTAAATAAATATTTTTTTTCTTTTTTTAAATACTACAAGTTAGGTTATACAAAAATACAAAAAGCTACATTTATAGTTAAAAGAAAGCAATTGACACTCTGTTGCAACGGGCATTTACAATAAAGTTGAGCGATACATATGCATATATATGAATAGAATACGAATGATGGGTTAGAATAGTAGTAGTTGATTGATATAAGACTTATTTATTTCTGTGTAGCAGCCAGTGCCATCACGGTGAAACGTAATTCTTGTGGATCACGTGCCATAAATTCTTTGCAAACCTTGGCGGCATCTTGTACGAATGTCTCATTGGTGGTGTTACCATGTTTAATAGGGAACGACTTGCGTCCATCTAGCTCGTATAACACACCATCTTTATTGATAAGAGCAATAAAGTGATGATAGACCTTCTCCTCTGGATCGGCAGTAGTTTGGCCTTCTTGTGCCAATGCCTGATGATCTTCAGTAAAAACTTTGTCCTTCTCCAAAGCCTTACCGCGTTCTTCGGCCGTCAAATCTTTGGCGCTAGCCAAAAAGTTTTTCAATACTCCATCACCAACCGATATGCTTTAATAAAACAGCATTGCATATAAAATTTGCTTTATATCAGGTTATTGCTTCAAAACTTACTCATTGTTGTTGGCCACACTGTGTATAAGTGCTACCGTGCCGCATGCATTGTGCGTCAATTGGCGCATGTAGAACAGATCCTCTGGGTATTTCTCTGGATCGGACACCAGCTTTTCATGCTCTTCAGCGCGATGTTTCTCATATGCCTCAGAGCAAGGGAAAAGTAAAATTATCGCCTTCACTGGCTTGGGTATCCATTCGAGCATTTCTTCCTCCAGACCAATGACATCGGTGAGTGACCAATCATTGGACACACCCAACTTATGAATGTATTTGGTCAGAACCTATTGGAATGGGTAGCAGACATTTTTATTTTATACAATTATCATGAGTCATCGTTTTGTCTGCCACAGCCTGTGGCCCACAGGACACCGGTGAAGAATTTGGCAGAAAAAGTTTAGAGTTGAAGAAATACTTACATCAGGATTTGATTCCAAAGGTAGCCAAACCGACATTTTGCTTGATTTTAGAACAGTTTCTTAAGAAATCTTATTAATTGAAATTATAATTTGCGAGTTCTATTTTTATAATTTTCAATAAATTGCAAACACAAGCCGGCGTCATTCGAATAAGAATGACTCTCCAAATAAAATGCTTTTTTTGTTGTGCTGCAAATTTACCGTTTTGATTCAATTACGCACGGGGTACGTTTGAAAACAATTTATATCAGCATAATTTTCCTTCAAATTTTCGAATACTGCACATTGGGATCGCATTTGCTGACTTTGCACTCGAAATTTTTTACATATATATGGTGGTTATTGTGAATACTACCACATTAATCCGGCACATTTTAGCGCATTCGTTAAGTGCATTCAGCAGAAAATTTGTTACTTAGCTGCTCCACAACTTTCCGACTGAATAGGGGGTTTAGCACGGACGTACATGTCATCCGACTTTGGCATGTACGATGATATGTACGATCATTCGAAAGCAAATGAGACAGTCGGACCGACATGTCGGATGATAATCAAAAATTTTTGATTTTTCTGCCGGTCCATCCGACATGTCGTTCGTGCGAACGAATGTCGGTCCGACTCGCTGCATTTATCATTTGTATAAAATTTTCAACGAGTGAACATCAGCTTAGGCAACAACAAGAAGTAAGAACAAAAATAAAACAAACAATGGCAAGTGCTCCGCATGTGAAATTTTGAACAGAGTTCATTTCCATAAATTTTCTTTATGTTCTTCTTCCAAAATTTGATCAATTATAGTTGCCGCTAAAAATTGCCTAGTCATTATTACACCGATGTGTTACTCTCGAGAGTCAGCAAAAAAATGAAGTCGTCGTACATGTCCGATTGTCCGAAAGCTCAACAAAATATTCCCGTTAGTTTGTCGTCGTACAATGTCGGCTGACATGTACGACCGTGCGAAACCCCCTAATAATGTGTAGCATAAGCCGCTCACACAACAGCGAAATATTTTATGCTACCTCGGTTGAGCGGTTTACGCACACTTCATTTTGACAGATGCATAATCAGTTTGTTTCAAATTTGACGTTTTGCAAAAAACCCATTCAGCAGAAAGTATCACTTAATGCTACTACGCTACCTGTAGGTGGATTCCAAGATTTGCTATCGCTAAAACTCTAAAAATCGCTAAAATGCTAAAAATCTTGTATTATCCGAAATTTTAGCGATTTCGCTAAATCGCGATTCTGAACTTCACATCGCTTAGCTAAAAACTAGTTGTTTTATCCACCGTAGTGGCGCACAAGTTTTTCAACGAGAGCTGTCAAATTTTCTGTTTGTGTTTAACCTCAATGCTTAAGGTTAAAGTCAAAAAAAAATTCTTGTGCGCTTCAGTGTCGGTAAAATTTATTAAATAAGAAACATTATTAATTATAATAACAGTATGAGTGTCTTATCAACTGTGTCTTATTAAATTCGCGTTCTAAACATTGGAATAAAAAAAATGTTGCTATTTTGTTTATACGTTTTCTATTGACGTACATGTCTTAAAAAATATTTTTATGAAATAAAATTAGAAAAAGACAGCGTTACGTTGTTGATAACTGAAACTTACCTTGTTTTCATTCCTATTATAAGTACTATAAGGTTTTTAAAAATT
The DNA here is from genome assembly GCA_958299015.1 of Tetanocera ferruginea. Taxonomy (NCBI): domain Eukaryota; kingdom Metazoa; phylum Arthropoda; class Insecta; order Diptera; family Sciomyzidae; genus Tetanocera; species Tetanocera ferruginea. The sequence continues at coordinate 124,197,565 of OY282641.1, read as the reverse complement.
TTAGCGGCTAAAATTTCTTGTTGCTAAAAGTTTGATAATTTTAGCGATTTTTTTTAGCAATAAATAAAAGTCAAAATCAGCTGTTTTTATCAGCCACATTTTTTTCATTGCTTAATTTAAGCGACGAAAATAGGAGATGATCTGTGAATCAGAATCGCGATTGTCGCTAAAATTTGCTAAAACTGACGTAAACATTTTTTAGCGATCGAGATTTAGCGATAGCAAATCCTGGAATCTACCTACTGAACGCTTTTTCTCATAGAATGCACTCATTGATATCGTTTTGTCAAAGTACGGTTTAACTTACTTGGTGGCTACACGTTAAAATTTTTATTTCAAGTTGCAACACATTTACACTTTTTTACTAACTCACTCAAACTTTTTGAACTCGACAACCAACTTTATATCAATTTTCCCTTTCAAGTCGTGAGGCAACTTGACGGTCAAGTTAAACTGCTGATCACAGTTTTTGTAAATAAATTGAGTTGTTGCCTTGACGATGGCATCTTGAAAATAAAATTGAATATCAAGTTGCGCACAGCCTACGTCACAGCTATCGATTCGAATGAATTTTGACAAACACTATGTGTGATCAACTTGAACGTGTAGCCACAGCGTTACTTGGTGGCTACACATGAGTTCTTGTCGAAACCAAAACAAAGAAAAAGTTAAAGTAAGCATTATAAAATGAGCAGGAAAAAATAAACAAGCAAAATTTCAAATTATTTCGTTTAGTTTGACAGTTTGATTTCATTGACTAATGCCTATATGACACTGGCTAGTTTTAATATTTTTCAGCGCTTAAATTGTAAGTTCAGAACAGTACGACAAATGCTCACTATAATTTTCCGTTGATATGACTGCCTGCGCTACATGTGCAATCAAGCGAATCAAGCGCTAAAAAATACAGAAATTCTCTGCTTTTTCAGCTTCTACCAGCTTGAAATCACGAAAAAGTCATTGTGAATACCTTGTTACAGTAGAAGGAAGAACAAGAGAAATATTTTGTAAAGCAGACATTCTGCATTTTTGCCGTGGTACCTTTAAATGCTGTTTTTGCATTTCAGTTGATTGCCTATAAATGTTTTTAATTGAAATAAAAAACATTTGCGCGTCACGATCTTGTAATAATTTTTAAATAATTCGGACAAGTTGTAAATTTTTGACACAAAATAAATTATATTTTTGTCGCAACAGCTGTTGAATTTTCCACACAATTTTCTACAGACATCCCATTCACACAAGTCATTGCTGTCTCTTTTATCCCCTGCTTGCTTTAAGATCTGAAAACAAGCCAGTGTCATAACACTATAAGGGCCAATTTTTCAGTGCTGGTTTGAACTGTAGTTAACAAGAGTTTAGTTGATCGTAGATTAAAGTTAATCAGCGTTTAAGTACACAATCAGTTTTTCAGTGCTTGATTATGTTACCAGCAATTTTGTGCATATTGATATGGCAGCACCATCAAACGTCAAAAAATAATCGATTCATTTCGATTATTTTAACAGCTGGTGTTAAACTTACCAGCTTTATGATTAGTTTTGTTTCAGAAGAAGGAAGAAATCTGTCAAAATTGGCTTAAGAATTGCAATAGGCCCGAAACAGTTGTTGTTAGTGAAATTAAATTTAAAGATAGAGCTGTTAAAAAAACAGTTCAGTGCGTTGCTCCAAACTATAGCTCTATCATTCAAAATGCCTTCTGTTGTGTTTTCTAAAACAATTTTTTTTTGGCTGGGTTCTTCATGATGAAAATTTCTTTGCAGGATTTTCCAACTTTTTAATACACCTAAGAAATCGCTGTTTAAAGTACATACTTTCCAACATATGTTCTTGAATTTACTATTTCTTGATTAAGCTTATTAAAAATATTGCATAAATTAACAAAAAAAAATAATCTGTCAGAATCATATGGCAAGTTAACCAAAGTTTAAACCTACAATATTGGGCGTTTAACCTTAGTTGAAACTTAAGTCAATATTCACTGAAAAACTTGCTCTTTGGTTTAAACTTAGCTTAAACCAGGAATAGAGTTTAACTCGCACTGAAAAATTGGCCCTAAGTTGACAATTAGTTTTGATTGACCTCTTGTATTAAAATAGACAACTCAGTTCACTAAAAAAGTAAAACATACAAGAACCCAATGAGTAGAGTAGAGAATCAATGCTGCGAATCAGTTCATATAAAACAAAATGCAAGCAAAAGCAATCAAAAGCAATGCAAGCAAAAGCAACGAAACAAAAACAAAGAAAGAAGCAGACACAACATAAGCAGCTGATTATTAATTTTCTTATACTAGAGTTCGCCGGTAGCGCAGGTGAAATTCGATTTGTTGTTCGCTCTGTTGATTTGGTACAAAATTAATGTCAAAAATAAATTTTCTTCATAAAAATTTGGCAAAAATATATTTTTGAAAATAGTCAATGCACTCCTTCTTCGCACTATGATTCAATTAAAAAAAAAATTATCATAATCGGTTAAGGAACACGGGAGAAAATGGTTCAAAACTGGTCCCTACGCCTATTTATATATAGATAAACACATGAATGTTTCTGCTAATATTTTACTATTTTGTGGCTTAATATAATAGTGACAAAATCCAAAATTAGATATTCATTCAGTGCAGGTGCGACTAGCAGCAGAGCAATTGCGAACTAGGCAGATTTTGCATTTTTCAGCTTTTACCTTAAAATCCTCACAGTTTACTTTTTAGTGTTGAAAATAGGTCTCTCTGAATTTCGTTACTTTGACGTTTTTCATTATATTACTAGGGAAATACGTGAACAGACCTATTAATTTCAAAAAATGCAAATGCCACTACTACATTTTTAATTTTATCAAGCGTTGGATGATTTATTCAAGGAACTCTATTATCGACAAACTTCATCCTGATTTTCTCGCTGAACGTATCCTATTACTTGTTATCTTATCACTTATTACCGACCCGTTTCAAGTTATTTTGTTGTTTTGGTGAAGTTTTGCATAAACAAAGCTATTAAAATAATTTCTAGTCCGTAAACAAATTAAACAAATATTTATAAAGATGCACGATTTTTCGCATCCCGTTCCAGTATCTGTTATCAAACCAACTTTTAAATTTGAGTCTAATGTTGATTTTCAAAAGCATGATAGCAAACGCGACAGTGATGCTGCTTTTATGAAATTCAGCAAAAAATCATGGATGCAGCCCAAAGGTGATCCACGGGTAACACGTGAAGTGATTTCTACGTTGCTGGCATCATCGCAGGGCGACGAGTGTGTTGATGAGTGTATTGAGAAGTTGCTGGAGGAAGAGATCTCGTACAGTGATTTGGGTTCACTGACACAAACTGATCTCGAGCTGATGGGTTTCAAAAATCACAAGCAACAAGAAGAGCTGTTGGGTTTTCTCAAGTTGCTACCAAATCAAGATCCTTCATATAATAAGTATGATATTCATCATATCTTTATTGATATTTATAGATTTTTTCGTTGCAGTATAATCTCACTACCTGAAGCCAAGAGTTATAATCGCAAGATATTCAATAGCGCAACTTCACACTTGGAAACCATGCGCTCGGCTTTGTCCGTAGCTAATTATAAATTGAAAATCATGCCCGTCGATGATGTTATTGTGGGCGAAAAGAGCTTTGCCAGCAGATTTGTGCTCGAAGCTCTGTCGGAACTTAAGAGTGTGACGGATGAAATTGATGCACAATTAGAAGAGCTCGATGAGGTTTGAGAGAATGTAATGTATGGCAAGATTAATTGACTTATTTTTGTTTTAGCTCGTTACCAATAAGAAAAAGAATCTACAGAAATCCAAAACTAAGCATTTTGGCGGGTTTGCGTGGATTTTAATGACTTCCGTTGCAACATGTGCCATTGCTGCTATATGTTATTGGAAAAACTCGAAATAAGTAGAAACTTATCAGTAGATTTAAGTTAGCTAGTCTTAAAAATAACTGAATTAATATTAAACCCACCATATAAAGTATTCTCATAGAAATTTCTCGGCACTTTAAAAACCATGTTTTAAAAAGAAAAATAAAGATATAAGAGCAGATAACTTCTCGTGCTTCATTTTATTTTATTACTTATTTCCTCCGCTAGAAACTTAAACATTAAGGTTAAGTAAATATAAGCCTTTTTATAAAGTTTTAAATTTTGGGGTTGTATGGGAGGTCGGATGTTAGACTGTGTATGACGCCCATTTTTCTAACATACCTCAGTTTCGATATTAAATACATAAATACCGAGTTTCCATCTTGTAACTTTAATGTTAGCCTCTTTATAGATTTTTCAATTTTGGGGTTGTATGGGAGGTGGACGTGTTAGTGGGTGGATGACGCCCATTTTTATAACACACCTCAGTTTTGACATTAAATACACAAATACCGAGTTTCAGGTTTGTAACTTTAATATTAGCCTCTTTATAGATTTTTCAATTTTGGGGTTGTATGGGAGGTGAGCGTGTTAGTGGGTGGCAGCCGCGTACCGTGGGGGGGGCGGGGGGGGCGGTCCGCCCCGGGCGGCACTAGTTTAGGGGCGGCACTGAAGCTAAATAAAGCCTTTTACAAAATAAATATGTGTACATTATCATTTTAAGGTGTACAAACAAAAGAAAGAACTAAACTTAATGAATAAATTTGGCCACCACAGTAAATGTAACTATATTTATGAGCTTCGTATTGAGCACAACCAAAATGTAAAATCGTTTTTCGAGTCTCAAAATTAGTTGCCAAAGAAATAAAAAAAGACATAATATTTAGGCATGTGCGAGTAGTTGAATTTTCGAATAACTCGGCTGCGACTTGAAACAAGCATTGAATAACTGGTGTTTTCGAGTAACTCAAAGTTTTTTGAGTTTTTAAGTGCTTTAACTTGTCAGTGGAAATGCCCAGTAGAAAAGTGGTTTAACAGAATAACGTTTTTCAACTTAGGTATATTTGGTAAAATAGCTGTTTTGTGCTTTGATGTGTTGAGTGTGGGAGAAAGGCGGAATTTTCGTTTGATTATGGCGAATTGTAAGTTCAGAGTGCATATTAAGAAATAAGACTTATGCGTATAATTTTAAGTCGTATCTTTTATAATGTTTTTTGATTTTTTAAGGGATTTCACTGTTTTAATAAAATCACTTTGGAGAGGAGTTAGGCGTGGTCTAAACTGATTTAGGTCATTTTCTAATTTAATAATTTAATTATTAATTTTCAAGAATTGATTTTGAGAAATGACCACAAGGTTTCAGCAGCTTCATGCTCTTGCTGAAAAATTCGCAATTCTTACTCCTTTGATTCTCCTGAATGATAAGTTGGAATGTAAACTTAATGAATTCTGTCACGAAGAAATTGACAATGAAGAGTTTCTCGTTGAGAGAAAAATACTTCAGCATATTGTTTCTATAGCTCACAAAGAAACTGATTCTTGTATGAAAGGTCCACTTGAACTTTTAAAATTTATTTTTAAATTAAGTCTAGAAAACGCAGTTCCAAACATTGTTATACTTTTAAGCTTTATTCTAAGCTTTTATTCATAAAAACCTACATTAGAACTACAATGAGTACTTCTCGCCTACAAAATCTTGCCATATTATCTATAGAATACAAGTAAAGTAATGAAATAGACTTTGACAATTAGGGAATTCACAGTTTGCTTCTAAAGTTAACACCTGACAACTTTAGAAAGATATTTAGATCGAACTGTGAGCACCTTTTTTTGTGTTTTGGAGCTAAATTGCAAAAATAGTTTTCAAAAATTTGAAATTTGTTCATAAACATGCCTCGAATGAACGGAAAGGAAGAATTATGAGATAACTTTAGCAACAAGTGGTATCTCAAGTTTGTACGTAAAACAAAACCAATCAAAGTTAACACGTGCTAAAATGTTCTAAAGTTAATAAACGGCAAAGTAAACAGAGCAAATAATACAGAACTGTGAGCACCCTAAATGTAATTACCGATTTTGCTAATAAAAAAACAAGAAAAATAATAATTTAATAAAATATTATATAAAAAAAATTGTATATGTATAAATTTCCTTTTCGGTGTCATTAAGGAATAAACTTTTTTATCGTTGGCCTAATTCTAATATGGCGTAAGTCAACATTTGGAATAATAGCGATTATTAACGTTTAAGGGGACCTGACGCCTTCAAAATTTTGTTTATTTTAATGTTTAAAAATGTGTATAAGTTCAATAAAAATAGATATAATTGTGAAAAATTACAAATATATTTTTCGGAAAAATATTACGCAAAAAAATTTTTATTGTTTTAATCACATATACTGCTGATGGAATTTTTTTAAAAAATTCATGGCGCTTTTAATTTCATATATTTTGTTCACCACTTTATATATCATAAATAAATTTTATTTTCAACTGTAGGGTATAAGTATAGTGTGTATGCAATGACAAAATTTTATTATGCCAGGTTACTCCTTAAAAAATACTTGTTCAGGTGTCAATATATCATATTTATATTTTAGTAAATATAGAAATCTCCCGTGATATAACAAAACCAAGTAACTTGTTTTTTGAAAATTGTGAGAAAATGAGGTATTGTGTTATAGGATATAATCTTTCCGTATATAAGATTTTTAAGTTTTTTCAAATTATTGAAGAGTTAAATTATTGAAGAGTTAAGAGTTAAGTTTCGAAATTTTTGAAACTTGTGCTAGCCAAATTATTTTGCGTTGCAGATTTTTAACAATTCAGTCGAACTTAAGATACTGAGAAAATTTTTGTCATATATTTTTTCATTTCATATAAACAAGATTTTTGTTTTTTCACAAAACCAGGCAACTATGAAGTTACTTAAAAGCAAATAAAACATTTATATGTTTCTTATAACACTTTATTCTTTGCTGTTTTTTCAAAATCAAGTAACTTTAAAGTTGCTTGGTTTTGTTGTATAATATCAATTAAAACACAATTGTTTAGAAAATAAGTTGAACATTTATTACAATTTTAATTAAGTATCTTATTATTATTGGTTGGTGACCGTGGCATGCAGGTTAAGTGAGTGGCTTAGCATGCTCGGAGCCCGGGTTCGATCCCCAGCCGTGGCGAAAAGTTTTTTCAATAAAAAATTTTTCTGATCGGTCACCACCTCTCTGCAGACAATGGCAAACCTCAGAGAGTAAATAATGCCATGTAAAGCTCCTTGAGAACATGAGCCGTTCGGAGTCGGCATAAAACATGTAGGTCCAGTTCTCGGTCAATTGTGTGCATAAATTTAATAACACACACAACACAATCGATTCTAAGAAGCTCGGTCAAAGTCCTTTTAAGTGCTGAAATGGCCAATTTTTTTTTTTTTTTTTTTTTTTCTTATTATTATAATTAAGTATCTACACAAGTATCTTATTAAGTAAATTATATATAAATCTTTTCATTAAACTCAATAAAAAATCTTTTGATACTATTTTTAACAAAATTAAAGGAACATATAAATAAATTCATGAATGTTGGTATTTACTCATGGCTTGTAAAACCAATAGAAAGATCCTTAGAATCTGCACATTCCTTAAAATCTTCCCAAAAATTAATTTTTGTGTTATCATGTATTAAAGGAATTAATTTATCTATAATATCCTTCTTTTTAGATGGGTTTTTCACGATTTCCTTTAATTGTACATATTTGAAAATTTCAGAAGATCTTTTTGATGAACTAATGTGCATTTAAAAAAATTTTGCATCGGTTTCGATGGAAGTTTTATAAAAAATTACGATAATCCTTTTCGAAAATTTTGCATTTCATTTTTTTCGGCAATTGCTGTATGCTGGATGCAATAATCTTTTCTTTGTAGCACGATTGAAAACGAATGTTTGAGAATCCTTTGTAGTACGATTGGAAAAGATTGTTTGAGAATCTTCAGATCGAGTATCCATGAAATGATTGTCCATGAGCTCTTCTTCATCACCTTTTTTCATTTGTGGATCAAAATCAGGATCATAGTACGACGATGCAGGACTAAAATCAATTTTACTTTCTCCGTTATTAACGCAAAAATCACTGGAGAGTATACTTATATTTTTGTAATAATTTCCAAAAAAAATTCAAGGAACTTATCATATAATTTTTGATAGATTATTACTTTCAAATTTTCAATTAAATCGAAATTTTTTTCAAGTGACGACCTTGTACGCTGTTTTTGATTATATTCGATACGTTTGAAGAAGAAGATGTGACTAAGAAAAAAGTTTCAATAAATTTTGGAAATAATTTTTCGATTGCGGTATTTTGAAGTGAATTTTTTCGCATAAAATTTAACTTCGTTTAAGTAATGTGCTGAAAAGTACTGAAGTAACTTGGTTTTGTTGTAACCCATTTTAATCTAATCAAGGCATTTCAAGTTACTTGTTTTATTTTTTTTTTAATATTAGTGTTTAGAAATGAGATAGGCAAAAATGGATTGAAGTTTCTCGTAGACTTTTTGCTCTAGATTTTTAAACATGATAGAACAACAAAACCACGGAAGAAATGAGAGCAAAAATAGACTCATGCGCGCGTTTTGCTTCATTTTTTCTAAACTTGCGTCGTATTAGAAATAGGTTGATGATATGTATATTAGAATTTTTTTTATATAATTGAGAACAATGAAAGACCAAATTCTAAAGTGAAAACTATGCATACAAAACCCTATATTAATATCAAAGATTTTTTTTTTTATTGCATATGAGAGGGGCGGCAAATTTGGAATCCGCACCGGGCGGCTTAGCCTCTCGGTACGCCACTGGTGGGTGGATAACGCCCATTTTTCTAAGACTTCTCAGTTTTGACATAGAATATACATATACCAAATTTCAGTATTGTAGCTTTAATATTAGCTTCTTTGTAGAGTTAGTATTTTTTTCTTAGTATTTTTAAAAAAAGCTTAAATATCGAATTTCATTACGATAGCTTCAAAATTACGGCTGTAATCGTGTCGACAGACAGACAGACGGACAGATAGACGGACGTGGCTAAATCAACTCAGGTGGTGATGCTGAGCAAGAATATATATACTTTTCCATACCTACCACGCCTCCTTTTGGGTGTTACACACGTCGTGACAAAATTAATATACCCCTTACGCAGTACGCGTGGGGGTATAAAAATAAAGACATAAGAGCAGATAACTTCTCGTGCTTCATTTTATTTTATTACTTATTTCCTCCGCTAGAAACTTAAACATTAAGGTTACACTTTCATCAACATATTGCGGATACTCCCAAGCAGATGTGTTGCGTATTAATTGTTCCCTGGTGTGACAATGCGGCAGCTCTTCTGTAAGATCATAGAGAACTACATTTAAGACATTCTTAACAAAAACAATTCAAAGAATCATCGCTTACCCATAACTGTATGTTTAACTTTGCTCTCCATCGTATATTGCTCCAGCAGAACCTCTACAAATTTCACAAAATCGGACATTTGCCAAGAACGATAGAATATCTCACCACCGCATCCCGGTAATTTAGCTAATGAGCACAACTGTCGCCAAGTTTGCTGTGTATTACTTGAAATGTCGACAAAAATTGTGGCTATTATAGCCAACTTGTCACAGTAAGGCTGCAGTTCTGCGGGATAATGTGTAACATCATCGGTTGATATTTTGTTGCTTCCTTCCGCTGATAAAACGCGTGTTTTAACTGCCTCAATTGCATTGCATAGCGTCAGGCCACGTTTTTCGGCAAGCTGCCATTTGGCGTAGTTATCCTGAAGTGACTTAATCACCATCTCCAAGCGCGATTTTATTGTAAACACATTATCATTGGATGCAGATTTTGTTTTGGGACTATCGAGAACTACAATAAATAATTAGTGTTATTACTTTAAGTTTATGGAATTTGTACTTACAACGTACAGGAGTCAGAATTGGTGATAAACAAGCCTTTGAATCATTTAATTTTTGTGGCGTTGTGGTCATTTTAGTAAATAAATAAATTATGATTAAACATAACCTCTTATCAAACAGCTGTTGAAGAACAGAACTGCTTTATCGTGCCGTTAACGATTTCGAACAAACACGACAGGGTTGTAGTTTAATGCAACTCGAAGCTCTGCTCTAAATTAATCTATAAACGTTAATGTTGATCGTTTTTTCTAGATGGAGTTAAAAATTTAAATTTCAGCTGAGTTTTTAAAACTTTCAGAGTAGTGTTATCTATCAAGTAGTGAAAGTTTGGTAGTGAACACTACTTTTGGTATGAATAAACATTTTTAAGCAAGCTTTTTTTTCGAATTTCGAACTTAAGTGTTCACTTCTTTTATAGAGGGGGTTTATACAATGAAACTCGTCGCATGAGATTTTCTGAAATTTTCTTTTCAAGCTTCATCTTCAAATTACACTATGAAACTGCGTTGCAGAGACTTTGCTTTCAAAATTTCATCAACAACGAAAATATGAAACTATAGCCCTAACCAAAATAGACGAAACGAGACGAAAGTTTGCTTGACAAAATATTTATCTTTTTCTTCCTACTGCATTAATAAGGTATTAACAATGACTTTTTCCAGATTTCAAGCTAGTACAAGCTGAAAAAGTAGAACATTTTTGTATTTTTTAGCGCTTGATTGCACATATAGCGTAGGCAATGGTATAAACTGAAAATTATAGTAATCAATTACAATTTAAGCGTTTAAAAATATTTATAAAACAATATAAAACAGTGGTGGAACCCTATTGTAAATTTTGCATTTGACAAACAGCTGACTTGACGTTCTATGGCAGCACAGGTCATAAGAGTACTCAGAATCTGAAGCACATTATTTTTAATTTACTAAAAATACTCAAAAATACTGCTTATGATCAAAACAAAATTGCACAAATATACAAACAAGGCACAGCACATGTACTCAAAATGTGTTTATATTGACTTTTTATTATAAATCAATTCACCACACACATATCTCACTATCTTTTTCATTATTTTCTTCATTATCTGGAAGAATGAAGTTTGTGTGTTTAATTGACAATTGCTTTTCTTCTGCAGTTTCAACCAAAGGGTTTTTTGTTCATTTCTCCTAAAAAGTCATGTTTTTTTAGTTGTATTTAGTATGTAGTTGTATTTGACTGTTTTGTATTTAGTGTGCGATATGTTGTGCCTCAATACAATATTTCAAAATTTCACAGAAATATAAACAAAAACATTTTCTGATATTTTGTTCGGATTTTTTGATACCAAAATACACTAGATCTGAAAAGAAAATGGCCCGGAGGACCCGATATTTTTTTGTATGGTGGCAGTTAAAGTGTTAAAAGAGAATTGAAGAAAATTTTATATGATTTTCAGTCTCCTTACTTAAGTTAATGGAATGTAAAAGGAAAGAAACAACAGCATTAATGAACTATACAATGATTTATTTTCATATAAATTAATTTTAAATCCAAAAAAAGGAATATTATAATTAGGGTATTCACTGCAGCGCTGAAATTTCCGAAATCTGAAATTTACGAAAATTTCAATGCAATTGTTGTTGTTTTGGTTTTCCGAAGTTTGCTTAAATTTAATCATCTATTGAGTTGATGAAAATTAATCTTCGTAAATTTGCAAAGAAAAGATCTGTTCATTAGTCGTTAGTAGATCTGTTCGATTTATGTGAGTCATTGTGAACATGCAAAATATGAGAAGAAGAAGAACATTTTTTTCTTTATTAAGAATTATTAATTAAGAATAATTAAGACGGCAAAAAATATTTTTTTTAACAAAAGGTAGACACGATCAATTGTTTTGTTGGCGTTCGATAAAAGCCAGATATGGCGACTTTCATGCTGACAGAAGCATAAAAAAAATTAAAAACGGTCGCTTACTTCAACTCGTCGGAAATTTATGATTTCGGAAATTTCAACGTTGAAATGAATACCCTAAATATTTTTAAATTTAGCATTGACACTGCTTATATTTTCTCGATAAAATCCACTATGCAAAACTATTGTGAATTGTATAGACTACCCTAAAAAAAACAACACTGAATGCGCAACAGCCGTTTGTCAGAAAAATTTCGATTTTCGAAAATGTAGAAACTGATAAATGTCAAAAAATTCTAGTTTTTGCGGCACGTTTTATTTTATCTCTATGCCTTAAATTTCTGTATTTCTGCGATTAATTTGCTAAAAATGAAAATTGAATAGAAAAAATATAAAACAAATTTTAAAAGAAAGAATATGTGAACAAAAAACAACAAAGTGCTTCCATAAAAATTACAAAACAATTGAATGAAATAAACTATAATAAGATTAAATTCCTAGCAACAAAAAACAAAAGAAAAGGTAAGTTCCAACAAGCTGACCTGTCCGACGGACAAATGCATTTGCAAGGTTGAAATAAAAATTAGCAATATTTTTACGCCAATTAAAATATAGTTTTAATTTCATTTATTGCACGAGATGGTAGCAATAAGGGCACGAATCTGGCGTTATTCATCAGAATATTGAATTAAGTGAGTAGTAAAGAAACCTATGGATGCATAGCAACTGCATCCATACAGCCAAGATTACATTAAAATAGTAGACCGACCTCATATCTTTAACCGGTTGTTAAGTTGTGGATGCTTTCAAAATAATTGTGTATACATTGCATTTTTTTTCCTTAAGTGTCGTAGTAATGGATAGTTTCTCTGATCATATGAAATTACTGTGAAAACATTTCAACTGCAGCTGCATTTGGTTGAAAGAAAATACTATGCAACCAATGTGAATGAGACTATTTCAGCACTTTGTGCTCTTTTTGATTATTATTTTCAATTGTATTGTTCAACATATTTTGCTCAATTAATTAAGAGTTAATAAATTTTCTTTCCATACATCAGCTAATTAGAACTCTAAAAGAAAGCCTTTCCAAATAGAAAGTGGCAGCGCTATGCAAAATCATTCAAACAAGCTTTGCAAATAAACTGCAGTAAAAAGTTGTACACAGACGACATTTCAAAAGCTCTCCTCCCAGTTGCTTGCATTTACTTGCCACTTAATATGTGTTGAGCTTATGAGGTTGATACTAATTAAAATGCTCACATCTCGACTTCGTACCTGTGTGGAAGACCTCCAAAAAGAGCCTAATGACAAAACTAGCTATATAGATTTAGCCTGATAAGTCGCGATCTTGACTGGGTAAACCATTAAACAAATGTGCATTAATTTACTAGCAACAATTTTTCCTGGCATTCTGTTTCTCTGTTTTAATTAAAAACTAACTTACTGCAGTTTTTAATAGAACCATAAAAACACCCCACTGGCAAAGAATTATCGTTGATGCTATTCTAATGCGGAAATGTAAACGGGATGTGACTTACGTCCTATGTAGTAAACAAACTCTTATGTTTGCTTTATATGTACGGTATATGTTATCAATGTCAAAGGCAACAAATTTTTGAGCATAGTTATAGACGTTTGTGGGTTTGAAGCAACATTACATTGAAGAAATAACTTATCTAAATTATTTTTAAGAAATAGTTGGTACCACTGGATTTTTCCGGTTACCACAAGCTATGGCTGTTTTTAAGAAGCCATACCATACGTAGGACTCCTCGTAGAATTTAAGAAAACGCCGATTTTGTCATGCTTTCCATTAACCACTGGGAGGCTTTAATTTGTTGTTCTTAAATACCTACCTCCTCTACACTATTTTTTGACAGAATACCTATTAGTTGCTATAAATAAAACAATATTTTAAACTATTTTTAAAAACAATCATATTCATATATATTGCTATATACTTCAAAGAAGCGCAAAAATGTCTTATAGTTTGCTCTTATTAATTTATCATGCTCAACAGAATATCGCAAAGCACGTTGGTTAGATATAAGTTTTTATTTTTTTTTTTTTTGTATGTTTGTAGGAATATTTTTGAAAATCACGATCACGCTGATGAAATAGTACGAAGTTGCTTGAGACTTTTTTGAAAAACACAAACAGCAAATCTCACAAACAGCATTTAGTTTTATTGTGATTATGTAAGTTTATGACGGAATGTTAGCAATTACTAGATTTTTACTACCATTTATTCAGTGCTAAGTTTTTATAATAAAATTGATAAAATATTAGACATTAATTAAAAAAGTTATTATTCATCATATTAAATATATTTATGTATATACATTAAGGTGCCTTGAAAAAAAAGTTTCATTTGTACCCATTCTAAAATGAACCTTGATGTTTTTTATGATGATTCCCAAAATATTTTGGCTATGCCGAAATCCGTCAGTGAGCTAAACCATTTTGCAAAAACCTCCAAAAATCATGTTTTCCGTATATATATTAACTAGTGTAATAGTTGTTAACAAATAAACTGTCTAAAATTATAGACCTGAAAAAGTTCGTTCAATCTGCATCAAAAATTTGAAAATATTTGCAATTGGGTTAAGTATAATGATGTTTTCATGCATTTTTTTTAGATTATTTTCACAAAAATTCAAAGAACTTTATTATTTCTTATACGATCGCCGTTATCAAGATATTGTTGGAAAGGAATGCACGTCTGTCATATATTTTGGACATTTTTCTTTGTTTAATAAAGTGTGGCTCTTATTTTATTTCTCCATTTGTGTGCAGTTTAGCTGAAAATAAAATTTTCAAAATCCAAAACACTGTATTTTTTTTATTTCAAGCGTTTGTTTCAATGAGAATTTTTGAAAATCATCTAAAAATATTAAGAAAAAAATCATGAAAAACATCATTATCTTTAATCCAATTGCAAATTTATACAAATTTTTGATGCAGCTTGAAAGAACTTTTTCAGGCCTACAATTTGAGACAGCTTATTTATTTACATCTATTACACTAGCCAGTATAAATGCGGAAAACATGATTTATGGAGTTTTTTTCAAAATGGTTTAGCTCACTGACGGATTTTGGTATAGCCAAAATATTTTGGGAATGATCATAGAATACATCAAGGTTCATTTTAAAATGGGTACAAATGGAACTTTTTTTTTCTTCATACAAGTCGAGGCACCTTAATATACATACATATTGTTGAGCTTAGATTGAGATCACTACTATGACATCAAATATTACGTAAAATATTCGAACATTTTTTTATTTATTTTTTCTTTAGATTTTTAGATTAATGTTAAGATTCGTTAAAAAATTTGAAAATTACTTTTATGTCATTACCGTGGTTCAAGTATGATTAGCATAAATAGTAATAGTTTGAAAAATGTTCAACATTTTGGAAAAATCATGTTAAATCCAATTATAATTGAAAATTAAGAGAAGCATTTCCCGTAAAACTTTTTTACAATATATCGCAAATAACTTCAAAACGATCATCTTACAGAAAATCTATACTTTGTACCAACAAGGCTTCAATATCACGATAAATCACATAACAATCTTGTAAAGGGTCCGCCATCTAACGGTTTTTTTTTTCAACTAGCGCTTATTTCGTGAGTGGTAACACTTAGCACATGTCTGATTTGACAGATAATTAGTTTTATCCTTCCGCTGAACGAATATGGTTGTATATACGCTAGAACAACGCTGGGAAATATTGCGACATTACTTCGAAAATCATGGTAATGTTGCAGAATGTGTGCGAAAATTGCGTACGGATTTTGGAAGAACAGAAGCACCGTCAGCTCCGTATGTTCGTTATCTTGTGAAAAAAGTGAAAGAAACTGGCATCCTCATCGATAAACCAAAGCGTGAAAAGCCAAAAAGAGTGCATACACCCGAGAATATTGCTGCTGTGGCAGAAAATGTGCGTGGAGCGGCATCAACGTCAATTCACCGTCGTTCTCAACAATTGAACATTTCGGAGACATCATTGAGACGAATTTTGCATAAAGACCTTGCATAATACCGCAATAAAAAAGTCCAATTGGTCCAGGAGTTGAAGCCAACTGACCATCGAATGCGTTTTCGCTTCGCTGAGTGCGCCTGCGATCGACATTCTGCCATGTTTTTGAAGATCGCATTATCAGCCGCAGAGCTGATGTCGTTTGGCCACCTCGGAGCTGCGATTTGACACCGTTGGACTATTATTTGTGGGGTGCCTTCAAAGATAAGTGTTACGCCGACAAGCCAGAGACAATTGACGCTTAAAAGGACAATATTCGTGAAGCCATTGGTGAAATACAGCTACTCACAATCGATAATGTGCTTAAAAATTAAACCGATCGTGTAGGCTACTGCATGGCCAGCCGAGGCAGCCATTTGAATGAAATTATTTTCCATTTTTAACCGGAAGGATTGTACATTCAAATAAAAAAAGAAATAAGCACTGGTCCATGATGGTGTTTCATCATCAAAAGTCGAAATGAGTTCATCAATACACTGTTGCTGGGTTTATCTACATCGTAGTTGTAAAAAATTATGACTTAAAAATATTCCTCTTTTCTAATGACAAATCTATTAAATCACCAAAATAAACAAAAGTAGCGGTGGTATAAAATGCGTTATAGCTCATAAAATGTCAAGCTTCACTATAGAGATCTCAGTTGCCAGATGGAAGCCCTTCTGTTTCAAAATTCCAAAATATAAAATAATACTAAACAAAAAGGTTCTTCAATTCACCAGATCAAAAATGAACGATTCCACATTGCGCAATCCGAAAGTGAAAGTGCGTAGTTATTTCACAGCCGTAACCATATCAAGTGTCAGTGGTTTCAATTTGACGTGCACATTTGGGTTTGAGAACGCTGACTTGACTGCAAGATGGATGCAGCCTTCGTAAAAATCAATAAAAAAAATGAACGTGTTCGCACTTGCCAACAATGTTTGGACATGTTTGAACAAAATCCGTATGATTTTTTGCATAAAATAGTGACCATGGATGGAACATGGATCCAACGCTATGCACCAGATATGAAGAAATCAGCAACAGAGTGAATAGGTCCCAGTGAAAATGCACCAAACCGAGCGCAGGTACACAAAAACAATGAATTCAAGTGTCATTTCTTTTTATAGACTATTTAAAAAAAAGGAAAAACAATCAACAGCGACTATTACTGCAAATTATTGCACCGAGTGAAGAGCGAAATCGTAAAGAAAAGGATCCATTTATCAAGAAAACAACATATTTTTGCAAGATAATTCTCCATCCCACAAATCGATGGAAATCATGGCCAAATTGCACGAGTTATGTTTCGAACTGCTTTTTCATTCCCGATATTCGCCTAATTTGGCCCCCAGCGACTATTATCTGTTGCCAAACTTAAAATGGTGACTCCAGGGAAGGAAATTTACTACGAATGAACATGTCGAATTGTTGACCACAAGCTGTTGAAGTTAAAACGCTGAAACATCGTTATTCAACGACTGATGATCAATCAGACATTTATGCCATCCGTCAATAATGTCATGTATTTGAAGAGTGGAAGGACCGTCACTTGGAGGCCGGCAGTATCTTGAACGCACTAGTCAACCTCTTATATTCATCCAAATTTGTTGCAAGTAAAACACAAATTCAATACGATAAGTACCGTTATGCTCGAATAATTGAAGCATTTTTTCGGTACTTACCATAAAAAAGAATATTCAGAGATTATTTCTCCCAACAAACTTACGAGATATTTTGAAAAAAAAAAAACAAAAAAAAAAAAAAAGAGAAAAAACAAACAAAAATTAAAAAATAAAAATTAAGAAAAAAAAAATTAAAAAAAAAAATTTTTAAAAAATTTAAAAACAGACCAACAAACAAACAAAAAGGAAAAAAAAAACAAAAAAGAACAGGAACTAGAAGCTCTCTACGTGGTTACTTCTAGGTACTGCTAAATAAGAGTTCTAGAAATTAGTTACGATAGATCGAATTCGAGTAGTTTCGGATTTCCTTTCATCTGGCACATAGAGTCTGTCATCTTGGATTTTGAAGTTATCAAAATCATACTTTAGATTCGTGAGCTACGGTTCTAAAATGGCCAAATACCAAAATCCAGGTGAAAATATTGAGGAGAAAAATGTGTGACTTCTATGAATTCAAATGATTTCAAAAGTATTTTTAATTAACTTTTAAATTTCAATTTTATAATTTACTTCTTAAAAAGCATTACAATTTTTTTTGTGTGTTTTTTTCAGTGCATCAAAATTTCAACTTTTATTTAGTTACGGAGATTTAACTATTTCAGCCTTTGGTGTGAAAAGTGTAATTTCTTAAATGCATGTCATACTTTAATTCAATTTTTAACGAATTCGATTTATTCATTTTAGCAATAGCTCTAATTTTGAAAACCATTTAGAGGAGAAAAACCATAAGCGAAGGACTCTGCGAGACCCTTAGAAATGTCTGAAACGGCGTTATTTTAATTTCGTTAATTGCACAATAGTCCTTGAATAAAGAACAATTTATAGATTTATTGCAAAATATCGCTTTAATAGAGACATGGGCGTGGTCAAAAATCGCTGGGAAAGGACGAAAACTTGGCTTTGGCTAGTAGCACATTGACCAAAGTGATAACCACTATGCTTACGCTCCGATCATCTCGAATAGCTTGGATCCGATTGTTTTGATAAGTTCCGTTTCAAAGTAAATATCGGAATGCATGCATACCAATCAGCGTAACCAATACCGATTTCGACTCAAATCAAATTGTAGAACAGGTCTGCGCAGGCGTATTCTAAATGGTTCGCTAAGCAAAATTAGCGCAATAACTTTTTGGCGAGATGGCCTAAGTTAAGACTTATGGGGCCTGAAAGACCCAATAGATGGTTATATTTTGGCAGACAACTGCAAGAAAATGGTTGCATGTGATGTTTGAAAACCAACTGGAGATACAACTATAAGAAACTTTTTGCTGAATACTGCCAACTTGTGTCCTCCCTTATAAATGGCGTGTTTGACAATTTAAGTTGGGTAATTTTAACTAAACTTGTTTTTCAATCCAGGAGCCAGAAACCTATCAAAGCGGTTTTATAAGAAATTTTCAGCTTTGAAAAACAATCAGCCCAAACATGAAAAATTTTTCCCTCGGAATTGGAAAAGGAAGTTTCTGTTTTTAAGACAAAGCAGAAGAACTTTTTGAAAATTTGTAATGCAAATTTGTTTATCAACTGTCAATATTCGTGAGTGTAATAAAAAAAAATTGAATGTATATATCTGATATCCTAAAAATGAAAACTCCCTTTTCCAATTGCGAGGGAGAAAGTTTTCATAACAGGACTGAATATGGGTTCCAAACAATTTTAAGCCGTCAGTGGTTAAACTAATATATTGATGCACTGTGATATAATGTACATGTGTATTTTGTAGATGTCACTGCAATACTGTCTAACGTCAAATCGTAGCCTACGGAACGACTAATTAAAATTAAACACGAAATTTATGCGATTTATTATGTGCTATTTTGGGAATATAATTGTTGACAGAAATTGATAATCTTATTTTGGTAAAAGTATAATTTTTGATACAAACGCACTTTTAAGGAAGTATTTTTTTTTTAAATAGGTTTCTAACCGAAATAATAGTCTGTTTAATAGTCGGCTCATTGATTTTTATTGCTTCAGTAATTTTTTTTTTTCTGTTATGCTATTATTTTTGTGTTATGCTTCATTTCCTAAACCAAAAACCTCAGTGATGATTATGGAAAACTAACTGTATATATAGTATTTGTGTGCCGCATGCGACCAACAGACAGTATCGACAAACACGTTTGTTGTTACTCTTTGCATTCAACAAACAAGCAACAACAACAATAAAAAAATTAACAATTATGTCATTTAGCTATATTTAGCATTCTTTCTGTAATGCTGTTTTTGCTTTTATTCATTTTGCTTTAAAGTGTTTTGTTAGCAGTTTTATTTATTTTTCCACATTCGCTTTACTTAAAGAAAAATTCATTTCAATTTGTTTTTAAGCAGTGCTTTATACATAGTTGCATTCGTATGCTTTACACATAATTGTCAATATGTTAATTTTGACTTTTGTCAGTTAAGAGGCAAAACATTTTTCACTAACTAAGCCGAACTAACCTAACTAACTAGACAACAAGTTCTGCAGTGAGTAGGAAAAAAAAAGATTTTTTTTTGGTGTCGCCATTAGCCAAAACAATTCGTGTTTTTCTTGTCGAACCAGCTGATTTTTTTACTCTCTGCGCTCTGCATAAATCTCAAGTGTGTGTGTTCTTTATAGCCGAGCCAACGGAATCGAGGCGCACCAAGCGTTCAATTTCGAAGATTATGGCTAGTTGCTGCTCACATTTTGAATTAGTTCGAATTGTCAACGCCAGTTAGCCGCAGATCGGCAACAACGAGTCTTGTTAAAAGTGTTTTTGTTTTTATATTTTTTATATTGTGACTTTCGTTCTACAAATATTAACGAAAATACTTCGAACTGAAACAAATAATAATTTGTTAATTTAATAATTGATTGTGCCGTTTTAATTTTTGTTTAATTTTAATTTTTTATTACTAACGAATTAGACAAGTTTTGTGATGTAGAGTAAGATTTCGTATATCGTAACGCTATACGTAATCGTTATTAACGGAAAACTGCGCTAGAAATCGAAAATTCATTATCAAGGTTAGTGTTGGCTGCTTTCAACAAATCTTACCTCATTCACCAGTCCAGTCGGTGGCGGCAACGGTTGTCATGCCTTAATTAATTTTGTGGCAGCTAGTTGATTTGTTTTGTTTTGATTTTAAGTATGTTTTTTATATTTTTCTATATTCTCTAGACTATATATACTCGATATCTAAATTGTGCAACTTGTTTAAAAAAAAAAAACAAACATTTACAGCATTTCATTTTGTTTCTGGCGCATTACTTAAAAATTGTATTTGTGTATGTTTTATTTGTATATAATTAAAAGTCTGTGTGTATTTTTGTTACTGTATAACTTTGATCTTAAATTTTTCTTCAATAATTCATTTTCTGTTGGATCTCCGCTATACAGTCTTTATGAGAAAGTACAAAAAAAATATTTGAATTTCCAATTTGTAGCTAGCCAACGCTGTATGCCGTTGCGGTGAAGTCAACATTGACATTAAAATAGTTTTGTTTTTGTTTCTTTTTATTCTGGTTTAGTAAATCTTTTTCTACCTTCTAAATTGTTAAACATGTTTATTTTTTGCTTTTTTTTTTTTTGTTTCCACCACAGAAATATAAATATTTGTTTGTTTTCTTGATTATTTCACAAAGACGTCAAACAAACGCACACACGTACACGCATACACACCGACTTAGTTTTGCATAATCAGTATTAAAATATAATTCATCATCTTGTCAAAAAAATATTTATTAAATTTATCTAATTTTTGTTGTTAACTACAAATAGTTTACTTGTAGTTTTTTAAGTAAAGCGCTATTTGTTTTAAGCTTGTCTAATTTTATTATACATACATGTGTGAAAATTGTTGTTACATCATTATGCCATTTCATAATTTGACCTTTGGTTTAACAGTAAAGGTGTTTGCATATCACACTTTTCCAAAAGCCGGCATCTCTGACATAGTTGTTGTGTGCAAAGACAGACCTTTGGTACAATTCTATGAGGAATATTTTTGTTAAATGTCGAAACCTTCTGGTGCCCTTTTTCTATGCGACTTTTTGGATCTTTTCAAATTTAGTTTAAAAACAACTTTATAATTAGAAAATGTTCTTTGTGAAATTTCACTTTAAGACACTCCGGACAAGATTTACCTACGGCTTTATTCTATCTATATATATAAAAGAAAGTGTCCGAATGCGATGTAATCCCATAACTCGAGATCGGCCGAACCGATTTTGATGATTTATACTTTGTTGGAAAGGTATTTTTTTAGTTCGGGTTTTAAAAAAAAAAAAGAAAAAAAAAATCGAAAAAAGTGTAAAAAAATCAAAATTTCAAAATGTTTTATTTTTATCAAGGGCCTTCTATGCGATTCTCATACTCGCAAGGCACCGTATTGGACAAGGGGTTTGGCAGCGCCCATAAAAGACAATTTTAATTTTTAAAAGCTTTAGAAATAATGGTCACAGTATATTTGCTGATGACCTATTGGCAAACTGGGCAGATATTGGACAAGGATGGCAGCAACGCGCCGGGTATCAGCTAGTAAAGAATAATAATAAGTTTTTAATTACTTCATGTTAAAAAAGTATATTAAAGTATGCAATAAACAGTTTTTGTGTTCTTGAGATTTTATTTCATCACTTCGGAGTCTTAAAAATACGACATGCTGGTTGATTTTAGAAGAGATTAATAAGTTATTGAAAATAATAACATCGAGGGTTGTACGAAGCAGAAATGTTAGTGCATATAAAATAAAAATAAAAACCCTTTTTCCAAATTCCACGGGACCAGATGGAACTGTGGCATCTATGATGCAACATGCCCTTCCCAGCATCATGCCCTGGCATATGGTAATCTTCATCGGTTGCCTTACGACGGGTCATGTTTCAAAATCCTGGAGAGAAGTGAGAGCATTATTTATTCTCAAAACAGGGAATCCAACACATTATACACCAAAAAACTATTCCTATTAGTCTCTCATCGTTCCTGCTGAAAACGCTGGAGGGAATAATAGATATTTACATAAGAGAATCTCTGAACGATACTTAACTCTGTAGTGCACAACACGCCTACTTCAAAGGTGGATACAACACTGTACAATGTGGTTTCAGTCATAGACCCGAGAAAAAACTTGTGCCCATATCAAAGTACTCAGGAACAAAAGTCCTAGAAAAGTTCACATTATTAGATAGAATGCAAACAAGCTTTAGCGAACAAGACACAAGCAAAAATTGACACATTTTACCGAAAATAGTATCATAACTGGCAGAAATCTTAACTACCTGAAACATAACCAACAAGTAACTCGAAAGTAATCTAAAATAGTACCATAGCTAGTCTGCTTTAAGTCAATATAATGTTCAAAAACGCGTGACTATATTCGGATACAATTAACCGTCGAGTGTCCGATTAGGTCTCCATTCGTACTCTGTGCCTACCCAAGCTGTTCCAATACTAGCACTTCTTTCGATGCAGAGGTCTTACATTCATCGAAACGGGCACCGGACATAACAGCTACTTTATTGAAACAAAATAAGAAATTGTTTCTCAAGAGAAGGAACCCTTCATCACAACGTTTAGCAACGTTTTTAGATATCGAAGGCGTATTTACGACAAGAGGCACTCCACAAGGAGGAGTCATAACCCCCTTCTTTGGCTAATTCTGGTTGACAATATTCTTTCTACACTTTAAGCTGGCGGAACAAAAGCTAAATATATTTGAACTATCCTCGATAACAAGCTCAGTTGGAAAAAAAAAAACAGGAAAGAAGGAACAAATTACTACGATCGCACATCATCCAATAGATGTAAACAGCGATCGTCAGACCCATTCTCACCTTCTACTGTTTTAATGTCAATGTGTTAATGTCAACACAAACTCTGCTTTCAAAAGTCACTGCATTATACCTAAAAAGCGCAAGGCAGAACTAAACGAGAACATAACTAACAGCCTTCAGCTCTTCGCAAAACGGGAATTCAGATACCGGTGAGAATCCTAACAGGTCACTATCCTATCGGTGTGATGGCCAATGGGATTAGCATTACAGCACCAGACTTTTGTCGTAGCTGTAATGATCCGGAAGATACGGAAACAATCACCCACCTTTTGTGTGAATGCCTAAATCTACAGAATCGTCAACTCCGCCCCGAGAAACAATTGCATATTTTGTGTCAATAAAAATTTTTCAGAATTTCACGTTATATACAATCTATTTACAACCCAAAAAACTTTTAAAAACTTTCAAAAAACTTGTTTTTGTCGGATGGTCAATTGAAAAAATAATTTTATTTATTGTCAATGCCATTGATGGCTTAAAAGTTATTTTTTAAAAACTAAATTTTTATTAAATTAATCCTAGAAACTCTGACCTGATGGCGAGCAAAAAAACTTCTCATGAAGCTTTCGCCATCAGATTTTCTTAGGATTCTTAGGATTTCTAAAATTCCAGAGATTATCTTTCCGACCAATGTAAAATTTTTGAAATGACATGGAAAAATAAAAAGTTGTAAAGAGGCATATAGTATTATATAGACATAAAATATGAAATTCTGAAAAATCTTTCATCCAAAAAACTATAAAAGTATATCCAAAACTATAAAAGATAATGAATTTCAGTTAACAGCAATGATAAGGTCTAAAATTGGCAGATGCGTTAAAAATATATGGTCCAATTAATAGAAAATTAACCTTTTATTTTTTTGCCTATATCTCCAAAACTTGACCTGATCAAAAAAACGGACACCTGATTTAAATTAAGTGCGTAGACAACCATGCGAAACCACTTTTGTCATCTCTGGTCCAAAAGTTTGCCCTTATTTGTTAACCTGTGTAATTTTTCATGAACTATAAAAATTTAAATTACTTTCTTTAAAAATCTTTGATCACAACATTGCATATAGTTTGCATGCAGATTGTAATGAATAAAATAATAAATAGTATATCTTATGTATGCTTAGCAGAGCTGTAAAAGATTGCAATCATTTTGTTTTTAAATCGTTGTGATTTATTAACCTTTTGATTGAATTCATTTTAGCTTTAAATCATTAAAATTTTATTGTGAATTCATTCATTGGTGATTGCTTCAATATGATATTGAATTCATTTCGGGGCAATCATATTGATTTAAATTTCGAGTGCATTCATTTGATTTAAATCAGATGAGATTTCAATCATTTCAATTAAATCCAAAATGATTGCAATTATTTGATTTAAATCAGAAAAATTTCAATCATTTCAATTAAATCCAAAATGATTGCAATTATTTGATTTAAATCAGAAAAGATTTCAACTATTTGATTTCAATCAAAAATGATTTCAATCATTTTAATGAAATCTCAAAATGAATTAACTGGTATGATATGGGGCATAATGTGGGCATAATGTTCAAGTTTTTCTTTTCGAAAAAGTGTTTGGAAAATCACAGAAATTGCTGTATTTCCAATTAACAACAACAACAACAACAACAACACGATATTTTTGTTGGTATATTGTAGCAGTACAAAAATGAAAATAAAACACTATCAAAATATTGAGACTTATGAATTTCATGGCGCATTTAGACAAAAATGGATGCTTCTATGGCTACTCGAGTGAAATGAGATTATCTCAGGTTTCAGGTGGGTCATTGGGACTTTTATGGCTTCCGTATAGCATGTGGACAAAATAGATCACATTTTTGTTAAGTTCATAACAGAGTTAATCTCTTTTGTGATTTACATGAAATGATTGAAATCATTTTTGATTTAAATCAAATACTTACAATCATTTTGGATTTTATTGAATTGATTGAAATATTTTCTGATTTAAATAAAGATTGCAATCATTTTGGATTTAATTGAAATGATTGAAATCTTTTCTGATTTAAATCAAATAATTGCAATCATTTTGGATTTAATTGAAATGATTGAAATCTCATCTGATTTAAATCAAATGAATGCACTCGAAATTTAAATTAATATGATTGCTCCGAAATGAATTCAATCTCAACTTAAATCAATCACTAATGAATGCATTCAGAATTAAATCATAGTGATTTAAGGCTAAAATGAATTCAGTCTTTGTTTTTTCAATCAGGATGTGATTGATTCGTGATTCAGTCTTCAAATGATTGATTCATTTACAGCTCTGATGCTTAGTAGATTCAAATAATAAAATTGAAAAATAAAAATGTCTGCACACTTAATTTTCTACTGGTTTCCATGCTAAAAACATTTAAGTTTTTAATACCATTCTTTAAAAGCATTTGTAGTATTGATTATTCCTTCAATTATTTTTATTGCATTGATTAATTTCTCTCACTTCAAACAGAAAAGGCTATACATTTCATAGTTTATCGCAGCTGGCAAAACAGCCAGCTTTATTATTCTAACTTTGAAACATTTTTATCGAAATGCTGATGCATGCAATTTCATTTAGTGTAACGCACAACTCGCCGGCAACTCGATTTCTTTTACGTTCTATCTCAAGGCTTGAACTTGAAATTTATGCTAATAAAACACGCGGCTGTTGGGCAATTAAATAAAATACCAAACACTCACTCACTTACTCACTCACAGTTAGACCGCCAGCACGAAGGCTAAGATTCGAGTTTACTGCTATGCAAAGCTCGCAACAATTGAATGAAATAAGATGAAGTTGCCTGCGCAATTACTTAAAAAAAACTGCAAGGTTGAGTAAATTTTTTGAACTGTTTAACTATTGTGAGCGTTGTTCACACTGACCCTCCAGACAGCACACAGCGTACTTTCTATAAATTTGAAAATAATTGCATTCCATAATTAAAAATTATTTTTGTTCTTTACAGATTTCTACGTTTATGCCTTTGTAATAAAAACAAAATATATTAAACAGTCAAAATGTTTAACACTACACCGCTAGCCTCAACTCCGACTGTCAAGTTAATACTTGGTTTTAGTCTGTGCACGCTGGGATGTACCATGTTATATGCCTACTATAGAAGTCGCAACGATGAGGAAGATTCGCAAGAATCACAGCAGCCAAACAGCTCACAAAAAAAGTCGACACCACAGAAAAAGGTATCAGTTAAATTGACCATAGCTAATGAACATATACCAGTGATAATTGGACGCAATGGTGCAAACTTGTCTGCTATAGAGGAGAAAACAAAAACAACTATCACATTTCGGTAAGCCTAAGTTTTCTACTTTTACTCTTACTTTATATTAATGTTCCTATTTTGCAGCGATAAAGGCGAATCGCATAAAATTTGTGACATAACCGGATTTGCTGATGCTGTATTGCAGGCACGCAAAATGTTGCTTAAGGAAATCGAATGTTCACCGATAGTAAAAGAAGAAATTCTAGTACCGGCCAGTGTTTGTGGCAAGATAGTTGGTCGTTGTGGCGAGGCTATGCAGGAGATCTGTCGACTGTCCCTAGCAAAGGTGTCTCTAGATTCTGATAGACGTCACGCGAATTCAGATAAGCGGCGCATTATTATAACAGGCAATCGGCAGCAGGTAGGTGTTATTACTTGATTATTCACTTAACCATAACTTACAAATATTCATCTCCAACAGGTTAACATAGCACGCAAGCTGTTGGAAGATAAAATTCAAGAAGATGAAGAAGTACGTCGTCTTGTTGAAGCCGTAGAACAAAATCGCGAACCTCGTCGCTCACCGACAAACTCTATGAGCTCAAGCATTTATTCATCACAAACTTCTTTAAGCTCTGCACATCTGCCACCAAGGGAAAAGTTACTCGCCTCGCTAAAGTTAGATGAGAAAACAATGGAAGTGTATGTTTCGGCCAGCGCTTCACCTTCAAAATTCTGGGTACAACTGATTGGACCACAATCGAAACGCCTTGACGATCTGGTGCAGGATATGAGCGATTATTATAGTTCAGCCGAACACCGAGAAATGCATCAAATTTCCGAGCCCTTTTTGGGTCAGATCGTAGCTACCATATTCAAAAACGATGGCAAGTGGTATCGCGCTGAAATTGTTGGCATTTTACCCAATCAATATAATCCCAATGAAGTTGTTCTCGATTTATACTTTGTCGATTATGGCGATAGTGAATATGTGCGGCCGCACGAAGTTTTTGAATTGCGTACGGATTTTTTGACTTTGCGGTAAGTTGAACTTTAAACTCTCAGAAAATAGCTACTTCATGCTCAACAGTAACTTCAGAGTTCAGTATCCGACAAATGCCGTCGGTGAATAACTTCCAATTCTTTAGTTTTTTTCAGAAAAAATAGTATATTTTCGAGATCAAGATTAGCAGGATGTCTTTGTGTGATTATTTCGCTACCTAAGTTTCTCTTCCTTATATGGAGAAGAGCTTGACATTCAGTGAGAATATGTCTGAAGGTTTCTTCATCCTCAAGGCATTGTCATCGACCTAGAATGTCTTTTTTTCCTTAAATGATAAGGAATTTCGATTTCTTTCAACTATTTCTGGGAATATTAGTTTGGTGCTTATCTGTCCTAAACTGTTCTTCCAAGAATCTTGAGATTCGCGGAATGAGGTTGATTTGACGTGTTGCTTGAAGAGATTCTTACCAACACCAGAGAATATGGTTCCGGTCCTGTAAATGGTGATTCTGCTCCCTGTTTGGATGGAGAGTTTGCTTTCTCATTCCCGTCAAAGCCGCATCGGCAAGAACCTATTGTAGGGTTATTTTGTTATTTTGTGCAGCCAGGTCATTAAGTACGTTGACAGTCTTTAAGAATCACCTAAGTAAGAGCGTCAAGGGCAGCTTGACTATCAGAGAAGACCAAAATCGTTTTGCCCTGATACGTCTTTTAATGGCAACGAATTCCGCTTGAAAAATTGTAGTAAACTGACCTGTCCTGTAGAAGTGGCTCTCATGGGAGTGTCCTCCAAAGATTCCAGCTCCAGTGCCTTCCTCCATTTTGGAACCGTCCGTTTACCACAGAAGTTCGTTTTCGGATGGGTTCAGTTTCTTGTGTTCCCAGTAATATCTGGGGGGGGGGATAATTACGATGAAGTTTTTGTTAAAGCAGCTTTTGAGAAGCATGTCATCTAGGGGCATAGAAAATTACCATTCACACAGAACCTATGCAGCCTATCATACATATTCCTACACATCTTAAAACTCGTTCTAACCGCTTGAGGGTTGATACTTCTAGGGTTTTCTAGACAAGTGGGTGGGTCTTTCTAGGGTGGGTCTGACGATCAAAATGTAGAGATTGTTATCATCAGCAAATTCTTCTGCAGGTCCACAATGAGGCTGTTGATATGTTAATAATGCGGTCTATGTGGAGGTTCCAGAACAGTTTACTGTCCAGGACCACTCCAAGATACTTTATTGGAATCTGCTTTTTCCACAAAGAGTTCCGGACAAGTAAGATTAAGCTAACGTCGGTTGGTAAAGGAACAATAACTGTCTTTTTTGGGTTTACAGAGAGGCCTTCGTTAAAACACCATCTCTGTATTGTGTCTAGTGCTGCTTGTAGAACGTCAGACACTGTTATTTCAAAGCTCCCTTGTATGATGGCTGCTAGGTCATCGGTATATCCAACCACATCTATCCTAGTTTCTTTGAGTTCAACTAGGAGGCTATCTACAACAAGCAGAGGTGATATGACGCCTCCCTGCGGTCTTGTTCTCTGGTTGAAGTTGCTTTGAGGGAAGTATTATTCAAGCAAGTCTGGATAACTCTACTACTAAGTGTCGTCATAGTACACCTGCTTATAACTGGCGGCATATTAAGGTTGTTCAGTGCCCTTCTAGCGGACTCATATGACGTGTTATTGAAGGCTTCTTCGATATCAAGGAAAGCAAAAGAAGGTAGATACATTGCGAGGCAGACTGCCGATTCGTTCAAATTTAATTCTACAGCTCATACAAAATCTTAAAGCAATACGTCTGTGAAGATAAGAAAAACTATTCCATTCTCACACATTTTATGAGATATTGGAGATTGTCTGAAAAAGTCACACAAGACAAATTGAAAAAGTCACACGAGGAATCACCTTGCCTGAAACCTCGTTTGGGGACGAATGAGGGGAGAGGTCCTTCCCGATTTTCACTGCGCTGCTAGTGTTGTTCAGTTTCATCCTGCAAAGACGTATTAGCTTCGCAGGAATACCAAATTCAGACATGATGGAGTATAGGTGACTCCTTATTGGACTGTCGAAGGTGGCTTTGAAATCGACAAAAAGATGGTGTGTGTCGATTTGTTTTATGAGGGTCTTTTCCAAGATTTGTCGGAGCATGAAAATCTGGTCAATGGTGGACTTTCCAGGTCTGAAGCCACACTGATAAGGTCCAATCAGTTGGTTGACAATGGGCTTCAGTCTTTCACACAATACGCTCGACGGGACTTTAGGTACTATATTAAGAAGGATTATCTCACGATTGTTGGCGCAAATGGTGGGATCGCCTTATTTGTAGATTGGTTAAAGCACATTGACAGTTTATGCATAGAAGCTCGTGTATGCATATAAACATCGGCTCTTGCGGGTTTGTTGTTTTTAAGTCGAGCTATAGCTGTTAAAACCGCGTTATAATCGGGCAGGCTGCTACTTCAAGACTGTCATCCATAATTGAAGTTTCCGGGGTATCATTGGTGGACTCTTACTCGGCATCGCCATTAAAAAGTCTTGAGAAGTGTTTCTTCCACAACATCAGGAGCAAGCCTCGGACTTGAAACCATAGGCCACGCTTCTTATTTTTCGACCCTTATTCCTGTCGCCCTGCATTTAATTTTTCTCGCACTCACGTGTTGATCAGATGAGTGCTTTCTTAAAGCAAAATTAAGAGTCATTTGGCGAGACTTCAGCTCTTCGTTGATTGCAGCTTGTCGACGTCTAGCTTTCTTTGTGTAGGATTGCGAGCATTCGACAAGATGAGGATTTGGCTGCTACAAGATAATGATCCGGGCCTATGTTGGCACCGGGGATCGTGCGTATGTTTTGTACACTGGAAGAGTTCCTTCCGTCAATAATAACGTGATCAATTTGGTTGCGTGCTTTCTCACAAGCTGCTTTGTGAATATCAAGATGCTGAAATCTTGTGCTACTAACGACCATGTTTTGCATTGTGGCGAAGCCAATCACCCCAAATTGTTATCAGAAGTGTTGTCATGTAGGCTGAACTTTCTTGCTATTGAACCAAATATATTTTCCTTGGTCAGCTTGGCTCAAAAGCGTCTACAAGCCACTCTTAAAAAGTTTCTTTGGTCACACATCGTCTTTGCCTAAAATTTCACCTTGATGTGGATTATGTCAAGTCTTTCGTTCACAGGATTGAATCGCACGACATGTTGCCGTTGTCTCTTGCCGACTACAAATCCGCATCCAAACTCGTGCTTCTCCGCATGGTCGCTGTAATAGATATCACAGGATGCTGCCCCTTATATCGAATTTTTTAGATTGCAGTGATAACAGCTTTATATCTTTCCAAGATATCAGTTGGATACAGGCACATCCCTATTACAGGTGCGGGCATCCTAGATGCGGTAGTCGTTAACAGATTTGGGAATTATTCATGTATTTATTCCTAGTTGTTTCATTAAAATGTTTTTTTCTCTATGGTGGGCTTCAAACCCAACGCACAACCTTTGCTTCAGGGTGAGTGGCCGTTTCCTTGAGACACTACGCGTATGTTTGCGTCGACTTGAGACGTTTTCGACATCCTGGTCTCGCCTAGTTAATTCAGTCAGACACGCTATCATCTGAAGATCGCTCTCTTATCTCCCAAATATTTCCTTTCATAAATCTGCGATTCGAGTTCAAGACTAAATTTTTTATTCATTAATAATATTTTATCTTTTTATTCTTATAATATAGCTTCCAAGCTGTGGAGTGTTTTTTGGCCAATATCAAATCGACGTTACCAAACGATGCTGAGCTTTGGGAAACACAATCTATTCAGAAATTTGAAGAGTTATCACAAGGTGCGTTTAGTTTTTTTTTATTTTTTAAATTACACTTTTATGAAATATACCATAATAATATTCATTTTTCAAGTTGGTAACTGGAAAAAACTTATTTCACGTGTTGTCACTTACAAAGAACGACGCCTGCCTAAGTCCGTAGAGGGTACAACATCAAGCCAAAGTGCTCATACACGTGAAGGTTCTCCAATTCCGGGCATTGAACTATATGATCCCGTGGATGGTAATGCAATATTTTTTTAAAATTCCAATGAACTTTTGTTGCCGAAAACACATCGAAACATACACTTTTTAATGACATAGTCAATACTAGCTTTAACTTTGTGCTAGTTGAAGAAGATGATTTAAATATTATCATTACAAAAACTGCCGTGGTGTTTTCACAATAGAAATTTTCTTTATGTTCTTTCTTTTAACTTTTTTTTATTGATTATTCATCAACTTATCTTTTTTCAGGATTGGAAGTTAATATCGGTCAGTTTTTAATCTCACAGGGTCTTGCTCTCTCCATTGAAGATCAGCGACCACGCTCACCATACCAAGCTCTCATGGATCGTACTCTGTCAGTGTCGGGTGAAAGCTTACCTGAGGCAATGAATTTCATAAAGACAGAAGATGCGCTCATGGAAAAACAGTTGGAGCATTTGCAGCGCAACAATAATTTGTACTTAAACAACGGTAATGGCTTTGTTGGCAGTTATGTTAATCCCGCCAAGCAAATAACAGCAGATTTTTTGAATGGCAATCACGATGTGAAAAGAGCAAAGTCACCAGTAAATGAAAATAGTTTGTCGAGAAATCGCACCAACTTAAATGGCAATTAAAGCCAATAAACATGTTTCATTTGTAGAGTCTAACATTTAAAATTAAACATTTTTTTAATTGGTTCTTAAAACCGCATGTAAATAGTTAATTTTTACGAACATTTTAAATGTATCTTTATAATTTAAATTTCTTTAGAAAATAGTTGTATTTACTTTACATAAACATTTAAGGCATTGGATTAATAATCCATAATAGACAAACATATCTCAGTACAATATCTAACTTGACATTGTTCATGTTCCATACATGAATGATTATTATTTTGTTTTTCAGTACATTTAAATAAAAATGTGACAATAAAACCGATTTTTTTTTTTTTGTTTTAATTTGGCATAAAATGTTAAAATTTAATTTTGTTCAACTTATTTCAAAAATGTCGCAAATACCACACTTTTATATAAAAGCTATGCTGTGTTAGCACAGACATATTTATTACCATAGCATGTAAGCAATAATCATTTGTTTTAAAATTTGCTAGTGTTAATTTTAAAACAGCGATTGTTGTCTATATTTAAGTAATTTATTGTTAATGTCTGGCACGTTCAAATACATTAAAAAACAACCTTCCTCCTGACATGATCAAATATTGTATGGTGTTAATAAAATACAAATAACGAAATTCCAACAACATTTCGTGTCGTTTATTTTATCTATGTGGATGTGGAGTTAAATATGAGATTAGATAAGTTTAAATTAATGTAATCTTTAAATCATATCAGATATACAAGTTCAAGTATTTTTTTTATAGAATAGCAAGAGGACTAAAATATGACAAGAAGAAAGCGCAAAAAAAAGTATTACGGCGTTCTTTTTTTATCGTGTTTTTTATTTAAAACTATAATTTCTTGAGTTTCGCGTTATTTTTTTATTAAAAAAGGTATTCTCCAAAAATAGAAACGATGGTTAAATGTTGTTGATTTACATTTAAAATTAAAAAATGTTAAATTGTTGTCGCTCTTTTGTAGTTAGAGCACGATATATTCCGCAATTTTTTTCAAAGAACATTTTCTTCTGCAGTTCTCTCCTTTACATACAATTAAGAAGTTTTAAATTAAGAAAACCTTTTGCTAACGTTTGTTTGAATAATATCTATGAATGATATTCTATATAATTTCTTATTATTATTTGTGAACTTATGAATAAATTTTCATAAATTTTTGTATACTTTTTATTTCCACTGTATTTTTTATACAGTGGAAATACTTTTTGTCTGGAGTATTAAAACAAAAATCAATCGCATTATTCCTGATGGTTGAAAGATTGTCCGATGCCCAAAAGGCAAGGAACTTGATCTAAGGTACACTGCTTCGGTAGTTAAGCATGGCGATGGCTAGATCTTTGTTTGGTGGAGTTTTTTCTTGGAATGACGTTGGTCTAATTCGCCGTGTTGCTGGCACAATGAACAAGGAACAATATGTTGATATTGTAAGGAATGTTACGCTACCTTGGGCTGAAGACAATATCCCAGTGCTTTGGTCATTCCAGCAGCATAATGACCTCAAGCATACGGCAAAACCCAACAAATTTTTTGATTAAAATACTATGGCTGTTCTCGACTGGCCCTTTTCAAGTCCTGATCGAAATTTTATCGAGCATTTATTGGATGATTTGAAAAATGCCGTAAGCTTACACTAAATTTGGACGATTTATAAGCAAGAGCCAAGGAAGCTTTGTTCGATATTCGGTAAAACAATACCAAGACCTTATCCTCAATGCAAAGACGATGTGTAGTAGTTTTTAAGCAAAAAGGTATATTATTTTCCAACAAAATAATATACCTTAAGCATCACTTGTTAATTTTTCACATATTTTACTACTTTTTTTTCCTGAATTTAATGTTTTTATCGAAACGTTGCTTATTGTTGTGACAGATATATTTAAGGTTTTAGAATAAAAGTTTCTTCTAAACCAACTAATTTTGTATTTTTAAGATATATCGGCATTTCCGCAGAAAAGTCTACCGTGACCAAAAAATTAAAAGTTAACCAACATTTTTTTTTACTTGTAATATTAAAGAGAAATATTCAAAATTAATTTAATTAAAGAGTTCAAATTCTTCCCATATTGCGTTGGCAAGATATCGGGCTACCAAGTTAAAGTAGAAGTTTTGGTCAGTTTTGTTTATTTCTATGAGCATTTTCTCTTAACAATTTTCATTTCTAAGAGTAATTGTTCAATTGCACTCTTATGCAAAACTTTTCCCACAACAACAACTAACCGCAAAATAAATGCAAAAGAGCAAACAAATATCAATTAACGGTAAAATTTTGATTTGGTTTTAATGATATTCTGAGGTAACGTCACGCCAGACAAAAAACCATTTAGTTCTATTTTTTCTACGCTGACGTTCAAAAATACGTGCAATTTTGCATTTTAATAAATTTTAATAAAGTTGAGTTAATTTTATAAAAAATCGTTAATAAGAAAAACCGTTAATTTTATATTAAATTTGAAAAGTGAGTAACGTCACGCTACATTGCTCTAAGTTTGCCTGATTTCGTTACTGAATTTGGTTGCAGATATTTTAGTGGAATTTTTTTTCAACTTCACATGGCCGATGGGGTAGGAGTTAAAAAAATATAATATATAACAGCAAAACTTTACATTTTATTTACGTCAAATAGTTTTTCTAAACAAATTTTAACTTAAAATGTTCCGATGGAAATTTAAGTAACGTAACGCCAGTAACGTCACGCCAGATGACTTAGACTAACAAAAAAAAAACTGAGAAAAAATTTTTTAATCTGATAACTAGCAAAATAAACTTATATTATTTTAAATTCTTCCAAGTAAAGTTTTGTATAAAAAGTCTTGCCCAATTCGCAGAGTTTTGCAAATTTTCTAATTTAAGTCGAAAACCACTGCTGTTTTTTGTAACGTCACGCCAGTGCATATTTTTGCTTATATCTTTTAATTCTTAGAGTCGATTGTTATCATTTATTTACTTAATATAGTGCTACTTAATTACTATGCAAATATAAAAAATAGTTTTTAAAACTTAGACTTCTTCATTCTTTTTTTTTTAATTTGTTCGTGCAAAACGTACATAACGCCAGTTTGGAAGTGCCCATATTCGTATAGGTTGAAAAAAAAGCAAGTCAATATGGATAATTGATAAAATAAAGAAGAAATCGACAGATGTCTTTTAATTAAAATATCGTTGCTAATTTGTTGTCAACGGCTGTATGCATGAATCAACTTATTTGTGACTAAATAAACCTGCAAACGTTTGGAAGATAAGTTGATTGTGCGATGCAATTGCGAGGGTTCCAAGGCTTTCTTGGTATATGGATCGGTTTTCAATTGTCCAAAAGATGAATGCGCGATTCGAAAAAAATGTTCGAAATCTTTCTTCGCTCTTTCTGGCGATCGTTGGAAGATGAATTTTTCACCTTAAATCGTAGTGATATAAAAACAAACTTACAAAGCAATCACAAAAAATGCATTGAATTGGAATAGTACCAACAATGTCTGTCGAGACTCCCGCTAGTTTAAACTATAAAACAAATCGTAACGTTCAACCCCGATGCTTGCAACAATTCACTGAGGACAGCTCGCCAAATATTTGCCAATTCACTGTTACATCCCTATTTTTTATGATGCTCCTACGTGGCAGGAGTTGAGTTGCACTCTGGGTGCAGTTGTGTTGTTTTTAATTAACATACAATTTTATTTATTTTACATTCAATTTGTATTCAAGTGAAGTTCATAATTTTTTTTATAGAATTTTAATAAAGCTTTGTAAGTTTTTGTTTTATAAATATATAAAACAATAGCACTAGCACATTTAGGAAACATTTGCATATAAAATCAATCAGCTTGAGAAATTAAACTCAGCAAAAGTTCGTTTCATATAAAAAATTATGCATACTTATAGGCTCCGCTGGTAAATCAGAGTTGTACAAGTATTGTGAACATGCTAAAAAAGATGTGGATGCGTAATAAATTGAAATTTAACCAATGTTGTCCACACAGTTTCAAAAAGAACATTTATATGCACCGTTTTGTTCTTAATAATTTTTTATTTGCCTCTCATATTTGCTTTTAATTGCAGTGGTGCATTTATTTTCGTAGTTTTATCGGGCTGCTGAAAAAGATCACCCTTCCTTTTTTAACTTCTTGCTCAAATTTTATATAAAATTAAACGAATACCACTTTTTTTATACCACTGGTGCTTTTACCATTGCACAACCATGACATTTTTTATATATTTGTACACTTCTGAATCGATTAGCACACAATCTATGCTTCAATTTTGTCATATCTGGATAACCTTCGTGGCCCAAAACCAATGTATGTGGACGTTATTTTTCAGGAACAACGATGCGATAACTTCTGAGTTTTTTTCCGCGAAGCAAATTCTGTTTGAAAAATTTTAGTGGAAAATCACTTTTTTCACACAATCCATCGATAAGGTTAGATTTCAGTCGGAAAGACCCTTAACATGATCCTCTGTACCTAACTTGATTTAGTTCCTGCTTTTTTTAGCTTAAACCAACCCTTAGGGGGTACCCCCAATAAATGCGCAAGCAATGTGTTGATTCGGAAGACGGGTATCAGTTAACCCTTAAATGCATGACCTCTGCGATTTTCTTCATTATTTTTTTCACTTTTGCGCCAAATAACTCAATGAGCTGATTTATGAGTGTGTTGACGCTGTGAGGAAACGAAAGTTTCAAGCCAGTATACATCCACAAATTGATTGTTTTTCTCAAAATTACTCTCGTACATGAGACGTGAGACATGAGAAGAAATTCCTTGGTTGTGCCATTTGTGGCACACTATGCATTTAAGGGCTAAGTTGGAGGGTGTAAAATTGGAGTAGTGCCGGTGAACATTTATTTTAAATTTTTACAGTGAGCAGGTTCGCAGGGAGATTATTTCACAATTTTATTGTGCGACTGATGAACGAATTCTCTCTGTAATGCGAGGTTCTTTTGGGCATAAAGGCAATATTATAGAGATGAGCCTGGTGTGCCACTCAAGTTGACATGTTAACATCTACATGTTATGGAGGGCTAACAAACAACACTGGTTATTGTTTGCATTAAACTCCATCCTATTAGCAAGACCACATTCGGAGATTTTTTTGTAGTCGTTAAGGAGTGTGTCGTTCATATTTGCCCTTTTCTCCCAATCTACAAGGAGCACGGACGTTTTTTAAACGAATATGAATGAAAGATGCTGCTGTCGTCCGCAAAGGAATGGATTGGGTTATGAGGCAACGACAGAAGGTCGTTGATAAAAACCAAAAACAAAGTAGGTGAGTAGGGACTGACCCCTGCTGGCATGCTCTCCGAACGAAGTGCCGTCGACAACGACTCTGATCGACCTGTCTTTAAGAAAGCAAGTGATCCACCGAGCAAAGTTATCACCAACATCAAATACGACTAGTTTCGAAACGATCGCTTTATACCACACTCGATCAAATCCCTTAGAAATATCTAGAGCAAAAACCTTACGCTCACCAAATAAGTGTACGCATTGGTTCCATTCTTAGGTGAGGAGTGCCATAAGGTCACCAGTAGAGCGGGCCCTTCGGAAACCATACTGGCGGTCACTGAACAATTCGTTGTGCTCCATATAATTCATAAGGTTGAAGTTTACTACACTCTCCATGACTTTGAAGAGTATTTAACATATCGCATATAGCAATATTGACCTAATAACAGCTGTGTAGAGCCAGTGTGTAAGTTCCCACTCTTTTTTGCATGAATATAGGACTATATTGGCTTTTTTAACTCTCTCGAGCAGGTTGGTTTCCAATTTAGTTTCCTATCTAAGATGAGACTCAGGTATTTTGCTTGATCCGAGAAATTAAGTCTTGTATTCCCTAGTTTTGGAGGACTGATTATTGATAAGTTGTGTTGTCTAGTAAAGATCACTAAATCCATTTTGTCTGGGTTAACGCTGAGTCCACAGCTGGAAACCCAAGTAACGAGGTTGTTATAAAAAATTTTGCATAATATCCCCAAGAGAGATATATATTTTCCTGTGGTGATAACAGCAACGTCGTCAGCATATACTATCACCCTACACCCCTCTCTCCCTAGTTTAACCAGTAGATTATTGCCGCTAGGTTCTAGAGGAGGCGAGAGAACTTCCTCTTGGTACAGATCTAAGTGTGGATGCTGTTCCGAGATTTGAGCTTATTATTCTGCTTACTATCATTTGCTTTATAAGTGCTTTAAGAAGGAATGATGAGAAGGAAAGATGCGAGACTGATTGGTTGTAATTTTTACAATTAGAATTAAAAAATTTCAAATATTTTTAAGTACATCAAATCTATTTGATTTCGGTTTCATAGCAATAAATTTGATCTCTGATGAAATGCAACGATATTAATCCTTAAATTGAATCTAAAGAGAAATAAAACAACTTCTTTCACTGCTTTAGTATATTTGCATTATTTATTAATGTTGGTTTTTATTGAATTACTTTAGCGCGTAACGCATACGAAAAAAAGTATTTTTTTAAATATAATGAAAAATTTCAATATTTCACTTAACTTACATGAATATTTCAAAATAGTAATTTTTTTGTTTTATAAAAATGCAAATCAATATAATTTTTCTTTTAATTTGAGATTTTACGCGTGATTTATGTAAAAAAAATTAGAAAAAAAAAACAAATAAGAATTTTTAAAATGAAATCGTTTCCTATGAAAGTCATAATAGAAAAGATCTAATTCAAAAAGAACGAACAAACGTAGCATTACAACAAAAAATGTTGTCTTTAAATTTACATTAACAGCAGCTATGCAAATTGTTATGCATGCAGCTCTCTCGCAAACTCTCACATGATTTTTGCCGCCTGTTTTAATTTTTCACTGTTTAGCGGATTGTTTATGTTTAATTTTAATTTGTTTTTATGGTGTGCACAAAATTTTGTTCTACATTTTTGTTTTCATTTTGAGGGCAACAAACTAAGGGAAGTGTGTGTGTAAAGCGTGTAAAAGTAAAAAACGTTTGCTTAAAACGTCATAAAGAAATGCTGAAAAAGTAGCTTGTTGGAAAAAAATTTAAACAAGTACAAAAAAATAAAACAAATAATAGCTAACATAACAAACATAACACAGTTGTATAAAGCTTGTTTTTACAAATAAGGCATTTTCTTTGCTAACGGCAAAGTAGGCTTATAAGATTGTTTAAGGTTGTTCACACAAAAATATAAAAACTGCTATGGCACACTTACCTCGCAAGTAAAATTAAATTAGAAAATAAAACATAATTTTTATGGAAGCATAAATTTAATGAAAATAAACAGAACAAAAAAAAAATAAAAATAAAAATGTCTTCCAAGTAAATCAAATTTAAAAGTAATAAATAATTTTGTGTATTTTTTTTTTTTTGTTTTATTTTACGTTAGCAATAAAATAGTAATTCTATAATAATAAATTGTAATTATTGTTGCCATGTGTTTTAATTTAGCCGGTTATTACTAGATCAACTTTTTTGCTTCTGCTCCCTCATATAATTTTTTTTTTTTTTGCAAAATCTCATCTTAATTTTTTTCATACTTTTTTTAAGTTTTTGTTGCATTTGCGCGTTTCTTTTTTTTCTCTCTGCACTGCACGCTTGTAATTAATAAATTTGTTTTGTTTATTTTTCGTTTTGTTGTTCTTGTTCTGGTTGTTTTTTTTTTCTCTTAGCAATGCTGATTTTTTTTTGTGTGTTTTTGTTTTAAGTTAAAACTTTTTATCGTTACAATTTTTAATTTTAAATTGTTTCATTATGTTTTAAATTTTATCTCGTAAACTATTATACTTTGCTTTTTTTTCTTTATTTCCAATTTTATATAATGTTCTTTTTTTAATATTTATAATAATAATAATAATAATTATTAATAATAACTGTGTTCTGCTGCGTAGTCTTCGGTTCTGCTATGACGCAAGACACGACCGACAGCGCCGCTTCGAACGACTGACTTCTACTCTCCTTCTCTCTGCAACTTTTACGGGTTCTTTTTTCCTCTTCTACCACTTGTTTTATTTTAGTTTATTTTTATTTCTTGCTTGCTTGCGCCTATTTCTTCAACTTTGCTTTTATTATACTTTGTGTGTTGTTGTTAATGTAAATTTCTTCTACATATTTTACTGCCATAAAAACTGATGTTATTGTTGTTGGTGTTGTGTTGTTGTTGTATATGTTATAATTTACAGTTGCTCTTGTTGTTGTTGTTATTCTTGTTGCATTTTGCATGTTATATAAATATTTTTGTTGATGTATTTGATTTTTCTTCTTGTTTTGTTTTTCTTCTTGTTTATCTAACTGATTTTCTTTTAAATATATAAATATGAAATTTTCTTAAAGGAAATAATCTGGTGTTCTTCGTGTAACATGTGGTTCTCCACGTCGGGGTGCCGGATCGAATTGTAGGCTGGAAATAAGAAGAAGAAATAAAATTAGTTTAATTTTTATATATTTCAATAAGAGAAAGTGTTAAATAAATTTCATTAGAAAAGCTAAGCTGTGTATTGTGCCAAAGACAAGTTAGTTGTGAAATATAATTGCTCGATATCGATTTACTCAACTAAATGATTTAAAAAATACAAGTCACTAAAATAAATGCTTAAATAAGCACGCAGGCTTCATTCAGTATTTTTGTTAGTTGCATAATTTTTTCAGTCATTGAGGGAAATTTTTTAGTCAAACCACAAATCTATTAATATGCGGTAGATGTTCATCCAACACCCGCTGTCGGAAAACTTCTAGGCATATCGTTTCATGTGACGCGCTGATGTCTCGTTGTATCCTGCTTCTGCTGCAGAGAGACTATAGGATCCAGCACCCTTACAAATGTTTGCGAAAAGCTTATGTCTATCAATTTAGGACTTTAAATTAATTTTCGGTGGACTTTTATATTAGCGGACATAAAAAAGGCTATAATTGGTGCCGATTTCCTCAGTAATTATGGACTATTAGTAGATATACGAGGGCCGTTTGAAAATCGAAATGAAACAAGGAATATTTTTACGGCAAAAAAGTTTTATTTCTCAATATAGTCTCCTTTTGGCTCGATACACTTCGTCCAACGTTCCTCCAATTTTTTGATCCCATTCGAAAAATACGTTTTCAGAAGATCCTTAAAATAGGCCTCTTTTTCGGCGATAAGCTCTCTCTGGTGGTGATCTCTTTCCGCCAAGACATTTCTTCAGGTTTCGAAACAGAAAATAGATGCTAGGGGCCAAATCTGAAAAATGTGCTGGATGAGGAGGCAATTCGTACTTCAATTCACGGAATTTTGCAATGGGAGCTGGGCATGTGTGAACGCGCGCATTGTCTTGATGGAAGATCACTTTTTCCTCGCAAAATGGAGACGGCGTATCTGAGATACAGTTTCTTGGATATTTAGTAACAATAAACGGTATAAAGCCTTTGGCAACGGGTAGAGGGTATTATAAACTACAATTTGCCCCAAACTGCGAAGAATTTGTGTCGCTTGCTGTTTAAGTTAAACTTCTACCGACGTTTTATACCTAAATCTACGCAACGTAAATCAAAACTACACGCACTTTATTCTGTTAGCAAAAAGAGTAATGATAGCAAAATTCAATGGAAGCAACAAGGCAAATGCAACACTTTTATCATATACATCATTAAATTCACCAACATCTCTTTGGGTTGACGCGTTTGATACTGTCATGAGAAGTGAAGGTGAAGTGAGTAAAGGTGAGTGGAAACCTATTGCTTTTTATTTAAAGAAATCATGATGAAGATTCTAAAATTTACTGCGATGTGGAAACAAAACATATACGGCCTTATATGACGACTGATTTTCTACAACATCTTTTTCTTCATGTGCATGGATTTTCACATCTAGGAGTACAGGCAACGTTGGATTTACTAAGTCGCTTTGTTTGACCGTCAGTTTCGAAAGGTGTTCGTAAATGGACTAGATGTTGTTTACCGTGTCAGGAATCAAAGATTACTAGGCACACCTCAATAGTTTGGAATCAATCGCATACAAAATCTAGAGATTGGATTTCTTATGGGAAATTAAGAAATGAAAGATTAAAATATAAATTAAAGTGAAATATAAATATTTATTTTGTTTGTTTTTCAAACCAGTTTTAATTGCCCTCTCTTTTAAACACCAGTGGTAGTGGAAGTGGTATTTAAATTATTTCCTTGTTAGCAAATTTTTATTACTGTGTCATATAATTTAAAATAAATTATTTTTCTTGTTTTCTCGTGAAACGTTCTGTCAATGAACAATGAAACGTCAATGAAACGTTCTGTTGTTCTGTCAATGAACAACGGGATATCCCAGGTTCAAATAATACTTAACATAACATTTTTCCAAAATTTCTGAAATGATATGGAACGGATGAGAAATGGTGCTTTTCTGAATAAATAATCAGCACTAAAATTTTAATCTTCTAATATATAAAAATTTCGTGTCACGGTGTTTGAACTCCTCCGAAATGGCTGGACCGATTTTAATGAAATTTTTTATTTATACATATTTGGTAGGTATGAGAAAAGGTCGTAAAGTATTTTTCATCTTCTTACCCGCGAGGGGCGTGGCATTTTTTCAAAAACAAATTAGGTTTTACTTTCGTCTATGAATCGCACATCAACTAAATTTGGTACGAACTTACTATTGAGACGTGCCCTTTGATTGTAAAATATAAGCAATCTTCGGAATGGGGGCATGGCACCGCCCATAGAATTCAATTTTTTTATATCGAATAGATTTGGAACTAAATGTAGTATAATAATGAAACTCAGTATAAAGTAAGTGATTGGCCAGGTAGTTAAACTATAAAACATACATGGGCATTGGATAGGGGGCGTGGCTCCGCCCATAAAATTCAAATTTTCGATACAGAATCGCTATGCAAGTAAAAGTCACAGATCATTTTAACTCAGAATGGAGATACTATTTTATGGGGTCCTGCTGTTTGAAAACTAGATGGGGTATTGCGTGTGGCTACAAGTGTTGTGGCTCCGCCCATAAAATAATCATTTTGAATCGCTTTGGAAATAATGGTCACAGATCAAAGAAACTCGGTTTGGAGTAACTATTTAGTGATATTCACTACTTGGAAATATTCGCAAAGTCAAACGGGTAGTTTGCAAGAGGTGTGTTCTATAAAAGACAATTTTTTTTATTTGTAAAAGCTTTGGAAATAATGGTAAAAGAATATCGGAACAGGCATTGGGCAAGAACGGCAGCAACGCGCCGGGTACCAGCTAGTTTATAATAGAATTTATTAAAACATTCATTGATTTTTAAGAAGCTTTAAAATATTTATATTTCAGAGCATGATAAAATGTTCTTCTATTTCGGCAAACCCAGTAAAACTATCATTGAAAAACACCTGACAATATTCATACAAATCTATATCCCTGATAATTGCATATCTAGATGTAGTGAATAAAATAACTGGAAACAC
Source organism: Tetanocera ferruginea (assembly GCA_958299015.1). Taxonomy (NCBI): domain Eukaryota; kingdom Metazoa; phylum Arthropoda; class Insecta; order Diptera; family Sciomyzidae; genus Tetanocera; species Tetanocera ferruginea. Next base: position 124,154,065 of record OY282641.1, on the reverse strand, counting down.
ATTTACGAAAAAATATTAAAATTCTGTTCAGTTTATATTAAAAAAAAAATAAACAAATTGGCCATTTCAGTCCTTGAAAGGACTTTGACCGAGCTTCTTATGATCAATTGTGTTGTGTGTGTGTTATTAAATGTTTGCTCACAATTGACCGAGAACTGGACCGAGAACTGGATCAGAAAAATTTTTTATTAAAAAAATTTTTTTCGCCGTGGCTGGGGATCGAACCCAGTCTCCGAGCGTGCTAGGCCACATACTTAACCTGCATGCCACAGTCACCACTGACCAGTTGATATTAAACCGAAGTATAATATTAGAAGTTCGAGTCTTAAAATTAAAAAATTTTGTTTTTTCAGCCAGTCAATAGTGGGGTTCGCGTAAAAAATATGTTAAGAGTTTACTTCATTCTTTCTCCACCCTAAATTTGGGAAACAAGACATCAAGCAATAAGTTTTTAAATCGCTGTTTATAGGTACCCGACATTTGTTTATTTTGTGCTATAAACTATAATTTCAACTAGCTGCGGTAAGGGACTTTATGAAACTACTTCAGAAAGAAAGATGATGCCCGAAAGATTGCACTTGAGTTGACCACAGTCAGTCGGAGGAATATAATTCAAATTCGGAATTGGTCTGCTCATATGCCCTAGCTAAACTCCACAGATAAAAAATAAAAATAGAACACTACAGTACAGTGAAGTATAGCATTGAAGAAAATAATGTCTTAAAGCTAATCAGTCAGTACTGTTGGCGGTAGAACATCATGCCTTCTTCAAAATTGGTTAGGAGAAAATGAAAAAAAAAAAAAAATTACTTGTGTGTTCACTTGTCCACATTTGGAAACCTGCTCGCAATAGCACAGTAGTATATTTTATAATAATAATTATATCTGTTTAATGTGAATTTTAAGCAATTAGCAAAAAAAGAATTTCGTTAATTCTTGCTTTTGCTTTATTTTTTGCCCGATTAATGGTTCTGATCAAAAGTTGTACTTTTATCTAATGTGACTTAATTACCATGAGCACAAATGTTTGTCATGATATAATAATAAATACAAAATATAGCAAAATATTTGCGTATCAGTGCTTTAACTAGTCAGATTAAAATACAAGAACGAAAGTCTGTAATATAATAATATTAAAAATTTTGTACTCTTACGAGTATTTATACGCTTGCATATGCAAACTCAATGGAATTTAATACAAGCTCAAAGTGTTATCTAGGCAAGTAACTTGATAATGGATTAGTTTTTGTTTTAGTTGCTGCAATTATAAAATAAATATTAACAAAACATTTTTGAATAACAACAAGCTCAATTATCTTATCTTCCGTTAAGATAAAACAAGTGCACGTTCTCGATAACATTGAAGCTCAAAAAAAAAAAAAAAGGAAAAAGGGAAAACATGGTCGGAAGTGTACATTTTCCAACGACAGCTCAGCTTTTCAGTATAACACCTAAAAAACTGTATTTGAAAAACAAAAACTTACAATGAAAATTTGAGTGAGTCGTCTAATTCCATGAGAGCCGCTTGGTTACCGCAACGATAGCAATAATTTGGCGCTGAGAAGATTGTGACAACATTTCGATCATGACACCAATTATAGCCTTCCATGACCAACTGATGAGCACGTGAGACCAATGTAAGTCCATTTGTATTGTTGAAGGTTTCCGAAATGTCCTGGAAACAAAAATAAATATTCAAAAGTAAAAGCAAAAACTCAAAAAAAAAAAACACAGTTAAGTACCTGTCCAAAGGTGTAACCAGCACCACGTGGTGAAATACCCCAACCACCTCTATCATCGGGATCAGACCAAAGCAAATCGCACATTGGGCCTTCATGTGGTACCTCCTGCAGTCGATCCAGTGCACGTATATGATCCAAGCTATCAATAGATGGACTAAGACCGCCATGCAAGCAAAATATCTGTCCGTCAACTAACGCTGTCAGTGGCAAATAGTCAAACAGATCGGTGAAGTATTTCCAAACATTGGCATTGCCATACTTGCGCAGACATTCATCATAGAATCCATAGACTTGGGTGATCTGTCGTGACTCGTGATTGCCACGCAAAATGGTGATTCTTTCGCGGTAGCGTACTTTTAGAGCCACTAAAAGTGTGACGGTCTCTACCGAATAGTAGCCACGATCGACATAGTCGCCCATAAACAAGTAATTTGTATCTGGTGATTTGCCGCCTATCCGGAATAGTTCCATTAAATCATGAAACTGGCCGTGCACATCGCCGCACACAGTAACGGGACATTTTACCTCCTGCACATTTGATTCTTTCGATAGAATTTCCTTTGCCTGCAAAGAAAAGAGAGCATTAATGATTTATATAAAATGGCATGTTTTAAAATATAAAATTAAGGTACAGATATTAAATAATTTTAAAATTTAATTATTTTTTCCCTCGAGTACGTCATCGTTTGCAGAACACATTTATTACTGCCAGTTATTTGCTGTTTTATTTTTCAGCATTTTCGATTGTAGAAAAAGTAAAAAATTCTTTTTGTCAAGTTCTGCTGCTTATATTGGCAAATTTTACTTTCAAAACTCATATTTAAAATGTTTATTTTCAATTAAAATTTGAAACATATGTATATCTACAGATTTCATTTTCACTTTGGCAGTTTTTAAACAGCTGAAATAAGAAAATTAAAGCTATGTAAATATATACATATTTGTTTTATTTGCAAAAATAGCAAATTTCAAATACAAAAACAATTCAACAACAAAAAAGAGGAACTACTGCTGCTCATGCATTATTAATCATGAAGAACATTGGGAAAAACTTTGTGTTTCCCAAGTAGCTGAATAAGTAAAAACTATTAAATTAAAAAGTTTCAATGAGTCAGCAGCGAAGCAGCAGAAGTTCTGTCGTCTATTGAAAACACCCTCAACAAACAATAGTGCAGCTGGCGGTGTTACGGACAATTTCTTTAAGGAAAGCTTAAGCTTAGACTCAACAATTAGACTTCGATCGCAATTTATTAATTGATAAAAATTATACGCATTTAACTTATTTTTATTTTTATTTCATTCTTACCATAAAGAACAAATAACAAAAACTTTAGCTTAATTTCTCTTGTGTACACAAAAAGCACATAAAGATTAAAAGTCAAATAAAAAAGCGGAAAATAAAAGCAAAAATAAATGCGAAACATACACAACGAAATATAAACAGGAAAATAGATTTTTATGAGTGTACTTAAATTTCGAAAAAAATTATATTTCTACACGATATAAGTAAGATCAAAAATATTGAGGATTAAACCTGCTAAGAAAACAATGCAGATGTTGTTTGGAATAGTTTGCTTACTTAAACTTGTACAGATTCAATTAGAGGATATGATAAAAAAATTTTTAAAAAGCAGCAATTTTTTTCCTACTAGCTAGAACTCTCAATAAATCCATCACCCTTTATACAAAGAAAACAAACCAGATAAAAAGCCAAAAGTTAATAAATTAAAGACAGAAATTTAAAATTTTTATCAAACTCTACTGACGCATTTCAGTTCAGACCGTTTCAATTAAATATTGTTGTTGGTAATCTTGACTCTCAGCCCTACAAATAGACAAAAGGAAAATTCGACTTTTATTAAAATAAAGTATAAAGAAAACGTTGCCAAAATTGCAAGAATTAGTCTACGAATTGCTTTCCCATACACCATAATCTCCAGATTTGGCCCCCAGTGTCTTTTTCTGGTTTGCAGACCTCAAAACAATATTCGTTGGAAAAAAATTCAGCACTATTGATCACTGAAACTGGGGCCTATTTTGAGGCGAAACAGAAATCGTACTAAAAAAAAAATTAGAATTATCTTTTTATTGCCCCCGAAGGCAACTATGTTGAATAATATAATTTTACCAAAAGAACTGTGTTTTACTATGTTGGCCAACGAACTTTTCAGCTGTTATCGATGATAGGTACTAATGTTTTTTTATACCCTAAACCTGAAAGGTCAGGGTATATTAACTTTGTGCAAACGTTTGTAACGCATAGAACGAAGCGAGTCCGGTATAGAAAAGTATATATATTCTTGATCAGCGTCACCACGTGAGTCGAGCTATCTATGTCCGTCCGTCCGTCCGTCCGTCCGTCTGTGTGTTGTCCGTATACACAGGATAAGAAAAAGGAGTTGAGATAATTGGATGAAACTTGGTACACATGGTCACATGTACCCAAGGATCTGCACTATTGAATATTTTTGGAATAAGCCCACGGACACGCCTACCTCCCATACAACGCAAAAATTTAAAACTGCATAACTCAGCTCATAATAAATCTACAACAAAATTTGGTATGTGTGTGTTTTATACCAACACAAAGATGTCTTTGAAAAATGGACGTCATCCGCTCACGGACACGCCCACCTCCCATACAACCCAAAAATTGAAAACGCAATAAATAAGCCTGTGTTTAACCTAAAGAGCTAAAATTTGGCACATATGTTTTTTATGACAAGACAAAGATGGTTTTGGAAAACGGACGTCATCCGCCTATGGACACGCCTACCTCCCATACAACCCAAAAATTGAAAACGCAATAAATAAGCCTGTGTTTAACCTACAGAGCTAAAATTTGGCACATATGTTTATTATGACAAGACAAAGACGTTTTTGAAAAATGGACGTCATCCGCCTACGGACACGCCTACCTCCCATACAACCCAAAAAGTTTAAAACTCAATAAATAAGTTTTTGTTTGTCATAGAGAAATTAAATTTGGTATGTATGTATTTTATGCCAAAACTAAGGTGTGTTAAAAAATTGGGAGTAGTCCGTCTATGAACACGCCCACCTCCCATAATGAAAGCATAATAAAGGCATTAACTGTGAGCTACAGGAATAAAACTTGGTATGTGTACATTTTTCTTCAACATTTAAATGCATATAAAATATAGGCTTCATGCGCCCACGGACACGCCCATTTACAATAAAAATTTTTTTGTTTTTGAAAAGTGGGTTTAGGGTATTTCATAGTCGGCCTAGACCGACTTTAGACTTTCTTTACTTGTTTTTTCTTTGTACTGAAATTCATATAAAAAGATGTCACCTTCAATAAACATTATGAATGTTATACTGTTTAAATGTTATGTAACTTTCTGAGAAAGTCAGCAAGTGATGTCGTTTGCTTCAATAACAATAACTAGTAAATGTCCTCCTATCTCAACACATTGTATAAATAAAACTATTTATTTGTTTATTTTTATTTTATTTTTTGTGTGCAAACGTTTAAAAACAAATCAAATAAAAAGTTAAGAAAAGCAATGAGCTCAGTCAATATCCTTCTTCGAATGCAGGATAACGTTAACTTGTTTACTACCAATAGCGTGACAAAATGTCATTCACAGAAAGAATAAAAATTGAAGACACAAAAAATTGATTCGTTTTTTAAGCAAGTTAAATAAAAGGTGATGCGAAATAATTCAGACAAAGTGGAGCATTCAATAAGAAACGAACATTTTTAAGTTAAATTTTTAATATTACTGAATGTTCAACAAACGTCATGTTCACAGACGTCTTATATATCAAGTTATTGACAATGGGTTCTATGTTAAATTTTGATTCTTCTTCTATGTTGAACTGGAGACACGAACTGTCTCTGAACATGGAAGCATGCATTCAAAATTTTGATTTTATTTAAAAAGTATGTATTGTACAAAATTACAAAATTTATTTTTGAACAAATGACATGTACTCCGCTTACATTTATTCGATAGTTCAGAAGCTTTCATTACGTAATCGATTACTTTTAACGCAAGTCATTACTTTAATAAGGGTAAATTAAATGAAATTATTAAAATCGACGCCACATAATCGGAAGCGTTCTCGCCTCACATAGAAATAATTAGTTAATTGCGACTGATGAACTTCAACTGGGGACAAACCGATTATCTCCAAGCTAGAGGTGCCAAAGGCAAAAGCAAATTAACACATTTACGACTAGAATTTGCTAGAAGTATAAAGCCCTGTACCGATAAGCGGTTTCGAGACTTCTTATGTATATTTTTTTCACAATTTAGGAGTAGAAGAAATAATTTTCACCTGACACCAGTATTGGACAAGGTAGCTTAATGCTCGGGTGACCGGTTAATTATTGCTAACAGTAGTTAGAACACATTTTTCGATTCAAAGATTAGTGAAAATTTTACAATCGATTTGCAGATTTTGCAAAAGATGAACGCTTTCGCAAATGTGGATGCAAAAAAGCCACCAGAGTTTTTGGAGATGTTTATTTTTACTGACTAGTGCAAATTATGCATTTTCGCCATCAAGAGACGTAAGTTAGTTTTAAGAAAACCACGTGAAATAATAATTATTTGTATTGCATGTAAGCCATTTGGATTTCATACAAATCCTTATGAATAAAGGAGTGTATTAAAATATTCTAAAGGAACATTTAAAGCAGAGTGCCGAAAAATTGGAACAGAACAACGACCCAGAACAAGCACACTTCAGAAATTTGTAAGCTTTAAAAGTGAATAACTCGGTCATGTTACAAAGGATTCCATTAATTTCTTTTTTGTATGAAATTTTGATTAATTTTCCGTCCAATCATCTTTCCATCTTTATACCCACACGCGTACTGCGTAAGGAGTATATTAATTTTGTCATGACGTGTGTAACGCCCATAAGGAGGCGTGGTAGATATAGAAAAGTATATATGTGGTGTCTGCATATCACATACACACAACACACATACATACAATATAAAATACTTTAATTTAAAAATTTGAATTTACAAAATATTTTTTTTGTTGATGTCAATATTTATTTATCAAAAAATATTATTATTAAAATTGTATTCAACAAGCTTAGATTTAAAATAAAAAATACATGAAACCATACTGGCCTCTTGAATACATTGCACAATTTACTAACACAATAACACACATCAAAGGTACAGACAACAGAGTAGCCGATGCACTATCGAGATGCGAAATCGAAGAATTAAAAACACCCGATATCGACCTAAAACAATTACACAAAGAACAAAATAATGATACAGAATTAAAAAATATCACGGACAACAAAATGTACAAATTTAAACACATTGACATTCCATTTTTAAACATTAGTATCTGGTGCGAAAATTCCACAGACAATATACGGCCTTACATTCCACAGACCTTACGTAAAAAGATATTCGAACAACTACATAACATCTCACATCCTGGAACAAGAGCTTCCATACGTCTTATCACACAGCGTTACTTCTGGCCCAGTATGAATACACACATTAATAAATGGTCACAAGAATGCATGAACTGTCAGAAAGCAAAGGTACAACGACACACCAAAACACAACCTCAGAAAATACACATTCCACACGGTCGTTTTGAGCATATACACATCGATTTAGTTGGTCCACTGCCAATATCGAATGGTTACAGATACCTATTAACCACCATCGATAGAACTACACGTTGGCCTGAGGTTTACCCACTAAAAAACACCGAGACTAAAACAATTATAGAGACTTTCAATAGAGAATTCATTTCACGCTTTGGTGTTCCGCGCGAAATTACTACAGATCGTGGTCCTCAATTTACTTCCAATGCGTTTAAGCAATTTATTAGGAGCATAGGTAGCCACCATATTATGACCTCCCCATACCATCCACAAGCCAATGGAATTTTGGAACGTTTTCACAGACAGTTAAAAGCCTCACTCATGACAAGCAACAACCAGAAAAACTGGTATTCAGAAATTCCCCTAGTTTTGTTAGGTCTAAGAGCCACGGTTAAGGAAGATATCAAAACATCTCCTGCCGAAATGGTTTTTGGACAGAATCTGAGACTGCCGCGACAGCTAGTAGTACATAGTGATCCAACGGGCAGCTCATCAGAAATTTTGTCAGCGCTAAAAGAGAAAACTAAAAACATTCAGTCAGATAGCAAGTTTCATATAAGATCAAATCAAGAGTACATACCCCAGGCGTTGAAGAGTTGTAAATTTGTATTCATTCGTAACGATTCCATCAGACACACGCTTCAAAATCCGTACGACGGCCCATTCAAAGTGGTAGACAGAACACCAAAATATTTTACAATTTTAAAAGGAAACACTACTATAACAATTAACATTGATAGACTTAAACCAGCATTCTTAGATTCAGAAACTACACAAACACTCTCTTCCACACACAAGCAAAAAAAGAAAGTACATTTTAATTTATTAGCGAACACAACAAAAACCTATGAGGGGGAATAATGTGGTGTCTGCATATCACATACACACAACACACATACATACAATATAAAATACTTTAATTTAAAAATTTGAATTTACAAAATATTTTTTTTGTTGATGTCAATATTTATTTATCAAAAAATATTATTATTAAAATTGTATTCAACAAGCTTAGATTTAAAAAAAAAAATAAAATTTATATAAAATAAAAAAGAACATTTTTATTTGTGGACAACTTCCACAACAAATAAAATTTATATAAAATATAAAAGAACATTTTTATTTGTGGACAACTTCCACATATATTCTTGCTCAGCATCACAACCTGAGTTGATTTAGCCATGTCCGTTTGTCTGTGGACACGATTGCGGCCGTAATTTTTAAGCTATCGTATTGAAATTCGATGTTTAAGCTTTTTTTTAAAAACCAAGATCAATTTCGAGAATGGGCTAAATCGGATGAAAACCACGCCTACCCAATAATGAAAACTCCATAAAGAAGCAAATATTTGGGCTACACAACTAAATTTCAGTATTTGTGCAGTCTATGTCAAAACTGAGGTGTGTTAGAAAAATGGGCGTCATTCATTCACTAACACGCCCGCCTCCCATACAACCCCAAAATTGAAAACTATATATAGAGGCTTGTGTCGAAGCTACAAAAGTAAAATAATATATTTATTCATTTTATCCACCCACGAAAATGCCCACTTCCCATACAACCCCAAAATTTAAAAATCTATAAAAAGGCTTCTCTTTAAGCTACAGAAAAAAATTGATACATTTGTATTTTATATTAAAACTTAATTGTGGAAAAAATGTGGGCGTCATCCACCTACAAACACACCCACCTCCCATACAAGCCATAATAGTGAAAACTCTATAAATAGGCTCAAATTTAAGCTACAGACCTGAAATTGGGTATTTGTGTACATTATATCAAAATTGAGGCTTGTTAGAAGAATTGGCATCAACCACTCAAGAACACGCCCACCTCCTATACAACCCCGAATTGAAAACTTTTTAAAGAGGCTTGCCTTTAATTAGCAGGAAAAAAAAATGTATATGAATGTATTTTAGACGTTATCAAAATAGTAAAAAGTCTCATAAAAAAAGAGCTGCAATTTTAGATTTTGTACCATTACGAATCGGCCGTGGGGTATGTATTTAACTTCGACCAAGTCGAAGATATACCTTACTAATTTTCATTTTCGTTTTCCTTCTAATTTTTTATAATTTAAAAATAAAAACCTTAAGAATTTCTTTATTTCGCAAAAAACCTAATTAAAAATAATTGCTGTTGCAAAAATATTCAAAACCAAAAATGGAATTTTAAATGTTCTTTTATATGGTATGCAAAAATGTTAAATTTAGTTTTTATCGTAAAAATTTAAAAACTGTTTTCACTATCGAAAAATCAAGCCTATCTTAAAAATTTAAGATTTTTTGTTTGTTTATGTTTATTAATTTTGTAGTTTTTTAATTTTGTATGTATAAAAAGTAATGGTGTTGTGAAAGAATCATGAAAATTTCTCAATTAGTTTCAGAGTTGTTATTCTTAGTACCCCTTTAAACACTCCCACAGCAACAGCATTACCTACCGGGTTAAACTTTAGATCTAAACCATCTACAGACCCAGCCGCATGCACTAACCAAATTGCATACAGCAGTTTAAGAGGAGTTCAGTGACTAGCCATGTACAAAATAATATTATATATAAAGATTTAATAAAATTTTATTAAAGTAAATTCTCTAAAGAAGGGTAGGTTAGATTCTCTCTACGTAGGAGCCAACACAAAAACATTGAAAAACTTTGCATTTTTCCCGAGATCTATTCTCAGTATAGCACAGATCTAACAACATTCTGTGAGATTAGGTCAAAATGTTAAACATTCCGCAACACCAGAGGGCAACATTTTTCGGCGAGAAAGAAAACGCTAAAATTTCTGACACACTTTAAATTGCACAATGTAAAGATCTAAGTGTCAAATAGATACACTCAATTGTAGTAGACATAAAAAACTAATTGTTTTGGTCTCAAACAAGCACACAAAAAAAAAGTCAATGACATTTCAAATGTCCCTGTATCGCAATTTTGCTATGAAGGTGGGCCCGTCGTTTGCATATATCACAATTGCATTGGCACAGCAACACGGAAGCGGCTTGCATTGTTGTTGGATTGCTTTGATTGTCTTGTCCCTACTGTAATAGTGCGGTACACTGTCTGTGATTACAGTTTGTGATGACTATGTAATAGTCACAGCAGCAATGGATTACATAAATAAATTTGTATTGAAAAGTTTTTGGCAAAAGGTAAATTGTTGTTGTTGTTGTTGTGGGTTTTTTATAATTGTTCTGCAAGAGCAATCAATGTGAGACAGTTTAACTGAATTATTTTTTTAGACTTGTAGGTACATTGTGATTGTATCATTCAATATATTTAAATAGACTATGAATTGGGGCAAAGGTAAAAATAGCAAAATGGCTGTCTGTTATAAATAAATAACAATATCTATATATATAAAAGAAAGTGTCCGAATGCGATGTAATCCCATAACTCGAGATCGGCCGAACCGATTTTGATGATTTATACTTTGTTGGAAAGGTATTTTTTCAGTTCGGGTTTTAAAATGCTTTGGAAATAATGGTCACAGTATATTTGCTGATGACCTATTGGCAAACTGGGTAGATATTGGACAAGGATGGCAGCAACGCGCCGGGTATCAGCTAGTATAAATATAAATCAATCACCCACTAGTTTTAGACCCAATAGTTTTAGACATTTATTAAAAGGTACTTCAGAACTGCAATGGAAGTTATGAGGGGAAATAGACGAGATAATTAACTTTCGATGAATAAAGAATTGCAAGTAAGGACTTTACAATTTTTATGTAAATTATTTGGCGAAATAGATGAGAGAAATTACTTTTGATAAGTAAAGATTCATTAAGACCAACGGATATTATAATAAAGTTTTTTGAATTCAAAATTTTACATTTGACTCTATTGTTATTTCAGTATTTTAAATGACATTACGAACAATAGCAACAAATGAATAACTTAAGAAAAAAGTGGTTTGAAATGTCATTTTTAAAAAAATTTAATTGATTAATTTTAATTATAACAAAAGACTTGCATTTTATACGCCTCACACTCACAGACATATGAATATGTATACGAAACGATATTTATGATGGTATATAAACTTCTGTTTTTTAATTGATACCTAGAGTCTAATTGAAATTGCCATTGAAATTAATGATCAAATAATATCAACTTATTTTTGTCAAATATTGACAAACGTATATTGAATATATCTTGAAAATAATAACAAACCAGATATTTTAGTATAATCAATACATACAAAAATACCAAGAAGCACATATATTTGTGGTTAATAATAAGAAAAAAAAACTGTTTAATTGAATTATTGACAGAAAAAAATATATCTAATTACTATCTACAAAAGCAAGTTGCAAACGTATGCAAATGATCGAGAACCCGTGTAAGCAATTTATTGATTAGCAAATTAATTAGAATTATGACTGACGTTTACTTTTTATACACATTTCATAAATGGTTAAGTTATTACGAAAGTTACAATAAAAACATATATGCGATATAAGCCACATACTTTCAAGTGTGTTCTCTATACAAGATAACTCTTTTGAGAGAGTAGAAATGGTAACTTTAATTTCTAGTGAACTGGTACTACAAAGTACTCGGGTACATTGTACATATAAAACTCAATACCTTAATTAATAAACGTCATTATGGGAACACTTGTTCATAAAGTTTGCAATATGACACGCGTTCCCTTATGATTTAGACATATCGGTTTAATCGGTTCACAAATTGCAGCTGATCTATAGCTGATCGAACAAAATGTAGAAACAGCTTTACGAGACATTATTAAGTTTTGTAAAACCACAATAGTTTGCCTGAAAAAAATAACAATCGAGTTGTTTGCATATTTCAAAACCATCCGGTCGCCGCGCTTTGGCAGCTAAAGTAGAAAGAACGAGTTGTTATGAAGAATGATGCAATAATTACAAGATAGGAGTGACAGCTACCTATTTTTCCACGAAAAATTGTTTTATGTGAAAAAATCAGCTGTTCACGTGATGAAGCATTAAAAAGAAGGGTGCGGAGAACTATCAAAATATGATTGTTTTCACATTTAGTCACCACTTATAATTCTCTACTTTCGATTTATCATGAGTGAAAAAATGATGACATATATCAAAGCATTTGCGATATCTCACAAGCAAAAGCAATGTTTATTAATATCACGAACGGAAATACTTCGCTGCAATCGTTGTGAACGTTTATTTTTAAACTCAATGAATAACTCACATTGTGAAGATTGAATCTTTAATGGATTGTGAGCACATTTTTGTAGCAATAAATTGATGCTCTCTGCGACAGCAATTATTTGCAAAATAAGAACAATTCTATACCATAAAAAAAAACAAGTAGCTGAAAATTAATACATATTAAAAAACACGATTCAGGTATTACGAAATAACAAAAAAATTTATTATCTTATCAGTTATTTTTCACAGAAAAAAACTTCGAAAAAGTTGTTTCATTATTGTAGGCAACTTTCTTGTCAATATTTGAAACGCTGAACATTTTTTAAACAAGCCAAACGAACGCAAAACAAAACGATTTAAGTAATCGACCGCATGTAAAGCTTGAGGATTTCTTCTACCTACGCTTTACTCATGAACTTTTAAAAATACGCTCACAAACGATTAAAAATGCAGTCTTCCTCCTTCTCATGATAACTCATTTTGCGATTGTATTTTAACATGATCAATGCTTAAGAGAGAGAGTTAACGTGCAGTGGTTTTATAAATACATATTTCTCATGAGTGGTGAGCTTGTAAAGCGAAGGAGCAAACAATCAGTGCATTTAGAGTGTCATTAGAAAACACGATGTTATCGATATTATCGTGTACGTTCTATTTCTGAGAAGATTGAATTTTTAATGGCTCATGACTGAGTTTTTCTGCACCGTGTTAAAAAGTGAAAACGTAAAGAAGAACAAACAGAAAAAAAAATTGCGGTGGTTGTCATGGTCACCTAAGTTAGTAAGTAAGCTGAGTTCTATTGATCATTGATACATTGAACCTAATGGCACCGCAATTGGTATGGAACACCAATGAATGCACCTCCATGCCGATCGAAGCAAATGAACAGAAGACTGAGTCCATCTGAATTAAGCCATTTTTAATTAGCAGCAAAATATTTAAGATTTAAGAAATATTTGCCTTGTTTGCCATCATTTTAAGTTCTTCGTTGAAATCTATTTTGTAAATTAACTTTAGTTTGTTGCCTTCTACTAAAGAAAATACAAACATTTTAGCTAAACGCACTTATTCTGTTTTTCATTTTCTCTCTTCGTTCCATAAATTAAGCATCTGTTTTTGCCAGATGACGGCCGGCTAAAACAGCGAAAAGATTTGTCACTCCTACCTTCTAATTATTGTATCAAGACCTAATCTCGAAAGATACTGTGTGATTCCAAAAAATTTTGTAATTTTATGCACTTGAAATTTTTTTTATAAATTGAAGGGCGGGTCCGTGACTATAAATTTCCCTTCACTTAACTGAAAAGGTAACACTGCTGCTGTCAACAAGCATATGTCAATTGATTTCTGTCAAATTTTGAACAAGCTACATGATTTAGTTATTGTTTGTCAGCCATTGATAGCAGCGGAGAAATTAAAAAAAGTGATCTGGTGCCGATCGGAGATTGAAAGTGCGGCAGTTTTTAGAAGCCACATAGGCATATCACATGGCTCTGAGTTTTCGATTTTAAATGATCACTTGGGTATGAAAAAACAAGTCGAAACTTCATGGATTGGGCTACGAATTGCTCCCTCCTCATTCGCCCTATTTTCCGGATTTAGCACCGAGTGACTATTTTGTGTTTCCAAACTTAAAGAAATGTCTCGGTGGAAAAAGATATGACTCCAATGATGAAATGATCTCACACACAAATATCTATTTTGAAGACCTCGACAAAACTTATTTTTAGGAAGGATTACAAAAACAAATTGGATAAACGTTGAACGAAGTGTGAAGAGCTCAAAGGAACTTTGTTGAAAAATAAAACTATAGAATGTAAAATGATGAAACAAAAAACCTGTGTTTCATACAAAAAGATAAGGACTTATTGAACCGCCCTCGTTTCAAAATAATATTTTTTGCCCTCGTTTCAAAATAATATTTATTACTTTAATAATATTAATTTTTTTTTGTAGGGGATTATTTTAAAGTAAAAAAATTTAATTTTATTTGCTGGTAAAAACTGTATGGATGCGTAAATTAGCATGCTAATCACTCGGTCCTTAATAGCCGAATATTTGTACCGCAGGTTTTTGCTTTGTAATGGCTAAACAATTTTTTTTATAATTTTTTAGAAAAATGTTTGAAAAATTCGATGAACTCCGTCCAAAAGTATACATTTGAAACACTTCCAACTATTGTTCGTTTTGTTTTTCTTTCTTTCTTTCTGTTCTTTCATAAGTTGGTGGTCACTTTCACTTTTTAAAAATGTTGTTCAAATGAAAAAGAGTCAAATAGAAAATCCGAGTTATGGCTAGTATTTTTTTGCCAGATTTCAGTCAGTATGCATTTCTGTACTTTTTCTCAACTAGATCTAAAATCGATTCAATTCTTTTCTACGTCACCCTGACGTCACTAAATCATATACAGAAACATCTAAATGCTGAAAAATTAAATAAAAAGAAAGTGTTTCAATTTTTCATTTAGCCGAGAAAAGCTACAAAAATTTAATACTGTCAGAAGTCTGGTAAAAAAACGCTAGCGTTGAACTCGAACTTACTGATTGCCTTTTTTTAATGAAATTAATAAAAAACGAAAGCAAGGACTAAATTTTATAATTTTTTTTTAGTTGAAAAAATATTATTATTCGGCTTCGGTTTTCGATCGATTTTTTCCACTTTTTTTTCAGCAAGAAATTCACATTCGGTTGGTCGCTTTTAATAACTAATTTCCCATCGGGGAAAAAGCACTCCGAAAGGCCTTTTTGAGTGCTGACAAGTCAGCTGATAGGTCTGATCCCGCGTATGGCAAGCCTTTGTAATTTTAACATTACATGTCATTAAAAGAAAGCACTTCAATTTAGCTTCAGCTGGAGTCGGAGTGAGCGCTACAAGCGAAGCGATACTTGAAGCTTTGCTAAGTAGATGATGCTATAAGCAATGCTTTTCTATGGCAGGATCATAGTCATTAATTTTTATTTTTCAAACTTCATACAAATCATTTCAAACATCTATCGACAAAGATGTTCAAGCTGTCAAAATAGCTTATCGCATAGCTTTAACTTACAACATTTAACACATTTTATATATTTTCATAGAAAAGTACAGGCAAAGCTTTGTAGCTTCGGGTAGCGTTATGGCATCGACTTGCTTTGCCTTACTCTGAATTTATTTAAAAGGCCTCTCTTGGTAAGCTTTGAGTCAGCAGTTCGTTTCATTCTTTTCAGTTTTGCCTAACTATAGGAGAAATTTGGAGAGCTTAAACAGGAGATAGATAGAATAGGAAGAGATAACTTTCTGAAGCTCTCTTGATAGCGTTTTATGAAATGCTGGTGTGAGCAGTATGTTCGTGCGCAACAAAAAAAGTGCTGACTTTTTACTCCACAAACAAGCTGCTAACATGCTGGTCCGTTGTAGATATGACTGTAGAATGTGAATGGACTGTTCAATAAGATTGAAAGAAAACAAAAAGTGCCAAATGAAAAGCATATTTTTTATTGACGAATCCTCAAAGCAGTTTTGTTTTAGAACGGAAATCTGCCCCTACAACTACAATTGTCTTTTGCTGCACCTTTAAGGAAACATGAAAATATCATATTTCTTTTAGATTAACGATTTTGAGGGCCGTAAAGATGTACTGCATTATACTGTTTACAAATTAAATTTGCGACAAGATTGGACATTCAGTGTAAGGACATAAGATATGACAAAAGGTACCACTTTTTATCTGAAGTTATACCTTACCAAAGAAGGAGCTCGTTCTACCTGACCTCGGTCAAAGAAAATGACAACTACAATGAAGCTCTCCAACAAATCAGGCCCTTCTGTTGGAAATCGAACCAAACAATTCGATATGTGTTGAACAAATTGAAGAGTGTTAAAGTTGTTATACAAGACGGATCTGAATATGAACTCAGTAGCAATGATAATACTTCAGATAACAATAAAGACGACATTCCTGACGCTATACCAAACATTTTTCATTCTGAAACGATTAAAAGCATTAATATATTAATACATTGATGCAAAACGTATGACTTGTTTCCTACGATCAACTCTCCGTAACGATATCTTTGTAAAAAATTTTACTGTATCTAGAATATAAGCGAACATTACTAAATAATTTCAACAAAAATGCTTAACAAAGTTCAATTTCAACTGAAAAAGAAAGCTTTAAGTTATAGTTTCAATTTTTTTATAACTTTTCATAGGTATACAAAAATTTTATGAATAATGACTTTTCACAAATTCGAACTAATCGAAAAACCAAGTGGTTTTAATTGGTGAGCCTCTACTGAAAAATGATAATGTGCTGACACCATTCAAAGAATGAGAAATTTACATGTTATTAAAATACATTTCTTCATGAATCACTTCGATTTCTTTCCAAGGATCCACGGAGCGGTTGGCGAAGAATGCGATTGAAGACAGATGGAATGGAATGGAATGGATGCTCTTTTCAAAAAAGGCTAGTATTTATGATCCATTCCCAGTAACATTGATTGAGAAACATTTTATCGTAAACGTACGAAGGCAAAATTTTCCTCAGATAACATCTGTGTCCACAAGGAATTGTTACAAAATGTACTGCAGTGAAACTTCACTAACTCGAACTTTTCTAACTCGACCTTTTCTAACTCGAAATCCTCGATAACTCAAAGCAGTAATCGTGCTGTATCAATGCATTTTTCTTAGTTTTTGGTTAAGTTAGTTTTTGGTTTGGCTAGTTTTGGTCAAATTAGTTTGTTTCTTAATTTATCGTCGCCAATGGGTCTGGTCTGGTTCATGTTAGAAAGTTGTGATGCACGGTGTAATGATTGACCTTATCTTTATCAAGAAATTCATAATTTTTGCTTCCTTGGAAAATATTTAACTACGCGTACACATATTTTTAACATTAAAATTTCAACACAATCTTTTGAAACGTTGCTTGTTCTTTCGAAGCATGCCTGATAAAATGCAAGCATAAATTCTTTAAAAGATGTTGTTGACCTTCTTATCTTCCGCAGCAGTGAATGTAACTCGATAAAAAATTCGAGTTGATTGTTAAAATAAATATTTTTTTAAATATATTGCAACTTTTTGTTGTTGTGCTTGTTTGTTTTTTGATTAACATGCATATCATGTGATGGATTGCGTATTGTTGAAACATTTGTGAAAGTTTATATATGTTCATAAGTTAAATGGCGACAACTGCCAAACGAATGGTCTTCAGAGTATAAAATAAAATACAGGTTAATTTACTACAAATAAGTGGTGACAGATATAAGTTTTCAGAATAAGTCAAGCAGTCTCGAAAAAGAGTAAAAGAAAATTCTGTCAAAACCAAAATCAGAACCATACCGAAAGTCAGATTTGTCAAAAATATACGAGCGATAGTCAAGAGTGCCGAAACAAGATGCCAAACAATTGTATTGATTTTGACAATTATGACTGAGAGAAATTTAATAGCTCTACATCGACCTTGTGTATTCTACACTGCTCAGAACGCGCTCTCTTTTGTTTATATCAAAACAAAAAATTCTACGAATTATGAGGCACTAATAATTAAAAATAAAATTATGGAAGTATTGACAACTTCCTCTCTCTCTCTCTCTCTCTCTGTTGATTTAAAGTAAATTTGTTAAGTTCAAAAAAAAAACTTAACGAATGTGCAGATTATTAAATAGAAAAGAAGATTGATAGCTTGTCTCAACTTAGAGAGCAAAAATATTCTTTAAAAATTGCGTGTTTAAAACAAACAAAAGTAGCAAAAATTCAGGTGTGTCAGCAGAAAGAAACCATGTCATCACTATCAAGGTCAACCACAGAAGTTTTCGCATTGTTGTTTACGATGACGAAAAATGCGAAGAGCGCACAGCAAGTGTTGAAATGACGCATTTAGTTGAACGAACATGATTGAACGTTGCTGGCTAATGCGACCAAAACGAAATTAAGAAAGAGTAACTTCCTAATAAACCCAGAAATGATTCCAGCGTCAACGTATGCTGTGGGTGTATTGGTGCTAAAAAAGAAAAAGCAAATATTTATGAAGTACATGAGTACTTGTACTCATAAAAGAAATACTCCACCTATGCAGATAAGTGGTGGAATTTTAATTTCAAGCACATTGCAATGATGTGTAAATAAACTGAATGAACTTTTGCTTGAGTTAGCTTTTCGTTGAAGTTTTTTTTTTACCCGGCCATGATTAAAAATATAAATTTTAAATTACTGGAATTCTCATATCTCCAAGTAAAGCCCTAAAGACGCAAATGGAATTTTTGAGCAGTACTCGTATATATATGTTCAGCTTTTTATAGCTTTTGATTTCACAGTCTGTCTCTGGGAAAAGTTTTTATTATTAAGCTTGCATATCATAGAGAAGAGCATAACATAAAGTTATAAAAAAAGACATATTTTTTACCGCTCAAGCTGTGCGGTAAGGTTCGTTAACCTTAACCAGATAAACATATTTTTACATTAACGTATTATAAGAGCTTTTATTCAAACCTGTAGTCAAAAATATAAACTTTTACTAAAATCGTGAGTAAGTTTAGTTGTAAGAGAGAATGATACGAAATTAAATTATTTACTCTCTGAGATTTGCTATTGTCTGCATAGAAGTGGTGACCGATCAGAAAAATTTTTTATTGAAAAACTTTTCGCCGCGACTGGGGATCGAACTCGGGCTCAAAGATGCTAAGCCACACCTTAACCTGCACGCCACGGTCACCACATACCAGAAATAATATAAACCAATAAATCCAAATGACATCTAAACCCTTTCTGTTGTTTTTATTTTTTCTTCAATTGATATTAACCTTAAATCCGTCCTCAATTGTACCCCAACTCACTTTTAACACAACAAGAAGCGGAACAGCAGCGAAAAGAGTACGATCTCGTTCGCCATTATCACTGACAAAAATTGAAGTGTTTTCTCCTTTTTTGTTTTTTCATACTTTTTTTTAAAAAATAAAGCCATTCATTTATTTTATTTGGATTTGAATTCAGACTTTTTTCATATAATTGCACTAGGGTACAATTGTACCCCACAGACGATTAACGTATTCTTTTACCATGGGCGGATGTAGGGTTAAATTTAAATTTAATTTTAATTCAAACAAAATAAATCTTTTGATATAATTTGTGCGAAAATCATGCGAAATTACATTTTTCTTTAAAAGTTCTATCACTCAGTTGGCTGGCATTCGAGATACAGTGGAGGAAAAAATAAAAAAATGTTAATTTTCTTGAAAAATTTCTTCAATGAAGACTATTTTGATAAATAGTATCTAGAGTATGTTATTTTCTAAAAGTATTTCATCAATTTAATAAGATTTAAGCGTCAAATCTTCATCGGAGTAGTCTTTATTCCAAAAGCAGGGAAACCGGTAGGCTCTATACTAAAAGACTGTAGTCCTATTAGTATATCATCATTCCTGCTGAAAACGATGGAGAGAATAATAGATCGTCACATAAGAGAATCTCTGAAAGACGCTAACCTCTGTAGTGAACAACAGACCTACCTCAAAGATGGACCCAACACCGAAGTCATAGACCCGAGAAACAATTTTTATATCAAACTATTCAGGCACAAAAGTCCCAAGTATCAGATTCAATTTTATTGTTAAAAGCTACGAGTAGTAACGAAAAATTGCGACGTTAATAAAAAAAAAAAATACGAACCGCAAGGAGTCATATCCCCCCCACCCCCTCCTTTGGCTAATTGTGATTGACATCATTCTTTCCAGAACAAAAGAGGCAGCATATCCTGACGACTTTGCTATTCTAATATGCGGCAAGTTCCTGCAAACCATGTGTAAACTTATGTCGGGGACACTAAAAGAACTCTCACAATGTGCAGAAACGAACGGTCTGGGTGAATTCAATCAAAGCCCAACCTGTTCTGTTCACAAGAAGAAAAAAAGTAGACAGCTTCAGCACTGTCGACACTCAATGGAGGACTTGCAAACATTTTCAATCGCCTCAGAATCGCCAGCGAATCGCTTGAAAGACGAGACAATCGCCGGCGAGCTCTTGTGAGAACCATCCGGGTATCGTCGAATGTAAGCAGCTACAGCCATGAAAGCTATTCTCCGGGAAGATTCGTCAACGAATCACCGTGAGGGGTCTTAAGTAATTCGCTTAAGAGTCGCGAGTGAATAACCGAGAAGGGTTTTAAGCGATCCGCGGGGACAATTCGCCAACGCATCGCCGAGGGTTCTTAAGCGATTCGCTGAGAAAAGTCGCAAACGAATCGCCGAGGGATGCGATCCATCTACGAACGATCGCCTGAATGAGCGAAAGAAGATTTTGAAAATTGTGCTTCAATAGCGCATTCATCGCTTGGGCGAAGGAAAAGCAATCCACCTTCCAACTATCGCTGGAATGACCGAACGATGATTTTGAAATTTTTTTTTAATCGCGCCTTCATCCTTTTGGCTGTCGAAAAGCGATCCACCTTCAAACAACCGTCGGAATTAGCGAAGGAAGATTTTTCGAGAATCGCGCATTCATCGCTTTGGCAAACGGAAAGCGATCAATCTTCCAAAGAACCCTTGGATGAACCGCTAGTGCATCGCCAAATGATTTTCTCTTTTAATCGTCTTCCAAAGACTTGCAAGGGTAACTGTGAAGGTTACTCCACCCACTTAAGCTAAATATCTTGAAACTATCCTTGATAGCAAGTTCAGTTGGAAACGCACGCAGTGAAAAGAAGGAAAAAAATCTATGCACCTTTTATGTATACCAAATGACCCTCTGGTGTGGAGAATAAAATATACAAAAGGAGCTTGACAAACTAACATGAGTGTAACGGTAAGCACGCATAGGAGAAACAGGAGGCACATGAGAATCTAGAAATTATGCTACTTCTTCACCCTATAGAAGAGTTACTCAAGTGTTCAAGAGCAAGAGCAACCAAGAGCGCAATGCGTCTTAGCGAGTCACAAGTCTAAAAAACAACACTTTCGGACACGATATCTATCCCAAATATCTATTGGAACTAAGGAATCAAAAAGAACAATCGACTTCATCATATCTAGTGCAAAATTCGATATGAAATACACCACATCCATTCCCAGCAGGCAAGAATGGGAAGATATGGCCATAGAACCCTACGGTAAACTTCAATTCTGCACTGATGTATCCAAAATGGAAAACGGACCATCATCAGGAGAGTACTAAGAAATGGTGCAGATCAAACTCCCTGATCACTGCAGAGTTTTTCAGGCAGATAAGTATGCGATTGAAAAAGCCAATGGAAAAAGCCGCACAGCAGAACTCTCCCACTTGGGTGGAATGCAAAACGACCTTTTTCCGAATGGCACTTAACTGTTAACAAATTTTGAACAATGTATGTAATACCCACAATGTCATACTCTGCTGGGTCCCCGACCACAGTAATGTAGAAGGGAATGACGAAGCAGATGAGCGGGCAAAGTGAAGTATCAACAGACACAAACAGAACCATTACAGACATGTACATTCCAATGGACGTGGTTAAAAGAAGTATCGAGCTCAAAGAAAGAGATAATGCCAACACAAACTGAACTTCTAAAAGTAAAAGAATTATATGTAGAAGGCACTGACTAGAACTAAACGAGACAGAACCAAGAGCATTTTGTTCTTGGCAAAAAGGGAAATTTTGATACTGGTGGAAATTCTAAGAGGTCACTGCACTATCGGTGTGATGACTAATAGGATTGGCATTACAGCACCAGACTTTGGTCGAAGCTGTAATGTTTCTGAAGAAATGGAACAGAATCGTCGACTCCGATAAACAGGAAACAGATTTTTCAAAGATTTAGAGGAGCTAGTAAACACACTACTGTTACACATTCCGGATGTTCACCTAGAGCACAGAATGGTTCGGATTACGAGCTATTTTCGATTCCGAAAAAGGAATCAGTTTAATTGGAAACCACAACCATTGGGTTTAACACAAAAAAATAAGGGATTCATTACAAAAAAGCCTCACGGAAGTGCTTCAACGGTGCAAGCTTGTTATTCTATTAATATTTCGAAATTTAGAACTACAATGGAAACTGTTTCTAATATGTTTTTTTTTTTTGTTTATTACTGTATTTTTTTTATTTTGTACTATTTATTTTTTGAGTTGACTATTCTAATATATTTAATTTGTTACAATAAAACAAAATAAAACAGAAAATTATAAATGACTGGTAGGTAAAAAAATTATTAATGAAATTTTTAGAGATATAATAGACCCCAAAACTTAAATATTCGTATAGTTATATTCGTATTATTAAACTTTGTTTTGATTTTGTTTAAATATTTGTAATATAGTGTTGTTTATTGCAAATTAAAATTTATTAAAATGCCACAATTTTATAACTCAAAATTTATTTCTTTATACATAATAAATAAAAGAGAGCTTTAAGGAAACACGAGAGCGAGAAATTTTATTTTTATTTTTGGACATTGAGAGTAAAACAAACAAAAAAATAAAAATAAAAACTCAAAAAATATATTAGCTCACGCTAAATATAAACAAACCATAGACTAGACTTTGATATACATATGAATAGCCAGCGGCTATTAAACTGACATCATTTAGCGATAGGTTTTGTTTACATTGCAAAGTGTGTGATACAGTCATACAATGTATTCGGCAATTTTTGTTAAGCTTACCTTCAGCTTATGTGTACAAAATAATGAATAATCATTATAAAATTAAGCCGGCTATTGATAAATCGTTTAATACTGCTTAATTTTTTTTAATGAAAATAGCAATAATCATAGAGAAACGTGATAAATAAAAGAAAATTGACGCATATTAAATGCCTCTTTCTAAATATAATTCAAAGCAATAAAAGATATAAAAAAATATACTTTATAAGCACCTATAGCTAATTAACAATAAAAGCAATCGAAATAAAAGGCAGTGAAACTTCATGTAGCCATAAAGTTTGTCCATAAAAGTTTTTATACTATGTAGGTACTTAAAATATTTGTTTGTCATACGCCAATTAATTAGTCTATGAACAATGGCTTTTAGTTTTTTTTTTTTTTTTTGGTTTTGTTTTTGTTCTTCCAACAATTAACCTTGACATTAATTGAACTATAGGTTAAAAAAAGTATGTAGTTTAAATAATAAGAAAAAAAATATCTACGTAAATTTGACTTGACAGGCAGACAAAATTGAAAATAGAACTTAAAAGTTGTTTCTAGTTCAACGAGTGATTTGCTTGCATGCTTAAAGCTCACAAACACTGACAATACGATGTACAGACAAATATATATCAGACAATAGATGGATGTTAAGGCTTTTTAGTACAATTCTGTGTACTAATAAATCTTATTCAATGCACTTTGTTGTCATTATCAACTAACTTGAGTGGGTTTAAATAAATTCAAAAACAAACCTTGAGGTTTTTACAAGCAAATATATTCCAAGCTGAAGACTTCTGTTGTTCTTGTATTTAAGCAACGCCTATGCGAACAAAAATTATTGAGGCCTATGGGTGACAACATTGAAAGGTTGCACAGTGTACTGTATTGTATCAAAACAAATGCTGGGCGACATCATTGCACAAGGTTATGAAACATACGTTATTAATATTGTTAATTCATTATGAAATTTGTTGTATTTTGTAAAAAAAACTTCTATGTTTGTCTAAAAACTGAAATTTTTTTAATTTATTTTCAAATATGAAATAATTTTAGCCTATTAATAAAAGAAATCCTTGATAAACATTGATTAACCCTTTATTGCACGATTTAAAAAATAAAACAGAAAGTTGCCATATGAAAAAAATCATCACAATTACTGGTTTTGTGAATATTTTTTGCTCTTTGATGATTTGATGGAAATTTCCATCACAATGCAATGAAAGGTTAATATTCAATAATTGTAATTTTTTGTCAAAAAAACACTGTTCAGTTTCATTAAATTATATCATATTAGCGATACACGGTGTTGCTACGCCTGCACACACACCCCGTTTTCCAATGACCGTGCCAATTTTCTGGTAGGAAGACATGACTAATAAATAACTTTATACTGAGTTTCAATGTTATGCGACATTTAGTACCAAAGCTTTTAGATATTAAACATTTGAATTGTATTGGTATCGCCACGCCCCCTTCTCCAATGCTCGCTCAATTTTTCCAGTCGAATGACACGACTAAATATAATATTCGTTCCGAGTTTCATCAATGTATGATTTATATTTCGAAAGTTGTACCGAAAAGTTTGAATGCTTCAAAAGTTCCACGCCCTATGTCTAACGCCTATAATAAATCTAATTAATTACCAGTGAAACAGCACGTGTAAATTGAGCTCGAAAACCGAATTTTGAGGCTGTGCAACATATCGAATATAATGGTTGTATGGGAGGTACCACACCCCCGTTATCTATTGGCACCAAACATCACAGAAACACTCTCATGACTTTGGTATAGTTTCCCTGAATTATTGTTATAAAAATTTGTTTAACAGTTTCATCTATTTGTAACTTGTTTTCAGATAATTTTAAATCTATATATTCGCCTGTTTCTAATTCTAATCCTGTAAAGTTTGGTTTCTCATCGGACTCCGTCCTAGACCTTGGAGTCTCTCGGTCTCAATTGGAGATATTAAATTTGTTTTATCTAGCCTTAAATGTACCTACAACTTCGCAGACTCTGATGGAATATCTCAAATTGCTTAAAAAAGCAATTTAAGTGGTAGCCGTTTTATAGAAATTTGGAAGCATTCTCAAAAAGTTTCCCAACTTCCATAAAATCTGGTCCCAAACAGGATATAACAAATAGGCGCTATTTGTAAACTTCTGCTATTTCTGTTCGAATGACCCGTCAATTCCGCGGTTAGAATGCTTAAAAACGCTTTTGTTTGTGCTGATGTGTGGAAGCATGCATTATCGGTGTTGGAAAATGATATTCCTTCGGCAGTTGACATTGCTTAGTTATGCGAAGACTTTCGGAAAACATGGTTGTGTACCGCATTAAAAGTTGTTCGTTGATCAAGTGATATAGATGATTTAAATGATAGACAACATCACCAAAAACTGGCGACCATTTACTTGAATGAGCTCCGTCCACAGACAAAAGTTGTCTGCAACAGTGAACTGCTGATTTGTTTCGACCTCATTGGTGTCCATCCTTGATTCGTCACTTGTAATGATATCGTAGTGTTTCCAACCACTCTCACTATAATTTTTTCAGAAGTTCCTCACACCATCGTTACGAAACTTTTTTCAGTTAGCGTCTATGGTGTATCTAACAGGTATATTCCTGACGCATAAACCCTCATGCAAAATCGAATCTATGCTAGTCCCGCTAATTTTCAAGGATGACATGCCGTTCTGCTTTCAACAGTGCACACGCATCCATTCTTTAACGAGCTAGTGATTTCATTGAAGAAATTCCTCTAGAAAAGAATGACGGCCACGCTCCAACTCATTGAACTAACGTTTTATCGTTGTTTAATATGCTGAACTATCACCAAAAGTCAAAATATGTTGATTGATGGATGCATTTACCCCTTTTACATTAGTCAGGAATTGAAGTAAATTTTCTGAGCTTGTTGGCCAATTCGCCGCAAATAGGAAGCGACGAAAGAGGAAAAGTTGACGGTACACAGTCAAGTGTACTGGCAAGTTTTTCGAACTCGAAAAATTGCTTCCATTTCTTGACTAGTATAAAAGGGGACATTGGATTATGGTGCTGTTATATTGCATATTTGGGAGTCACCATACATATCCTATGCAGTCAGACTCGAATCTACAGAACTTGGTTTCATCACTCCAATGTATATTTTTCCAAAAGTCTTGGTGGTTTTCATAAGTTCTATTTTGCAAAGGGTAGGCTCGCATTGCTGTTTTTCTTTGTTACAAGTTCTAAAAAATTCTAATTATTTTTGTATGAAAATGAAGTTTTAGCTGATAAGTGTTGAATTGAATTGTCTTCTTTTGGTGAAGGTTTTAGCGGTAAAACAGTTTGATTGAAATTTTTTATGGCTGCAAAAATTTGCTCGTATCTTAGAAATGTATCAGAGAAAACGTCGAATTATTCATGCGCCAAAACCAGCAGGAATTAACAGCAGTAAATATTGCCAAGGACATAAAGTACAGATTACAGAAAGCCATATGCAGCGACATCGTCTGCAATATTTTAAAAAATAATGGATTTCGTGGTCGTATTGCAAGCAAGAAACCGTTTGTATCTGCTGTCAATAGGAAGAAGAGGATCGCCTTCTTAAATGAATACGTAAAAAAGCTACTGAAGATTTAGGAGAAGGTAAAGGGTGTTCCATCCAATAGTAGGTGTGGTACTTTGTTATCGATTTAAGATGAGGACGGAAACACCGAAAATGTCAACTCTGAGCGGTACCACACTATATTGGAGGACTATTTTTAGACGGAGGTTGAAGCTCAGCGTCTGGACAGAATGTGGTTTTAATACGACGGTGCTACACCACACACAACTTGCCTCAATTTGGACTTTTTTCGTCGATCATGCGCGAACTGTGTAATTTCTCGTCGCGGTGTTGTGAATTGACCGCCCAGATCATGCGATTTGCCGTTAGACTTTTTCTGTGGACAATTCCAGACTTGAAAAGCAATATAACATCGGTGATACGGGCCATTCCGGAGGCCATACTGCAAAATGCCATCGAAAATATAAACGAAAGAGTGAGATATCTACGGAAAAGTCGCGGTGAAAATATCGGCGAAATAATTTTTCACACACTTTTCAGCACACTTTATTTTTTTTTTCTTTTAGCATATTCTGCATTTTCGCCATAGGAAGCACACTTCGGGCAAGCTTTGGATGCTTAATGTCTCAAAACAGTTGAAAACGCCACCACAGTTCCCAAATCTGAATCAAATAGGGCATCAGTGGGATTTATTGGACGGTAAGATTCGCCCGCACAATTTTATATTTTTCGCCAGAGGTAGAACAATATTACCAAAAAAGATATATCAAAGTTTGTTTAATCCATGGCAAGTGGCACAGATACAGATACTTAAGCTTAAAGGATAAGATATTATCCTTTGAAAAAATTAACTGGAAATTTTTCATAAATATTTATACCCCCACGCGTACTGCGTAAGGGGTATATTAATTTTGTCACGACGTGTGTAACACCGAAAAGGAGGCGTGGTAGGTATGGAAAAGTATATATATTCTTGCTCAGTATCACCACCTGAGTTGATTTAGCCATGTCCGTCTGTCTGTCCGTCTGTCCGTCTGTCCGTCTGTCCGTCTGTCTGTCGACACGATTACAGCCGCAATTTTGAAGCTATCGTAATGAAATTCGATATTTAAGCTTTTTTTTAAAAAACTAAGGTCAAGTTCGAGAACGGGCTAAATCGGATGAAAACCACGCCTACCTCCCATACAACCCAAAAAGTGAAAACTCTACAAAGAAGCTAATATTTAAGCTACAATACTGAAATTTGGTATATGTGTATTCTATATCAAAACTGAGATGTCTTAGAAAAATGGGCGTCATCCACTCACTAACACGCCCACCTCCCATACAACCCCAAAATTGAAAAATCTATAAAGAGGCTAATATTAAAGTTATAAGACGGAAACTCGGTATTTGTGTATTCAATGTCAAAACTGAAGTGTTTTAGAAAAATGGGCGTCATCCACTCACTAACACGCCCACCTCCCATACAACCCCAAAATTGAAAAATCTATAAAGAGGCTAATATTAAAGTAATAAGACGGGAACTCGATATTTGTGTATTCAATGTCAAAACTGAAGTGTGTTAGAAAAATGGGCGTCATCCACCCACTAACACGCCCACCTCCCATACAACCCCAAAATTTAACAATCCATAAAAAGGCTAATATTAAAGTTACAAGGTGGAAACTCGGTATTTGTGTATTCAATGTCAAAACTGAGGTGTGTTAGAAAAATGGGCGTCATCCACCCACTAACACGCCCACCTCCCATACAATTCCAAAATTTAACAATCTATAAAGAGGCTAATAATAAAGTTACAAGATGGAAACTCGGTTTTTGTGTAATTACTATCAAAACTGAGGTGTGTTATAAAATTGGGCGTCATCCACCCATTAACACGCCCACCTCCCATACAACCTCAAAATTGAAAAATCTATAAAGAGGCTAATATTAAAGCTACAAGACAGAAACTCGGTATTTGTGTATTCTATGTCGAATCTGAGATATGCTAGAAAAATGGGCGTCATACAAAATCTAACACGCCCACCTCCCATACAACCCCAAAATTTCAAACTTTAAAAAAAGTCTTATATTTAAGCTGCAGGAAAACAATTTGATATGTAAGTTTTTTAGACACATAAAAATTATAATATCTCTCAAAATCTCATACAAAAAGCTTTCCAATTTAATATTCTTCCACCCTTTGAATCGGCCGTGGGGGTTTTTTAACTTCGGCCAAGTCGAAGATATACCTTACTAGTTTTATTTTAATTTTTAATGACTTTTTGGTACCCATACTTCAGTAAGAATTGTGTTTTTGTTCTTATTTACCTCATGACAAAACTGAACGGTTTTCGTTCCTTGTTATTTAAGATATAAGAAATTTTTTTGTGGTAGACGACCAATATTTTTGCCTTTATTTAAGATAACAGAAATACTATTTGTTGGTAGCGGATCAGTAATTTTTTTTTTATAACAGATTTAAGGAATTAAATTCGTTCCTTAAAGTCATTATTTCAACTAAATTATAAAAAAACAAAAAAAAATCTTAATAATGCTTATTATAAAAGACCAAAAAAAATGTATTGCTTGTTATTGGCTAATTGTATTATAACTAGTGTCCGACCGAACGTGAATTTTTGCCGAAGCCGAAGCCGATTCTTCGGCAAAATGGAAATAATCGGCCGAAGGCCGAAGCCGAAGCCGAAGAAGAAACAAATGTTTTCAAGTAAAAAATTATAAAGTTATTCTTTGCTTTTGTTAAGGGCCGATGTTGAATGTGAACCACACCTAAACGTCAAGTTTTTTCTGCATTTCATTTGACATTTCTTCATTTCAGACTAACTCAATTTGAACCATGGAAAGATACATAATCGAACCACGCGTTAAAGTTATTCAAGAAATGGCAACAGTGGATGATCATTTTCCAAGAAAATCATCTTCAGTGATGAGGCACAGTTTCACCCCAGTGGATTCGTCAATAAGCAGAATTGCCGCATGCGGGCGAATGATAATCCAAGAGTGATTGTCGAAAAACCATTGCACCCATAAAGGGTGACTGTTTGGTTCGGTTTATGGGCTGGCGGCATTATCGGGCCGTATTTATTCTAAAATGAGACCAGCCTCATTTTGGCAGTTACTGTGGCAGGCAGTTACTGTGAATGTTGTTCGCTATCGTGAGATGATAACGAACTTTTTAAGGCCCGAATTAGTGGATATAAATGTGGACAATATGTGGTTTCAACAGGATGGTACCACTTGCCACACCGCTAACGAAACAATGACTCTTTTGCGCGAGAAATTCAATGGCCATGTTATCTCACGTGGTGGAGATGTCAATTGGCCGCCAAGATCATGTGATTTGACACTGTTGGACTTCTTTCTTTGAGGTTATTTGAAAGAAAAGGTGTACGTCGATGAGCCAGCAACAATTCAAGAGCTAAAGGATGAGATAATTCGGCACATTAGCGGCAAAGAACCTCAATTATGCCTCAGCGTCATCGAAAATTTGTACCATCGGATGGAGGTGTACCGCCGAGGTCACGGCAGCCATTTGGCCGATATTTTGTTTAATACATAATTGAATCATACCAATATTATCATAATAAAAAGAAATGACAGTAATTTTCTGAATAATTTGTGTTTTGTCAAAATTAGCATCGGCCCTTAAAATTTCACCACCTTTAATATTCATTTCAGTACAAAAAACTTACTGAAATCATTAAGGGGACGTAACACCTTCAAACATTTTTTTATTTTAATGTTTTAAAATGCTTATAAGTTGAATAGAAAATAAGATATCGTTTTGAAAAATTAAAAAAAAATTTTTTTTTAAAAAAAACTACTTTAAAAAAATTTTTTTTATTTTAATCAGATGTATTGTTACAGGAATTTATTTAAAGAATCATTTACTTAAATTGAAATTTAAATATTTTGTTTTAAATCGGTTCTATAGTTTTTGAGTTTTTGGCCAATATTGTCCAAAAAAACTTGTAAATTTTTGAAAAAACGCCGCCATTTTGTGATTTTTTGACCAAACTTGTTTCTTCTAGTTCATTCAATGGCGGTTTTGATGCTGATAAAAACCCCGTTCTTTGTTTTTTTCCGATGTTCCAGTGAGTTGTAATCATGCCCGTTATGGTTTTTTGATGCTTTTTTAAAATAATTCCAGTAGCCATATTTGTAGATAAAAAAATCAAAAAAATTAAATCAAATTTTTTTTGTGTGATTTTTTTACTACTATAATTTATCAAAATGATATCTTGTTTTTTATTCAACTTAAAGGCATTTTAAAACATTAAAATAAACTTTTTTGAATGTCCCCTTAAATTCGAGTTAAACGTAAGAGTTTTTCTGCAAAATTCGGATATTTCTGTAATCGAATTATTGACGTCAGGATAAAGTAGAAGAAAATTGAATATATTTTCGATCCAGTCGAGAAAAGCTACAGAAATGTAATACTAACTGAAATCTGGCAGAAAATTTCTAGCGTTTATATTTCAGTCCATAACAAAAGCAAAAACGTAACAGTCGGACTCGCTGCATTTATCATTTGAATAAAATTTTCAAGGAATGAACACCAACTCATGAGAGAACAGAAAAGGAGAGAAACACAAAGTGAACAATGAAAATATTTCAAATGTTTACTGAATAATTCAAAAAAATTCAAAAAACTTATAAAAAAATTGTTTAGCAAAGCAATAATATTCGGCAAAAATAATCGGCTATTTCGGCCGAAGCAGAAGCCGAAGCCGAAGATCAAAATATAGGCCGATTATGCCGATTACAGAAGCCGAAGCCGAATAATCGGTCGGACACTAATTATAACCAATATTATTGCCACTTCATCGTTTAGTGCCGCTTTAAAAACTGTCATCTCTCTGCCACCATATTGAGCAAAAAAAAACAAAAACATTAAGATGCATCAGCTCTGCGTAGCTTTGAAAGAGCAACAAAAAACTAGTTTGACCGGCTATGACAAGAAATTGAAAAGAACCTTACATCAATGGTTGGTTGGTTGGTTACGTGTTGGCCATAACGCATGTTCTAGCGCCCAAGGAATTTCTTGAATATATTTAAAAAAAAAGAAAAAGAAAAAATAAATTACAATAATTTTATGTGCATACATACATACATAATCGCATTGCCACGCGGGTGTTGTTGACCTTTGCTTGATGAGCGGATGCTTTAAATGTACACACAAAAAGCTTTGTAATGCAAACAGAGAAGCAATGAAAATAAAACGCACAAATAAATTGAAAATTTAAATTAATATAAATTATTTAACAAAATATATAGAAACAGAAAAGCGGAAATTGGGAATAAACGGAAGTTATATTATTTTATAGAGACATTGATAACCACTAACCGAGCACAACCACTAGTTAATAGCAGTTTATAAATATCTTTATTAAAACCAAGCGTAAAAAAGTTTAGAGTAAAATTTGTAGAGCTATTTATAGCAGAATTAAAGAAGCAAAATACACACAAGCTAAAGAAGGGTCGAAGTCCAGCAATAGCAACGAAGCTGTATAAGCACCACAAGTACCAAATTAGAAAGATCAGCGGAACGGCAGGGAGCTACCCGTGGAAGCATAAAAGTTGCTGTTGGGGTTGTTAGCTTTTTAGGGTTAGGGTTAGCATATTTAAAGCTATACTCTATTGATTATTTTGTTTTAACTTTTTTTTGCTGTTATATGCGTGTTTGAATATATTTATGATGGCGCACTACATGCAGAGTATACATTAAAGATAACTTTGTTTCCTTTTTTATGAGCTATAATAAATAAAATTCTTTATGTTAATATTTTAATATGTCTATGATTCATGTACTAAAGATTTTTGGGTTTTTTTTCAAAATAAAAGCTAAAAGCATTTGCATATCAATAATGCATTTAATTTGAGGGTTAAGAACCAGCTTGATTTTCTAATGCTTTCTTTTTAACCTTCAAATGCTTTTAACCTTGGAAAAATTTGAGAATTAGAGGGTTCATATTGTAAACACGTGTAAGTTTTATTTCCATTTTTAAAAATTGCTCAGAAGAACTAAAATTAAAATTTTCCAATTTTAGTACAAATTGCATGACATTTGAACATGTTTGAAGGCGGGTTATATTTTATTGAGTTATAGAGCACAAAAAATAAATCAGAGTTTAATATTCCTCCAACAATAGCACTCAAATTTCAAAAATCTTAGAAGTCTATGAAATCTTTTAATTTCAAATAGAATAAAGAAGAATATAAAATAGAATGAAGAAGAATATAAAATAGAATGCTGAAGAATATAAATTAGAATGAAGAAAGTTTTTAAAACGGTAACTATGGCATGTACAAAAGCGATAAGATTTTAAAAATTCTTAAAACCTACGAAAAGTTGGTTTCTCTGGTTTGGCAACAGTATAAAATTCGGCAAATATTTAAAAATACAAGTAACTTTTTTATGTATACCTCGTGAAAACAGGTTTAACAATGAATAAAAGAAAAAAAAAATACAAACAAGATGAGTAAAGAAGATGCACTTAAATAGCATCTTTAACTACAGCATCAGAGGCCGAAGAACAAACAAGCAGCAGCAGCAGCGGCTACCTAGAAGACATCATTCCCAATGAAATGGGAAACGGGCAGGCAAGTTAACAAACTAAACAGGTTTAGTGAATCCAAGGATCACAACGAAAGGTTGTTTATGCGAAAAGCGCACACACAAGTGTTTGCGGTTAGCCACATGCTACAAACGTTATTTTTGCCACAAAGAAGTTTAAATTATTATTTAAACATAATTCCATGATTCTGTTATGTTTTGAAATATTGTTGGTACTGGAATTTTTGTATGTGCTCGTATATTCGAGATTCTTAAAGATTTTGAGCTGGAAGTAATCATATAGCATGAAAGTTAACTCAAATAAATGGGCCGTTGTACATTTTGTTCATTGAGCCAACTATGTACTTCGTTGGCAGCATATTCAAAAAAGTTTTCACTGACCAGCAATCCAGTTCCTGAATTTCCTATAAACCAATTCCCTGGCAGGATCTTGAGCATAGAATACACATTGCGATATCCCTTTAGAGCCAACACTCCCCTCTTTAGGGGTATAGCACAAATTATTTTCTTATCCCCATTAAATATTTTTGATGAATCAGTCAAAATGTAGGTAGCATTTTCTTCGCCGAGAGGAAAGTTCTTCGCAAAATCTTTGGTCCTGTTCGAGGTGGCAACGAGTATCGCATTCGAATGAACAACGACCTGCTCCTTCTGCAAAATTCTGCAACCGCGCTTCGTAAAACAAATTTGAGACGGTGCGCGCGAAGCAGAGGAGCCTGGCGAGAGCTGATGAAGTCGGCTGGCTGTAAGCCAAAACTTGTTGTCATGACCACCTAAGTAAGTATGTTTTTCGTCGAGAAATTTAAGCAGTAGTTACCCAGCAGTTATTTTGGAGACAATTGGAAAAACCAACTAGTTTATTTCTAGTGAATTTGGAGTTAGTTGCGAACTAGTACGAAAGACGCTCAGCATAGGACAGTTTGGATTTATTTTTACATTCTTTGTTTTTTTTGTCAGCAGGCCCAAACAAAATAAAAAACATAAACGTTCAAAACGTGTTGTGGCTCGTTTTTTCATTTAGATTCCACACTTCTTATTACTTTTGCAAACATTTACGATGAAAATGATTAAGTGGTAAAATATCGGGTAAAACTATTTAAAATGATTTAATTAGTTCTATTGTACGAACCCGTATTCGAAATAAGGCTTATAATAGGGCTTAAAAGTGACCACTTCTGGACTGTATCAAAACGGGCCAGTTTAGAACTATTTATTATGGAACTAGCGCAGATATAGGGAAAAAGAGATGTTTATGGGGACAATTGTCTTTTCCTATGACATCAACCCGTAAAAAGCGTCAGTTTGTTCAATGTAAAAGGGTATTGAAGTGGGACCAGTACTGGCCCCTATTGGAACTAGTTTAGAACTATTCTAAATCTGGTCCATTTATCTGCAGGGTAATAACTGTTCGCCCTTTGCTGATTCCTTCTGCTTCTCTAAGAGCTAAGCTAGAATATCGTTTCAAAAAACAAGAGTACCACTTTCTTCCAGAGTGACCATTCAGAAATGGTGTAGTTTTTCCCATCTTTCAAATCATTCAAAATCGAATGCAGTCATTAGAAAACTTACTGTTCAATACTCGGCAGGTCATAAACTACTCGACTACTGGATAGATTCAATTATACTCATTTTCTGTGTAAGAGGGATGTTTAAAGTAACGATATCAATAATTTGAGCTAAATCAGAGAAAAAAACAAATTTACCAGTACTCGGCATCCTAACACCGACTATTGGAAATTACCAAAAAAATGTTGTTATGTTGGCAACCATAAAGAAAAGAGAATCAATTCTTTCAAGAAATTATTTACGTTCAAACTAATATTTTAACCAATATATACCATTAGAAAACTTTAAGGTTTAAATATCAATTAGTATCAAATAAGTCGGCATCCTAACACCGACTATTGGAAATTACCAAACAATTTTGTTCCTTATGAAAACCATAAAGAAAAGAGAATCAATTCTTTCTACGAAATTATTTACGTTCATACTAATATTTTAACCAATATACCATTAGAAAACTTTAAGGTTTAAATATCAATTAAAATGAGATAATTTATTAAAACTGGCCTATTCACTAAAATAGTCACTAAAAGAATAACACTTCCGTACGTGTTGATCAACTGTCCCAGAATGAGGACAAAACTAAGGCAAGGTACTCTTCTCAGTTTACTTTCAAAGACAAAGAATTGTCTTTCTTTATTTCATTATTTATCTCACATAAAACAAATATACTGAATGGGTGCTTAACTTTTGACCAATACTGTGCAAGTTTAAAATATTTTTTATAAAATCTTTTTGCTTATATTTATAAAAATTATCGAATAAATTTTGTTTAAACGGAAACATACATTAGCTGTGTTTTTTACCAAGCGAGTAGTCAAAAAACGACTGCTTACTCGCTTAAGAATTTTTTTAAAACTTGGAAGCATTTTCTGAAAAGTCAAAAACGTTGTTTATGTTCTGATCAAATTTTTGTAAACAATTTTTGACAAATTTATTTTATATATCAAAGTTCTGACAATTAGTGATGCATAAATTTTCAGATTTTAAGCATTGGAGACTCGGTTCTGAAAACAAACCCGATACTCAAAAGATTTTCAGTGCTAAAAGCTTAAGCAAACAACATAGTTTTACATAATGAGTATATTTGATAAATTTTGTTTATCTTACCTGTTAAATTATTATGTATTTTTATTGAAATATTGATCTTAAGCAAATTATGAGTATTTCGTGAAAAGTATTTGGTACAAAAAATGTTCATTTCATACATCACTATTGACTATCAATCAGATATAGTTGTCACCTTTGTAGGAAATTTATACAATTATTGAAACATAACTTGGAAGCATTTTTTTTCGTTTGGTCGGCAAACTTTTAAGCGAGTAACAGTTTCCTGTGTTATTAAGCGAGTATACATATGATAAGAGGTCGTTTTTTAACTACTCGCTTGATAAAAAACACAGCTATTGTTTCAGCTCTCTTTTTGTTCTAATAAAACTAACATCTTTAATTAGTTTATTGTGGAATCTGACTGACTACATACAGAGGCTTTTAGTTCACACTCAACCCACTCAAATTAAAAATAACAGCACAAACCAAATTTTTGTTTAAAATATTGAAGTCAAAAAAGAAGTGAAGCTCGTTTTCAATAAAACACTAAAAATAATAACGTGACTCAAAATTTAATAAAATTTAATGAATGAAGAGATCTTTTTTATCATATTTTAATCACATCAATATATGTATGTATTTGAAAAATTGTTTAGCGTATAAATGGTTTGCGTGAGTGAGTCATATCTGAAGGTGCTTCCCTATTTTTTTTTTGTTGATAACGTATAGTTGACCCAAATATTCTTTTTATAGGAATATTGCCAAATGCAATAAGACCTACAAAAGCCAAAATTTAAAAATTACGTCGCATATAATTTGTCAAATGATTATCTTTATAAATTAGTTGTTATTGTTATTCAAATTATATTTTAACATATCATTTTTTTTTCTTTTCATACTTGTCGGTGTTCAAACAAGTTCTATTATTATAATAATATTATTATTATAATAATAATAATAGAATATTATAATAATAGAACGGTCAATTGGACCTCATAAAATCAATAAGGGTATGGCTCTTATTTATAATAATTTCTATAATTTTAATAGTTTAATATTAATTGTAGTTGTGGCTATTAGCAGATCAACTCATACCTATTTGGCTTTAAACGTAAGAAGAAGCGCTCTATACCTGTTATTTCAAATTGATCATGCCTTTCAATGGTTTTTGTATCAATTCCGATATTCAGTGTATGTTAGACAATCATATTAAGCATTTGCTTTCATGGCATTTGTGGCACTAAAGAAATTCTCAGATAAAGCCAACGTCGTTTTGACGGCTATGAGTATGTTTTTATTGTCTATACACAAAAAAACACATTTGGTTATTTCCATTTAAATTGCTTTTACGATTCTCGCTCCGTTAGTTTAACCGAACATTACAATAACAATGTTATCATAAAAAATACATATTGTTGAATAGCTAATTGTGAACTTTGCTCTTTCCTCCTGTGGTTTAAGAATTTAATTTAAATAAAAATTATTTATGTTTTTTAATTTACTAATGCATAGTTTCAGAATAGATGAATGAAATAAGTATAACAGCAACCCAAAAATTTCGCAGTTTGAAATTCTGATTTGATTTAAGTTCCAGCAACTCAATATCATTCAAAATTATTTAAAGAGCTAAAGCATTTGCTTTTCTTGAAGCAAATATCTTTCCTGTTACCAACTATATTTCCTTTGTAAAACCAACTATCAAAGTACTGGAACAGGTTCTTTTGATCAATTTTGTGTACCAACTATTGGCCAAAGATCTTGGACTGAAATTCTTTTTGATCGATCCTGTGGTCAATAAAGAAGGTTGTGTCATGAATACGGGTGTATTCGGATGTGCAACAAAATGCGCAAACTGCTTTTGCAGTACAAGCAGAACGTTCAGAAATGTCATAAAAAGCCATTTTTGTATCAAGCAAAAAAATTTTTGCTGCGCATACTGTAAATCGTGATGCAATTCCGAACATACCCTACCGAAGAACACAGTCTCAAGCGAGAATTTTTTATATTTTTCGACAGCCAGACTACGATCAGCTTAAATAATAATTGATAACTAATAAATAACTCAAAATCAGCCAAGGATTGCCGTGTTTTATTGAGGTAAAGTTCAACTATTTTAGCCGCAATCTAAACTGTGTACCTGGGCATGAAGGCATGCCATCAGTGGCACCGACCAGACATGTCGCTAGCTTCTCTCAAACTGTTGTTCAGCGATAATAGTAAACTTAAAACCAACATCAGATGGTTGGCCAAAAAACGTCATAGCAATCTCGGTTTCTACTTCTGCGGTGAGCTTGATGATTTGAAAATACAATGTAGTTCCATAGGGATTGAAGGCCAAGTGTGATGCGGTACCATAATGGACCAAACAGGTCTAAGTGAGACCTAACCTTACCTAACCTCATTGTGTCAATAAAGTCAATATTTGAACTCAAATCATTGTAATTGAAATCCTTTTAAATGCCTTCACTATCCCGAATCAGGAAAAACTGAATGTAATACTGATTTTGGAACGAAATATAAAAAATATTTCGTTTTTGTTGCAATCAACATAATGAACACCAATGAAGGGTGTAAAAAAACATGTAACCATTTTTGATACTTAGAATACTGAAATTTTGTGCTAATTTTATAACATAAATCTATGACTTTTTTGACTAAATTCATTATTGTATAAAAAAAAGTCAGGCTACTTTAACGTCAGGTTACTTTTACTACCTCTGTACTTTGCTGTACTAATTTTTTAAGGTTAAAATGAAATATTTTCAAAGAAAATAATTAATATAGATTTATATCCACATCATGCATGTTGATTGTATACATCTTCAGATGACTTCACTAATTTAGTTTCAAAATCAAACTCATTTCAAGTGGTTCGATGTTGAATTCTATTTATAAAATTATAAATCATGTTTCCTGTTGAAAAAAAAAAACAATAAATAAAAAAATAATAAGCAGTGTTCGGAAGAAACATTAACCAAGCTATGCTTGGCTCATAACATAAGCAATTATTTATTTAAAACAATTACTGCAAGAAAATAACACAAATAAAATTAGAAAAGAAATATTAAAACAAAAAAATGGCGAATTATTTACTTAACAAAAGAACTAGATAAAAGCAACATTTTAATTTTAATATCAGCGGCAAAAAAAACTCCAATTTTGAGTAGTTTTATTTAGTTTAGTTTTGCTCATTCTTTCACCACGCACACGTACGTACAAACACACACACACGCGACGGCTTCAACTTTCGTTCAGTTGATTGATGCAACATATAGCCAGCTTTGTCACACTCAACGCACTTTAATACAAACTAGATTTTCGAAATTTTAATGCAAATTCAAAGATGGCCGAACACATAATCGTCAAATTATTACACAGCAGCGTTGGTACTTAACGAAACAATTCTACCCACATAACTATATGCGTTAGAGCAGTAAAAACATATATGTTGCACAATTTTGCTACTTTTTGCACAATTATCCGCCATGCCCTCATCAAGCATATGAGCAAGCAGACAATATTACATACTTAAATTTTGACATTTTTTTTTCTGCTTTAATTCTTTCGTCGCGCACGTACTCGAAAATTCTTGATTAAAAACGTTGGCATTGCAATTTTAAATGCAATAA
The DNA here is from genome assembly GCA_958299015.1 of Tetanocera ferruginea. NCBI lineage: Eukaryota > Metazoa > Arthropoda > Insecta > Diptera > Sciomyzidae > Tetanocera > Tetanocera ferruginea. The sequence goes on along the minus strand of OY282641.1, from coordinate 124,114,587 downwards.
AATTAATCTCACCTTATCACACAGGGTTCGCACTTGTGTTTCTGTCAATTGATTGCATTCGTTCAACTGCTCAATCCATTGATCCAAATCTTTTGTTGTTGCTTTATCCTCCATTGCAGTCGAAGTGGAAGAAAAAGTCTCGTCAATCTTTGTCGATTCAATTTTGACGGCTTTTTATTAACACACGGGGGGCGAAATATATATGTATAAAAATTGTTGGGTTTTGTAGAAAAGTATTTAAATTTCCTTTTTTCTCTATTTTTTGTGCGTTTGTGTCGTCAAACTTTGCACAATTTTCTAGCAGAAAGCACAAAATTTCACCGATTTTACGATTTACAAAACGACGGCGACAACGACGACAACAACGAACGAGTGAAAAAACGACCAACGACTGACTACTGAACGAACCTACGAAAAATTCTTCCTTCGACTTTTGCTTTTGCTTTCAATCAACGTGTTTTCGAATTCGAATATTATTCCGATTGTCAAAATTGATGCACAGCAGTTGGTTGAAGACAAAATTATTGTTCAACTGAACGAACTAGTTGGTACATACATATATATTATATAGATATAAAAAAAATCTGCTGTCGGCAAAACAAAAATGGTGGATTTTAAGGTTTTTCACAAATCTAGTTTTTTTTCTTCTATTCACAAAATCTTTAGAAAATGAACACAATATTTTATAGCGTACAAAAAACAATGCAAAATTGGTCAAGTTTTCTTTAGGTTAGGTTTTTTATTCAGCAACTCTTCTTCAAATCGAGCACTTTTGAATCCATAGAACCGTCACACAATTGTTTTAGCTGTTTCGTCACCGCTGTTCACGATTTTCAACTCTTGTCACATGCACTTTAATTTTTGTGTATTTTGTGGAAAATTCAAAGTTTGTTTATATATTTTTAACCATTTATTTTGTTTATGTCTATATTTTAATGCTCAGCAAATTGCCGTCTTGTCTGTCTATGCATTTGGATTGAATGACGAACATATACAAAAAGAACAGCGCAGCAGCAGCAAACGATGAATGACGAAGAAGCGCCACCCGCCGCTATTTTGAGTTGAGTTCAGTTGAATGTTGATCGACTTTTCGACAAAATGGCTACCCTTGATTGCTGCTGCGAAATGACGAATTTTTATCTAATTGGCTGAAATTGATTTTCCTTCAGAACAACTTTTATTTGAAATCGATTGAATAATATTGAAGAAGTTGCGTTTGTTGTTGTTGTGGTTATATCTTTCAAATGCGAAAACTACGAGTGAAAAGTGTGACTGTGACGTCATGAAGTTGCTTATTTTCGATAATGACAAAAGTTTCGTTCAGTTCATTGTGCCAGCCATCTGGTGGCTAAAAATTACTTATTAAAATAATTTAGTAGAAATTTTATAAAAAATAAAAAATCAATTTAAAAAGTGATTGTAAATTTTTATACAATAATTTTTGAAAAGTCAAATTAGTTTTTTCTAACATTTACTGAAATGTATCGATGTGCTTACCTTGTAAAATTAGAGAATTGAAAATTTATTCCTGGATTACTTTGAATTAAAATGTGTAAAACTAAACCTTACCCTGTACACAAACAATTTGCACAGTTTATTTCGTTTTTGATAAATTTCTACAAAAATCGGTGCAAAATCTCAAATAACAGCTCTGGCAGATTCTCTGGCTCCATGAAAAATAAAAAAAAAGGAAAAATCATACATTTTTGGAAAAATGTCATAAGTCAAATACATAATTAATACATAAGTCAAATACATAATTGAGATCAGTTAACGGGCCTTGATCTTTTAATTATATTTTATTAGTAAAATTAAAGTTAAAAAAACAAAAAATTAAGATTCGCTCAAATTTCTTTAATACGAAAAATCGTTCAAAACCAAAAAACTTCTTGTTTGTATGGACAAATTTTTTGTGATTTAGGCTTTTTTTGATAAATTTTTCATGGAGCAAGATTCCCTAATCGAGTAAACGACCGTTTACGCAATATTATTAATATTGTTATACAATTATTTATGTACACATCGAGTTTCTAAGTCACTTATTTGGAAACTAAGTATTCAAATAAAAAAGTGTTCACAATCAATAAAGGACCACGCACTAAATACACTGAAAAGTGGTCCCACTAAAAATTTTCTGTTGAAAATTCAAGTAGATTGAGTAAAAAATCAAGAACATAAAAAAACTAGTAAGGTATATCTTCGACTTGGCCAAAGTTAAAATACCTCCACGATCGATTCGTAATGGTACAAAATTTTAAATTGTAGCTCTTTTTGTATGAGATTTAAAAAGTTTTACTATTTTGATGACGTCTAAAATATGTTCATATTAAATTGTTTTCCTGCAAATTAAACACAAGCCTCTTTATAAAGTTTTCGATTTGGGGTTGAATGGGAGGTGGGCGTGTTCTTGAGTTGTTGACGCCAATTTTTCTAACACATCTCAGTTTTGATATAAAATACACAAATACCCAATTTCAGGTCTGTAGCTTAACTGTTAGGCTATTTATAGAGTTTTCACTCTTATGGGTCTTATGGGTTGTATGGGAGGTGGGAGTGTTCGTGGGTGGATGATGCCCATTTTTCTAACACACTTCAGTTTTGACATAGATAACACAAATACCGAATTAAAGTTTTGTTGCTTAAATATTTGCTTCTTTATGGAGTTTTCAATATTGGGGTTGTATGGGAGGTAGGCGTGGTTTTCTTCCGATTTAGCCTATTCTCGAACTTGATCTAATTTTTTTTAAATAAAGCTTAAATATCGAATTTCAACACGATAGCTTCAAAATTACGGCTGCAATCGTGTCCACAGACGGACATGGCTAAATCAACTCAGGTGGTGATGCTGAGCAAGAATATATATATACTTTTCTATATCTACCACGCCTCCTTATGGGCGTTACACACGTCGTGACAAAATTAATATACCCCTTACACAATACGCGTGGGGGGCATGCACGTCAACGTTACGATAGCCGAAACATTTTTTTTTGTTTCGTTGAAACGATGTTCCTATTTGATGATACTATTTAAATTTAATATTAAAATTTAATATTAAAATATTTTTTTTTTAATTTTTTATGTATGTGAGGGTACTGCCAAAAAAAATTGTTTTAATATTAAATAGTATTGTTAAATATCATTATCAATAGTTGAAATCGTACTAAAATGACTCATTATATCGGCTGGTTCTGTAAAATGAATAATTTTTTTAAATTTTTTTATACATTCTTGATTTTCACTCAAAATACTTTAATTTTTCACAGGAAATTTTAATTTTTAGTGTTATGGCTAAAATTGTTACTTGGGTATACTCTGTTGGTAACAAGCATGATATGTAGAAACTTTGGCTTTCTTAGCTGTATAAGACATTTTTCACAATCAGTTTTATATTATCACTTAAAAAAGTTCCGTGAATAAACTTTATTCAAAGTGTACACCAGAGAACTACATGAAACCATTCGTCATTTTTTGCCATTCAAATAACAATCGTCGTCAGACACAATCGCTCAAAAAAAATGCATGCATACCACTCTAGTTCGTAAACAACTATTGCTGCTTAACGCAGTGTGTGACGACTGCGAATCGACACAAAGGCAGCATCCAGACAATGCTGATATTCGAATGATTCGCTGGAAGCTCGAGTGTTTGCTGCTGCTTTTCATAGTTTTTTAACTCTAAGTTAGAAGTGGTTATTTTTGGCCTATCCCGTTTTTAAAAACTTTTTAAAATATTTTTGGTATAATATTTTGATAAAGTGTGACGCCCTCTATCTACGCGTCTCGATAATCCCATCCCCCTTAAAAAACCGTAAAAAGTTGTTATTTTTGTCCTATCTTGCTCCGTTTTCGAGACATCCCGCTTTTCTGTTTTTTTTTAAATAATTTTGATGCAATATTTTGGTAAAGTGCGACCCCTCTATTTACCCGTCTCGATAATACCATCCCCCTTAGAAGCCCGTAAAAAGTTGTTATTTTTGGTCTGTCTCTCTCTGTTTTCGAAATATCTCACTTTTTCTGTTTTTTCATTTATTTTATTTATTTCCCAGCTAGACAGCTCTAACAACTTTACAAACACAATGAAAGATAATTTCGTTTTCACCAATACATTCCTACGTTACCATTTTATGTTAAAAAAGGAAAGTTATACAGACATGTTAATCTTGTTCTTATTGTCATCTTTAGTTATTTTTTTATTTCACTGCAAAATTGTGGCAGATTCTTAAAAGTGTAATCCAAAAATAAATAAGTTTAATGTTATTTGTATAAAGTTAATTTGTTTTGCAGCCACCCAAAAAGGACCCAAATTATTGGAATACAAAAAACAAAATAAGGGGTGGCGGTATGGCTATGGAAATAATTGGTCAAAGGCAAAGCATAGATCAAGATGGATTCCGTTCAATCCATAAGCTTAAAAAAGTGCTCCGGTTGAATTTCATGACATAAGCTGTGTTTTTTACCAAGCGAGTAGTTAAAAAACGACCGCTTATCATATGTATACTCGCTTAAATAACACAGGAAACTGTTACTCGCTTAAAAATTTGCCGACCAAACGAAAAAAAATGCTTCCAAGTTATGTTTCAATAATTGTATAAATTTCCTACAAAGGTGGCAACTATATCTGATTGATAGTCAATAGTGATGTATGAAATGAACATTTTTTGTACCAAATACTTTTCACGAAATACTCATAATTTGCTTCAGATCAATATTTCAATAGAAATACATTATAATTTAACAGGTAAGATAAACAAAATTTATCAAATATACTCATTATGTAAAACTATGTTGTTTGCTTAAGCTTTTAGCACTGAAAATCTTTTGAGTATCGGGTTTGTTTTCAGAACCGAGTCTCCAATGCTTAAAATCTGAAAATGTATGCATCACTAAGTGTCAGAACTTTGAATTTTATCAGAACATAAACAACGTTTTTGACTTTTCAGAAAATGCTTCCAAGTTTTAAAAAAATTCTTAAGCGAGTAAGCAGTCGTTTTTTGACTACTCGCTTGGTAAAAAACACAGCTATAGATAAGTTGTAGCAAATTAATACAATCGATTTATTTTTAATAATTGTTTTTATTGCAGCTTTTTGAAGCAGTTCATGCAGCATCTTTTTAAGTCATCAGAAGAATAAATATCTCACGCGCAACATGGGACCATAGATGCCAACCAAAATTCACACCCGAAATCACAGCAAAAAAATCACGCACATACAAAAAAAATCACGCAAAATCACACAAACAGAACAGAAAATCACGCAAAAATCACACACAGAACAGAAAATTAACTCAGAAGCAATTCCAATTTTACAGCATAAAAGAGCATTTAATGCCATACAATTTTACAAATAATGATATATTTTCTGTTATTTGGTAATTTTAGCAAAAGCTTATTGTTAAAAATTCATTAATATCTTATTTACTAGATCAAAATTAAGAAGATATGAAAATTTTTGGTAATTCAATATATTATATATCAGTGGAAATAATTTAAATTGTTTGAATTTGTAATATAAACTTAATATTAACTTTTTAAAAGTTTAAACTTTGTACCTGCGATAGCAATTTTCAATTGCAGTGTTGGGTTTGTTCGTTAATATACGTGTTTTCGCATTTACTTGAACGCACTCTTCAACAATAAAGTGAGTGATTAAAAAAATCACGCATGAGTGAAAAATCACTCGCTTCATTTCAGAAATCACACATTGTCACACAGCCCTCAAAAAATCACGAAAAGTGATTTATCACACGAAACTGGCATCTATGCATGGGACAATAATGTGTGAACACTTTATGTACTGATTCATATCGTTTAAAATTAATTTTATCCTATCTCGGTTAAAATAAAAACAAATTTTATCGCATTCAAAAATAAAGAAAAGGATATATTTTCAATTCAAAGAAAAATTGTATTTCTTTTTGAATTATTTGGACTGAATTCAACAGCTGATTTTGTTATTGGTGCGAGTAGTTCAGCTACACATTTTTTGTATGGTTAAAATATGTGTGCCAAACAGAGATGCCAGATCACACATATAGGAAAAAACTCATCAGATTTTTCCCACCGCTAGAACAAATATAATGACTTTTGTATGGAAAATTTTATATGGGACTGATGCGAATCACATCAGCACTCTTGACAAATAACGCGTTAGCTAACAGTTACGTGTCTAGCTGGGTTTTGGACTATCTCGTTCTCGTAATTTGAAACACGTGTTTGAGATGAAGCTCTAGTAAAAAGAGTTAGGTGCTGGTGATCGCTGCTGCAGACTGCAGTTGACATTTTTTTCCTTGCTGCGAATAAACATAAAAGCATGAATATTCGTTGCTTTTGGCGAATGTTGCGAATGTCTGGCTTCGTCGGACATTCATGTTTCACAGGCATTCGAATTCGTCATCGCTCGTACTCTACGGCATTCTTACCACAGCGATTAGTACATGTATTTGCGCATTAATTTTAATGCAGAAGGCACATTCGTTGCTCGTATTCTGACGAGACATTCAAAATGCCATTTGAATGCACTCAAGTTGTTCTCTGGTGTACACTTTTCTGTTTACATTAAAGTTCACTTCACACGAATACTAAATCGCAAACAGCACATATGCACAAAATATCGAATACACTGCTTTTTCCATAATTACGGAATTAAGCCCCTGGTTATTTTTTATTCAATTAGAACGTGTGCTTTGTTGAATGATCCATTGTGTTTTCGCCTTTAAACTAATTGATGTGTGTTTACCTTTTTAGTTTGTAGCGCCATCTGGAATGCGTGGTGAAAACTATAATAAAAATGTCGGCACTCGAAGCCAAGTTCATTTCATGCCAACCCAACCTTCATTTCCTTCTTTTTACAAAACCTTTCGTAGGTGAACGTGTGTTAATTTTAACGCTCCGCGAAAAAACTACAAAATATGTCTGAGACTTTGCAACTGCGTGGAACGCTTATTGGCCACAATGGCTGGGTAACCCAAATTGCAACCAACCCAAAGGATCCCGACACCATCATCTCGGCTTCCCGTGGTAAGTGTAGAGCAAAAGTGATAAGTCACTTTTGAAGTATTTGGTTAGGTTCTCTAAGACAATCTTTTAATATCGTTTCAATCCTTGAAGTAACATTTAATTAATCACGAATTCTTCATTTCACTTACAGACAAGACCTTGATTGTTTGGAAATTGACCCGCGATGAGGATACCAACTACGGTTTCCCACAGAAGCGTCTGTATGGACACTCTCACTTCATCAGTGATGTTGTGCTTTCATCTGATGGCAACTACGCCCTGTCTGGCTCATGGGACAAGACTCTGCGTCTCTGGGATTTGGCAGCTGGCAAGACCACTCGTCGCTTCGAAGATCACACCAAGGTGATGAGAACTGTTTCATTTTATGTCTGAGGGAATGTAGGGCAAAGATTTGAATTAATTTTGGCAAATGAATTCTATAGAACAGCACGCTTTGTGTTGATCAGGATAGGGCACAGTTTGAAAACGTAGTAGCTGGTGGTGCTATTTAAGGGTCCTGTTAAGCAAGAAGTAGAATTTATGAAAAATTTACAAATGTTAGGTGTAGCTATTTTAAACCATGGCACCACCTAATAAAAATAAGAGCCTATGCGAGGCAGAATTCTGGTTGAATGTTGTGGAGCACCTTGTACATGCAACAACAACGATCACGAAGTATCGTGCTACTAGCACAATTGGTTTCCTGTAAGTTTTTTAGCCGTTCAACTAAATTTTGATGATTTTTAATTTATTTTTTGTGTTCATTGAGTTAATTGCTGCTTTAATTTATTCCCTTAATAATGTGTATATTTCTATCATTACCCTATGTAGGATGTACTCTCAGTCGCCTTCTCTGCTGACAATCGTCAAATCGTGTCTGGCTCTCGCGACAAGACCATCAAGTTGTGGAACACTTTGGCTGAGTGCAAGTTTACCATCCAAGAAGATGGTCACACCGATTGGGTTTCATGCGTCCGCTTCTCACCCAACCACTCTAATCCCATCATCGTGTCTTGCGGTTGGGATCGTACCGTCAAGGTTTGGAACTTGGCAAACTGCAAATTGAAGAACAACCATCACGGTCATAATGGTTATTTGAACACAGTAACCGTTTCTCCCGACGGTTCTTTGTGCACATCTGGTGGCAAGGACTCCAAGGCTCTGTTGTGGGACTTGAATGACGGCAAGAACTTGTACACTTTGGAACATAATGACATCATCAACGCTTTGTGCTTCTCGCCCAACCGCTACTGGCTGTGCGTTGCCTATGGCCCATCCATCAAGATCTGGGATCTTGCATGCAAGAAGACTGTTGAAGAACTTCGCCCTGAGGTTGTCTCTCCCACCTCAAAGGCCGATCAACCACAATGCTTGTCATTGGCTTGGTCCACTGATGGCCAGACTCTGTTCGCCGGCTACTCTGACAACACAATCCGCGTTTGGCAAGTCTCTGTCTCCGCTCACTAAAAACAGCGGTAGCGTTTTTGCATTTTATGTTTGTTTTTTGTATTTTTACATACTAATGGGAAAATGTAAAAAATGTATTTGAAATGATAAAAAGTTGATTTGTTTATTATATAAACAAATAAATAACAAGAGAAAATAAATTAATTTTGTATTTATTCCTAGTAATTAGTTGATTTTTAGTTTTAAGTTATAAATATTGTTAAAATAAATTAGGATATTTTATATGTAACGAAATGGCAATATTTTTATTTTGAGCAAGGTTTTGGTTTTTGTAACATTGGGAAAAGTGGGGCCTTTAAGATTTTTGTTGTTTTCCTTTTGCTAGTTATGGTTTCTATGTTCAAATAAGTTGAGGCTTGATTTTTTACCGAATTAAAATTCTATATGAGAAATTATTTTCACTCTGGATTTGATTCCAAGTGTAAGCAATCGGTGGGTGTGTTAAAGCAGTTAAATTATTTAGCAGTTGATATTTCTATAGAACTATGGCGTATCATTGTTGATAAGGATCTTTTATGAAGGTTCATTCAAATAATTGCAAAACAATAGAGATAAAAAATGACTTATGAAGAAAATTCAAGTTCGGTGAAATAACGTCTAAATAAAAAATGCAATAACGCCCACAAAATTTCCACACAAATTTGGGCGTTATTTCATAATGAAATTAATTTTGTATTTATTCCTAGTAATTAGTTGATTTTTAGTTTTAAGTTATAAATATTGTTAAAATAAATTTGGATATTTATTAAAGCCCCAAAATTTTGGGCTTTATTTCATTTTATTTGGGCGTTATTTCATTTTTTATTTTGGGCTTTATTTCATTATGATTTCAACAATTATTAAAGTATATAAAAAAAATTTTGTTTATTTTTGTTTTGTGACGTCATTTGCGTGTAGATGACGTTTTTATGAAGCGATGCGAGAAGAGTATGACCATTTTGCTTGTAACCTTGTAACCTTTGCTTGTATGACAAACCAAAATATAATTATATGTAAAGCAAACACCTACGTCAAGGTAGTAACTTCGCTTTTTTTTTTAAATGAGCTTGAAAATAAAGTAACATATCGTTATGTTCTCAAATTTACAGCCATTTTTTAAACAATCAACTTTAAAGACGCGTTATTTTCTTACAAATAAAAAACTTGAAGTCACTACCTCAGCGTAAGTTTTTGCTTTATAATATTTATATTTTTGCAAAATATCAACAATTAGTTTAAAAATGCCCTTTTTATGAAATAATTGAGCAAGTAACAAGTAACAAGTAATAATTGAGCAATGCAGACAAGAGTTGCCACTTAAAATATTTTATTCTTCTAAATTTTTACTGAAAACCTGCCAAACTTTTTTGCAACCTATGTGCCAACGAATTTTACCATAAATAGACGGTGCACATAACCGTCCGTCTGAGACCACCATAAAGAACGTAATTACCAAATTTCGGTCTACATTCACTCTTTTGGATTCCAAGCCACCGATAAGAATGAAAAGAGTGCGTACAGAAGAAAATATTGCTGTCGTTGAGGCCAGTGTCGAAGAAAACGTTAATTTATCGATTTGTCTATGAAAATGAGGAAGGACGACGCGTTACCGTGAATAGAAATCGATACAGAACCATGATCAATGAATTTTTGTTGCCTAATCTTCAAGATATGGATGTTGAAATACGCCCTCAAAGACTTTTGAGTCGCAAAGTGGACCTCCAGAATGCCCTTTGTGCAAAATAGTCGTGGTGGCCATATGCCCGAAATTATATTTAAATGTTAACTGCTAAGAAATTATCTACCAAATAAAAATTTTTTTGGCTATTTCATAATTTGGCATGTGTTTTATTTTAATTTCAAATCAGCAAGCTCTTTATACAACTATAAATAAACAAACAAAAATTGGGCAATTTGCGACCTCAGGGCGGTAATAGTAATTATAATTGCAACAAACCAACCAAATTACCACAACCTACTTTCATGAAATAAAACTGCCACTTTTAGTCCATTTTTAGTAAGGAACTAATTCAAATTCAATTATTTCATGAACTTAAAATTTGGCAGTGTAAATAGGAGAGCGACACTAATGTTAATGATAGGTCTGTTTCCGTACTCACTTCAAGTAACTTGAAGTTACTCGAAAGCGTTTCCGTACACATTTTTCCAGCTCGAGAGAGAAGAAGAACAAGCAAAATGTCACTTTTTGTGGCTCTCTATTACTCGAACTTTACTTGAAAAATTTCTTCGAGCACGAATCTCGAGCTTCAAACAGCTGATTGCCAAAGTGATAAAATAAAATTGTTGCATTGTATTGCGAACAAAATGTATGCAATTGGTTAGAAAATTAATAAAAATAGTTAAAATTACCAAATCAACGCTTACGAAAACGTTTTAAATACAGAAACACAGCAATTAAATTTTATTGTTTTAAAAAAACAGGTGTTGTGCTTGAAACTTACTTGAAAGCGTTTCCGTACTTTTTGACAAATTTTCTCATTTTGACAAATAATCAAATTACTCTCTATTACCCGAACTTTACTTGAAGTGCGTACGGAAACAGACCTGATATTAACGGCGTTTTTACTCTTTGTAATAATGACATTTTTCCACTAATTTCTATAACGTTTGCTATCTTTGCCATGCTTCCTATCAGTGTAGAAACAGCTGAGCGAAGTTTTTCTATACTGCGACGATTAAAAATAGGTTCCGTTCGAATTGAGAACGATTGAATGGACTCGCATTTGATTTTAAGCTGTTTGACACTTTTACCATTTTTACCCGGAGAAATTTCTCGGACTAAAACTTGCAACTTTTGACAAGGAGGGGAAATGTTTTTCTCTCTCAATTGCACTCTCTTTTACCATTTTTTCGAGTACGGGAACGCTTCTCGGACTAAAACTGGTAAAAACTGGTAAATTGGACTAAAACTTTAGAGTACGGGAACAGACCTATTATTGCATATACTTAGAGACATTTAAATAAATATTAACGAAGTTATTGATAATTTTGCGATGATTTTGTCATATGATTTTGTCAGTAACAAAATTAAGATTTATGAAAGGTGCAGAGATCTTGATAAACAATCCCGAATGAATTTTGGCTGCTGATATCAAATATGGACTCTATTTTTCTCCATCAGTTCGAGTTTTTGGCAAAAACATGATAATTTTTTTTTCTGTTTTTTTTCTGATAATATTGCTATATCTATTATATTGATCTACCGATTTGTTTTACTATGACTGATTTCAACGAATAAATACTAGACCTTTCAATTTTTGCACATTCAATAACAATATATTCGACAGTTTCGAAGATATCGACGTTCAAAGACGAAAAAATTTCACAATTTTACGTGGGCTGCTCTTGTTAGATTTAGAGTTTTTATTTACTTTTCGCTGAGATATTATTCCAGAAAAAGGGAGAAATAAATAAATACGGAAATGTGCGTGTATGTGTCTGGGAAAAATGGTTCTTAAACAATTCAATAATTTCGATTCAAAAAAGTACAATTTATCTATTTGTAAAAAGGCAAAATTTTCTCAAATCGAAAATGTGTGTCTTTGATAATTTACCCCCCAAGATTTTTTCCAGATCCGCCCCTGACTAGAGGTGGAAAACTATCGATAATCAGCCCTATCGATAGTATGCGATAGTTTAGAAAAAACTATCGATAGTCTTAAAAGTTGAAATTTAGTATAAATCATTTTTAATTATGAAAACTAAACATAAATGTTCATACATAATAATATAAAAAAAATAAAATAAATGCATTTTAGGCAACTTAATTCAAATGTATTTATTTATAAAAACAACGTACAATATATAAATGAAAATTATCATAGAATATTGTCATACATTTTTATTGTTGCCTTTCTAGCCATTGATTTTTATTTAAAAAAATCAACATGTCAACATTTTTGGGTTTTAGTCTACCTCGTCTATCAGAAACAATAATCCCAGCTTTAAAAAACCGACAATCGATAGTTTTGAGCGACTATCGATGTTTACGATAGTCTCATACTATCGATAGTATCATCGATAGTTTTCCACCTCTAATACCTACCAAGTGTACAAAAAAAATTTCATTAAAATCCGTTCAGCCGTTTAGGTGGAGTTCAAACACTAACACCGTGACACAAGATTTTTATATATTAGATAATAATATTTATATTAATTATTTATTATATTTATATTATTATTTTGTGTTGCTGCTAAAAACTAAGTTCATAACTACTTAATCTACAATAAAATTTGGTGTGTGTGTGTTTTGTATCAACACAAAGATGTTTTCGAAAAATGGGTGTCATCCGCTCACGGACACGCCCACCACCCATACAACCCAAAAATTGGAAACGCAATAAATTTTCTTGAAAGCATGCACTATCGCTTTATGACAGGTTTTAGCTCAGATTGAGAAGCTTTGTATCATTTGAATGGCATCTTGGAAACTATATCAAGTTGTTGAAACAAGTTGTTTTTGTTTGTTTAAAATTTATTAATGTATTGTTTTGGTTTTATTTTTTCTTACATTTTATAATGCAAAAATTATTCTAATTTTTTTAATTTTGCCAAGTTTTTCTTTTGCATTTAAGGCAATCGAAAAGGTGTTTGGTCAATGATTTTATTAGGTTTTTATATTTTGTTTACAAAAAAATTTCTTATTGATTAGGTAATGGATTAATGCACACAGCAAAGTTGAAAGCAAAAACAATAAAAAACAACAAAAAAAAAAAAATGTACTCTTGTGAAATATTGTTCACAAACAAACGTTATTGGTATGAGAAAAAAAAAAACAACATTTATAATAATAGAAAAACTAAGAAAATTAGGAACAAATTAACAAAACAATCTCCACTTTTAGCAGAGTTGGGCGTTGGGCGGCCGATCTAAAACTAAAATATCAACATAAATTTAAGATACAAATCAGTGCTGCAGAATTTGCAGCGAATTTCTTTTTGGGCACTGTTTAAGATGGTTTACTTTGTTGTCTTGTCGTCGCGTCGTCTATTTATTGCTAACACCACTGTTCGAACGATTAACGTTTACGGTCGTTTTAGCTGCTGTTGCCTGCGTTACTGCAGAAGATTTGACCACTTTTGCAGACGATGAAGAACTAATGCGATACGTGCCGTTTCGAAAAACAATCACTAACACTGTTATATTATCAACAGAACCACGATGATATGATTGCATAGCTAAATTTTTGGCTCCATAATCAGGTTCGCTCAGGTGTTCTTTGATGAAGCTGCAGGCCTCCTCATTGCTGAAGGTATCCCAAAGGCCATCGGATGCAAGTATAAGAAATGAGGGCCTGTTGATAGGGAAAGTTAATATCTAGGTGAAAAAAATGTAAGTGTAGCGACAAAAAACAACTCACTTGTGATCATTAAGATCGAATGTCAATATATCTGGATTGGCTATGACTAGATTTTTGTCCTTCAGTGGATAATCGCCAAGAGCGCGTGATGTGGCTAAAATGCCGGCAACGCGCCAAACTCCTCTAAAAGCAATAAAACCACCTGCATCATGTATGCGCTTGCGTTCGCGCACCTTTAATATCAAGAGTGCAGAGAGAGAGTTAAAAGAAAAGTTTTTCATTAATTATAATAAGTAAAAACAAAACACCCACCTGCTGTGGCTTATGATCAAAAGACAGCGGTATAGCTATGCCGCGCGCATCAAACATAACGCCGCGTGAGTCGCCCACATTGGCCACAATCAATTTGCTGTCCTGTATTATGGCAATCAAAGCAGTTGTGCCGGCTATGTTGGTCTGTAAATTGTTAGCAAAAGAAAAATAAATTAGCTTTTATTCAGTTAATTTAACTGAAGACATAAAAACGCACCGTTTTTTTAGCAGCCTCCACAAGTTTGTAATCTGCTGATAGCACTTCGTCTGTGATCATTTTGCCAAAATTGATTTTTCCATTTTCAATATAACACTTGGCATCAAAGTTTGGCGGCGGAGCTGAGTTGGCATCTTTAGCATCTTTGTTGATATTATTATTGTTATTAAAAATGTTATCCTTGCCACGCATCAATGAATTGAGTTTTGATGTAAAAATATCCGGTTCTTTTTGAGCCGATTTTTGTTTGGAGTTGTTGCAATCGTCAGCGGTGCTGAAAATACGTTAAACAAAAATTATATAACTAGGTGTGCCCAAATCAAATTCTACTGACCTGTGTGCTTTTCTTATGCTTTCGCGCCGTCGCACATCAAGCGGTTCGTTCTCTTTATTGCTCTCATCCTTCCGGCTGGTCTTTCGTTTTAAATATGGACTTGCCTCATAGTCGCTATACTCAGCATGCGTTGACGTTAGATGCTGCTGGCTACCAAGCAGTTTTGTCGTTTCAATAATTTTATTATAGATATTTTTCACCAAAATATCTTTGGCAAAGTCGGCAGCAAACTCGCCGCCATGTCCATCAAATACGGCAAAGAAAGAAATTCCCGTGTTGTTGTTGACGTTTTCTTCGATTATAAATCTGCAGGGAGTATAAGAAGTAGAGAGACAAGAATTGATTTATTAATAGCGCTATTTACTTTTGGATAAACACGAATGTTTTGTATCTACAAAATAAATATAATATTATTAGATAGATATATGCGTTTGTTTTCAGACGCCAAATTTTTTTTTTGTATGATTTACTGTTGGAACTTTTAATACTTATAAAATATATTTTCTGAAATTGAAAGTGGAAAATACCCAGACAATATTTTTGTTTTGGCAACAATGAATAAGCTTAATTCAAAGTCGAATTGAAATAGAAATGAATTTTTGTCTTGCTTTGATTTTGAGTAATTAAGTGTGTTTTACTAAAATTAATTTCTAGTTTAAAAATCAAAAGATTTTAATTTTGATTTATTTGGTATATTTTCTTAAATTAATATCTAGTTTAAAAATCGAATAATTATTTTCAACTGTTAAAAGCAAATTTATAGACAATCGATTAGATAGCGTTTTGCGCCTGGTATTTAATTATTATTTGGCAATGGCTGGCAATTAACGTTTAGGTTTATTATAAGTGTTGAGAAAGACAAATTATTTAATTAAATCAAAAACATTTTTTTTCTCTCTTGTCTTTTGTGTTTCTGTGAATATTTCTACAGAAACAACTGAAACAATTTGCACCATTCCTTTAGAGCGTAGACATTTTGGATTTGAAAAAATTAGTGAATATTTGAAATAATATCTTAAGTACAGTTTCTTTGCCTCTTCCATGCTTTAACGATGAGCCCAATCATGAAACATTTTCTCCCGGGAGTTGTAAAAGGGAGTTTCCGGTTTTAAGATAAAGTTAAAATAATTTTTGGTATTTTTTAATGCAATTTTGTTCATCAACCGCCAATATTGATGAGTGAAAAATAAAAAATGAGATAAATTTATATGCTATATTAAAACCGGAAACTCCCTTTTACAACTCCCGGGAGAAAATGTTCTATGATTGGGCTGGATGTTTTTAATCTACGGGTTTAAGTCTTAGCATTTGAGGCTTCAACACATGTTTTTCAGCAGTTCAATCCCCATTGAATATTTGTTTCGTGAGTACAAAGCACATTCTTCCAAAATTTCGAACGCTTTTAAGCCGCTCGAAAAAAAATTTAAGGATCGACAAGCGGTCGATCAAAAGTAAAATTAAACATTAAGTCTGATGCAAAATTATTCTGGAGCTTTGTAAATACAAAACATAAGATTGATTCCTATCCTTCTTTTATGAAATAAAAAAATGTAGAATCTGATAATGATTATAGCATTTGTAACTTTTTTTGCTTACTTTCTTCAAGTCGACTTACTCATCTTTTGATAATGGTAGCTAGCTTTTAAATGTTTATTCTGGGGATATTTGTCTCCCAATAGTTGAAAACAAAACAGTTTTATCTTATCTTAAAGATCTTAAAAGTTCGTATAAAAGTGGTCCCGACAACATTCCGTCTTGCATTTTGAAATATTGCTGTGAAGAATTAGTAACTCCAATCACTTTGCTTTTTACCTATTCCTTAAGGGCTTACTATTTTCCAACTGTCTGGAAATCCTCATTCATTATCCCATTGCATAAATCTGGTAATAGATCTTTAATTGATAACTATCGTGAAATTAAGTGCTTTGCCCAAACTTTTTTAGGTAATTATTACTTCACAATTATCACATAGTGTTAAGTCTTTGATGTCCTCATGTCAACATGGATTCCTCTGGGGAAAATCTACGTTCACTAACCTACTTGAATTTACATCTAAAAGAATAGAAAATTTTGGGAAAAGTTTACAGATTGGTGTTATTTACACGGACTTTAGTAAGGCTTGTGTGGTTGTAAATCACAAACTCTTGGTTCTTAAATTATCTTTGATTGGATTTCACACAAAAATGGTGAGATGAATCGAATCGTATCTAAGTAATAGAACACAATATATTCTATTTAAATTCGTGAAATCATACGAGTTTTCCGTTATCTCTGGGGTACCCCAAGTAAGTCACTTTAGGCCTCTTTTGTTTCTACTTTATATAAATAATTTGCCATCGGTCATAAAGCATTCTAACATCTTGATGTATGATGACGATGTCAAATTATTCCTTTCTTTTAAGAATGAATTCGATGGTTTATTCTTGCAAATTGACATCAACAATCTCCATAGCTGCTGTAGAATAAATCTAATGAATCTTAATATGCAAAAATGTAAGCACATGATCTTCTCGCGAAAACCATTCTTAAAGTGTAATTTCAAAATTTGTGACAACTCATTAGAATCCTAAGATAGTTTTCATCATCTTTAAGTTACTATGGATTCTAAACTATGATTTCGAATTCATATAAATAAAATAATAAATAGAGCAAATAGTACCCTAAGATTTATTAAACGTTGGGCAAAAGAGTTTAATCATCCTTCTATTACCAAAACTTTATTCACTTCTCTAGTTCGGTCTGCTTCAATTCAATTGTATGGTGCCCACGATACGGTTGTTGCATCGATGACATTGTATATGTTCAGAAAAATTTCTTTTTGTTCTGCCGAAATAATCTTTATTGTAATACTAACTTTTATCTATCATCTTATGAATATCGGTTACAGCTATTAAATCTTACTACATTAAAAATAGGAGAGTTATGCTAAATGTTAGTTGGATAATTAAGCTTTTACATGGACATATAGACAGTCCATATTTATTAAGTAAAATTTACTTTAATATTCCACTTCGTCCTAGAAGATTTTTTGAGCTACTTTTTATGAACTTTTGTAGAACTAATTACTTGCAAAATGAACCACTAAGGCCGCGCTCATGGTGAACGCGATTCAGACAGGCAGGCAGGCTGAAATCTGTGTGAAAAAACGAGATGCAAATAGCTATCTATATCGCTTGTTCACATTGCCTGTCTGCCTGCCTGTCTGAATCGGCGTTCACTATAAACGCCGCCTAAGAAGCGCTTGCGGAGACGTTAATTCCATTTCAGATGTTAGGTCTGGTGAAAATTTTTTAGGATGGTATATAACAGTGAAATCTGTAATTTCAACCCATGATTTCTTTGATATAACAGCATTTTTTTCGAGTGTAGAAAAACTGATCTTATTTGTTATTGTAACACACAGGTTTTTAGTATCTTTATGACTTTTTTTAGTAGTAGTATAAATCATATTTAGACGATTTGTTATGGTTTCATTGCATCTACGAGTTAAACTTTTTACAAACTTTTGGCATCTGCCCTGGGGAATTGCGTACCAGGATTCTTGGATACCAGGCCAAACAAAACTATCTGCATTTTTGTATTTCTTCTTTCCGATCGTAACGTTGACATGATTCCAAAGGTTTTTATTGGGTTCAGATTGGGAATTTGCCTGATCAGCTCAGAACTACGACTTATTCCAGCAACTATCTAATCTTTGACTACTTAAGCAGAGTATTTGAAATCATTATCGAGCATAAAGATCCAATTTACAGGTAAGGAACGATATGTGATTGGTTCCATCGTATTCTGGAGTATTCTTAAAAAAACAAATTTCTTCATCATGCCATTTATTTTGTCAGTGGTCCAAGAAAATGTGGCCCAAACCATTAGGGAGTGTGGGCGCATTTCCTCCTCCATCGTGCTTAATTCTTTTTTTATATAATTGGAATCAAATTTTTGGATTTTGGGCGATGTAAAAGTGTTTCCTCGTCTCCACAACACTCTTAATGAACTCTTTTTAATAAAGGGTCCCTATTTGCTGGGGCGTTCAAGATGCTGCCGGTCTCTAAGAGAACCGGTTTATAACCGAAATCGGTTATCTGGTTTATTTTCCCAAAACAACATTCCAGAGCAATGTTATTTGGGACAAAACAAAAAAACAACAAAAACAAATTGGCCATTTCAGCCCTTGAAAGGACTTTGACCGAGCTTCTTATGATCAATTGTGTTGTGTGTGTTATTAAATGTTTTGTACACAATTAACCGAGAACTGGACCTACACGTTTTATGCCGACTCCGAACGGCTAAAGTTCAAGAAACTTTACATGGCATTATTTACTCTCTGAGGTTTGCCATTGTCTGCAGAGAGGTGGTGACCGATCAGAAAAATTTGTTATTGAAAAAAAACTTTTCGCCGCGGCTGGGTATCGAATCCGGGCTCCGAGCATGCTAAGCCACACACTTAACCTGTATGTCACGGTCACCACAATGTTATTTGGGCGTCCCAAGTTCTTTTATAGAAACAACTTGTTGGTGTGAATAAGAACAATCGGTAGACTTATTCACCCACCTCTCATATAAATTAAATCGGTAAACTAAAGCATAGGCAAAATTTACCCAACAAAGCATCACATAGTAATACAATTTGGTAGTTTTAAAGAAAAAACTAGTAGGTGCGAAAAAGAACTAAATCGGCCAACTAATACGTCCACCTCTCATATAAGCTAAATTGGTAATCTGGTTTATTTTCTCAAATAAAGATCCCAGATTAATGCAATTTGGTGCACCTAGTTATTTTCTAGAAAAAACTAGTAGGTGGGAAAAAAAAACCAAATCGGCCAACTAATACACCCACCTCTTGAAGAATATTTACTAAAAGAAAAAAATGTTAAAAAAAGTCGATTTAAAAAAACGGCCAATGTCATGTCCCTCCTTAATTGATCATTGATCCACACTTAATATAGAATGACAGAAAATTGACATTTATAATTAAAATTTTAAATTGATTTTTTTGTTAATAACGTCAGAAAACACATTAATATCGAAAATGAATATGACACAATCAACAAAAAAAATAAATACTACAAAATGCGCCGCTAAGCTCGTAAATAAATTGTGATCATCATTCATTTTACAATAGTTTGTGTTACTTTTTTTGCCCCGTTAATTTAGTTTGGTTTTCCATTTTAGCCACTCGAGTTTTGCTGCCGACCAAAAGGGGTGATCAATCACATGCACTGTAGACGCTACGACAATTATATGCATAAAACAGACGAAGCATTGCATTCTGGCCGCGAAAATGTCTTCGTTGTTTTGTGGTGAGAAACCGGCTAGTCTACATATTGGACCGGCTTCTGCTGTTTCTAGGCTGTCTGGCAACAGTAGAAGTCAAGAGTATTACATTAAATTTTATATCATATCAAACCTTGTATTATTTTATTCCATTCCATAAGAAATGTTTTGTTATAGTTTTGTTCTAGTGATTTTTAAATGATTAAATTTTTAATTAAAAAAAAAAATTGAATACAAAACATATATCAAGGATACATTTGATAAGCATAACACAGTGACCAAGTGAGTGGTGAAAAAGAACGAAATGAGAATAAAACAAGTAAAGAAAGTCTAAAGTCGGTCTAGGCCGACTATGAAATACCCTAAACCCACTTTTCAAAAAAAAAAAAAAAAATTTATTGTAAATGGGCGTGTCCGTGGGCGGATGAAGTCCATTTTTCTAAACCATCTTTGTCTTATCATAAAAAATATACGTGCCAAATTTTAGCTCTGTAGGTTAAACACATGCTTATTTATTGCGTTTTCAATTTTTGGGTTGTATGGGAAGTAGGCGTGTCCGTGGGCGGACGATGTCCATTTTTCAAAACCATCTTTTTTTTGTTATAAAAAACATGCGTGCCAAATTTTAGCTCTTTAGGTTAAACACAGGCTTATTTATTGCGTTTTCAATTTTTGGGTTGTATGGGAGGTGGGCGTGGCCGTGAGCGGATGACGTCCATTTTTCAAAGACATCTTTGTGTTGATATAAAACACACACATACCAAATTTTATTGTTGTAGACTTATTATGAGCTGAGTTATGCAGTTTTAAATTTTTGCGTTGTATGGGAGGTAGGCGTGTCCGTGGGCGGATTCCAAAAATATTCAATAGTGCAGATCCTTGGGTTCATGTGACCATGTATACCAAGTTTCATCCAATTATCTCAACTCCTTCTTCTTATCCTGTGTATACGGACAACACACAGACGGACGGACGGACGGACGGACATAGATAGCTCGACTCACGTGGTGACGCTGATCAAGAATATATATACTTTTTTATACCGGACTCGCTTCGTTCTATGCGTTACAAACGTTTGCACAAAGTTAATATACCCTGACCTTTCAGGTTTAGGGTATAATAAAACAATTTTATTTTTACGCTTAGAAATCTCAGCGCTGTTAAATGACAAATTTCACAAATATTTTAGTTGCAAGCCATAGATAAAAAAAAAAAAACACAAAATAAGAGGTATAAATTAACATATTCAAATAAATGCAATTATAATACAATAAGCAAACCAATAGAAAATATAAAAGAAAGAGTAAAAGTTTTGTATCTATTTTGTTCCAAATAGAATATTTGTGACAATAATTTATGATTTGAACTAACCTTAGAATTTTATTGATGCATGGTTCAAGCTAATTGAAATTGAATTGTTTTTAGGTTTCATTACAATTGTTATTTGATTCAATTAATAGCCTATAATGGACATTTTTGACACAATGATTTATGGGGTAAATAATGCGCAAAGAATAACCGATTAACTTCAAGGCTGGTATATTGAGCACAAGCCTGATATAAACATAAACATAAATAAATAAACAGCATATACTATACATAGTATATAAATGTATTTTAAGAACATTTAAGTGTATTAAATTTGATACAAGTTTTAATATTTTTGAGTGTCCTATAATTAGGTCTGATGAATACTACCAGATGTACGCAAAAAACAAGATCGTCATCAACATTATTGCGACAATAGCAGAAAACATCACCAACATCAGATGATCTTCATAAATTTAAGCTAAATATTTTTAAATTTTCTCAATTTTTAATTTCATAAACACCAAACTTTTTTTCATCATTGTTGTTTGTTTTCTTTGAAAAATTTTTTAGACTTTGTAGATTATCGTATTATTTATTATTACAATAAAAATATATCTATGTGAATTTTTCTTGGTGGGTTTGAGTTGTTGTATACATAAGAGATTTGGTGATTTTTGCGGTTTATAATAGATAACTTTTGCATTAATAACTGAGCAGTCTAGATAGTTGTTTTGTGTCAATGCATAAAATTGAATCTATAAGATAATATTACATTTCAACAAATTTTTACTTTTAACACGGAACTATTTAATTTTTGTTTAACAATGCTTTCCAAATTTTCATAAAAAAATAGTTTTAAAATAAACTTATAAAAAATAATAAACTTAAAAAATGTTTTTAATTTATTCCTACTCTCAGAAAAATTTCAACTGTAATATTAACAGTCGTAACAATCGGTAACAGTCTGTTTTCTAATGGTACAGGAAATTATTTTATTGGGTATTCGGTCTTACATTTTCAATAAGATGAGAAGCGTTAAGCCAAAAGACCAGTTGTGGCTTAATGAGACTTGCAGGATTGCAGTCAGTTCCAAAGAGGAAGCCTTTCAGAATTGGCGTTTTAACAAAAATGCTGATAGTAAAAGCCTTTGCAACGAGGCTAGGAATCGGTGTAATGCAATTCTAGGCTGCGAAAAGTTTCTTCACGAAACTCGCGTAAGGGAACAGGTTCTGCTCTGTCCCAAAGGAGCAAAAACTTTTGGCCATTTGTTAAGAGAGTAAAGAATCAGACATCATCGTCGATTCCAACTCTCTTTAAAGATGTCCAAATATTCACTGACTCGGCTGATAAGGTGAACCTATTGGCTGGACTGTTTGCACAGAACTCCACAATCCCGGCTAGCAATCAGTCCCTGCCCTTCATAGAAGGTTAAACTTTTGTAATGCAGGAGATATACTTTCGAACAGAAGCAGTCAAAAGGGTCCTCGCAAACCTCAATATAAAAAAAGCCTCTGGTCCTAATGGCATACCAACAATTTTGCTTAAAGTATGTGCTTCTACTCTGTTTCGGCCTTTGCGTAATATCTTCAACATCTCTTATAGGACAGAAGGTATTTCCATCTTGTTGGAAGGTAGTTAATGTCGAGTCGGTACCAAATAAGGGCGATGCCACGAACTCTCCAAACTACCGACCCATTGCGATATGTTCAATACTCTCCAAAGTCATGGAGAGTGTAGTAAAATTCAACCTTGTGAATTATCTGAAGCACAACGAATTGCTTAGCGACCGCCAGTATGATTTCCGAAGGGCCCGCTCTACTGGTGACCTTATGGCGTTCCTCACCGAAAAATGGAACGAAATGAAATTTAAAACAAATTTTCACCGTTACTACTCCAATTTTTCACCATCGGACTAAATTTTTACCCGTCTTCTAATCAACACAATGCTTACGCATTTATAGGGGCATCCCCTGAGCGTTGGTTTAAGCTATAAAAAACAAATTAAAAAAAAAAACAATTTCTTAGTTCATAGCTGGACGGAAATTAAAATTCAATAACAAATATAAACAACATGTTTGTGCCCAAATTTTCTGACGGTTTTTGAGATGAGCAGTACTTTAATATGCTTTGCTACTGTTAAATTAACGGTATGAACATCTCGGTTGAAGTTTGCATGACTGGCATGCATGCAAACATGCAAGTACAAGGAAGTATGTTCGTATCCCCACTGAGTAAGTATCAACATTTTAATATAAATATTGTTGGAATTCCGATTCTATGTTTCATTGACTGCTTGAACTGAAACAACCTCCGAAAAAAGTTAACGCTTGCATTTCAACAAAAAAAATGTTGTCTTACATAGAATATTTTATTTATAAAAAAACTCGCGTGTAGTAACGTACACGTGGCAGAAGTGAAACTTCTTTAACAGTAAGAAATAAGAGAGATTTTAGTGTGAAATAGAGAGAGAAAGTATCTGAAAAGAAATTCAATCAATACGAAATGGAATAATAATTTGTTGATTCAATATTTGCATCCAGGGACCGTACCGGCTATGGTTTTTGTCTTGTCGAAAGTGTCACATATTAACTTTTATCTCTTAATTTTTATTTTTTCCGACAAAAATTCAGTTTTTTATGCCTTATAGTTTTTTTGGGCAAAAATAACAGTTATTTTCTGCCGTTTATTTTTTCGGTCAAAAATATTAGGTAATTTAAATTTGTTCAAGTCATTTTACCGATAAAAAAATTTTGATATTATTATTTTCATCTCATCGGTGAGATATTTTACACATGGTGTCAACAGTTCAATCTGTCAAGCGGCCTTTCAGAAAACACAAATTGCTTGATATTTTTGACCGAAAAAATTAAAGTCACAAAATAACTGCTATTTTTGACCGATAAAATAAAAGCCATAAGTAACCTTTATTTTTCCTCGAAATATACTAGGCAAGAAATTAACTTTTAAAGAATCAGTTTCAAATTTAAAAGCGACTTAATATTCGTGAGGCAGAGGACATTTGTAACATAATGGTATATTTGAAAAAATCTTTCGAAAATTTTTTCATTTGAAAATTGTAAAATTATTATTATTAATTATTAACAGTTATTTTCGGTACTTGTTTTAGTTCAGTTGGTGTTTTAGTTGCTTTCGAATGTGTTTGTTTCAATGTAGAATTTTTGAAAATGATATAAAAAACTAAGAAAAAAATCATGAAAAACATCATTATCTTTAATTCAATTGCAAATTTATACAAATTTTTGATGCAGATTGAAAGAACTTTTTCAGGCCTATAATTTGAGACAGTTTATTTATTTACATCTATTACACTAGCCAGTATATATACGGAAAACATGATTTTTGGAGGTTTTTGCAAAATGGTTTAGCTCACTGACGGATTTTGGTACAGCCAAAATATTTTGGGAATGATCATTGAATACATCAAGGTTCATTTTAAAATGGGTGCAAATGGAACTTTTTTTTCTTTATACAAGTCGAGGCACCTTAATATATATATGTTCCCAAACTTAAAAAGGGGGCTCCAGGAACGAAGATTTGTGACGAATGAACAGGTTGAATTGAAGACTGAAACGTATTTTGGAGAACTTGAGAAATTTTTCTATTCAAAAGGCATCGTAATGCTTGCAAATCGTTGGAATAAGTGTATCCAGCTGAAAGGGGACTATGTGGAAGAATAGACAATAATTTTGGCAAAAATCGTGTGTTTTCTATGTACGACCGGCAGCAATTTGAACCTAGTAAGCTGATGCTTCTATTTGATTTTATATCTGGAGTTACTAATAGTGAACATATCTCTTATAAAATAACATTGAATGGCCCAGTTAGGCAAACTAGATATAGAAAACTTCTAAATGGTTACCAACTTCTCACAATTTATGTTTAAAAGGCACCCATAAATGGTTGCTGTCACAATATTGAACAACATCTGCGATTGTTACTCTAATTATTTGTTTAAAAGGAAAAACTAATTTAATCAATTGTGTTGTGTGTTATTAAATATTTGTACACAATGCGAAGGAATCCTTTATTAAACTCACTATAGTGAGAAAAAATCAAACAAATTCAAGCTTGAATTAAAACAAAACATGCTTCGGTTTGTGTTTCTATTTTAATCAGAGAGCAAAAACACAAAAAATGTTTGTGATCTCAAGAAGAAACAAACGGAACAAAAACATACTGTTCTTTAGAGTTAATTTACGCTCCCTGCTTAGTTCATGTTTAACCAATTGAAATGGAACCTCAATATAGCACTAAATGCGCCTTAATTGGTTTAAGTACTCTAAATTGTAGAAGAAGAGAAGGGCATCATCAAATATTTTCGAAGTCAGTTCGAAGCTTCGGAGTCAGTTTCATTTTCATGAAAACCTTCATTGAACTGTCTTTGAACTGAACGAACCTTTATCCGGTTAGTTATTAAAATTTTTTGAAGCCATTTTTTGTGATAAATTTTATATTTTCTTTACCATCGTAATGCAATTTTATTATGCCAGTTTTTAAGAAGTAAACAAGAGTAAACAGCTCTGCTTGATGAAACAATATAAAATAACAAATATAAAATAAAAACAGTTGATCGATAACTGGATGTACTTGTTTTGTGTCGGATCAGAGAGTTTTTGACTGTTTTTACTTAAATTCATTTGCTGCAAATATTGCAAAAACTTTTTAATGCAAAATAAACAAAAAAAAGGACTTGCTTAATATGTATTCTAAAATACAATACAAATAAATTCTTAGTAAAAAATTTTAAAAACTTTCATAACCATGTCAACCACCATCAATTGGAAATTGGATGCTTAAATTCATGCAGGTTTGTTTTTCTTCATCAGCTCATTCAATGAAAAACACTACGTTGTGACTGATTACAAGTGTGCAATGGGTGAACAAAACAACAGCAGATGCAGTCATAGCAACAACCACAACCGCAAGTTTTACAATTTTTATTACAATTAATACAATTCAATGAACTTTTAGGTTAAATATTTATAAATATAATCAAAGGAACGATCTCAAACTATTAAAGATCAGAGCTAGTCGATTTATTTTAAGCTATAATCAGCTGATTTTATTCATTAATGCTGTCCCATAGTTATTTCAAAATGTAATCGCAACAGAGAGTACGTAAATATAAAATAGTTAAACTTTAATCTTAATGAGTCAAATTAAAAAACGAGTAAAAAAATAATTGCCATCGGAATACATGAGCTGATGAAATTCACGTTTTATTTGAAACGACTTACGTAGGTAAGAGATTTATTTTTTTTTTTTTGCTTACAATTTCAGGTTAATTGTTTTGTTTTGTTTTAAAATAAAATGAATTTTCAGCTTGAAAACACATCAATAAATCTAAAGAGGACAGACATGAGAACCGGCTGATATTATACGCGATATTTTAATTATTTAAAACACTTGACGATCTTCATTTAAACAAATTATTATTTTTTTTAAACTAATAACAGTTCAAGTCAATTAG
The DNA here is from genome assembly GCA_958299015.1 of Tetanocera ferruginea. Lineage (NCBI taxonomy): Eukaryota > Metazoa > Arthropoda > Insecta > Diptera > Sciomyzidae > Tetanocera > Tetanocera ferruginea. The sequence continues at coordinate 124,087,887 of OY282641.1, read as the reverse complement.
TTTTTATGTACATGAAAGCCGGCTTATATATTGTCATTTAAATATCATTTAAGCTAAATTACACTGCCCATCAAATATGTGTAAAATTTACTGCTTTATGAGGTTTGTTGAAAAAGTGTAGTTATTTAAATACTACCATTTAAGATACGCTTCTTGACTGTTGTTGCAGATCATTAAAGTTTGCTCTAATTAACGGCAGTATTTAAATCCACTTTTTTTTTGCTCTGTTTATGTTTATATTTCTTTAGTTATGAATACAATAAACAAAACAGTTATGAATACAAAACATTGTTATTGTAACAATGATTGCCTGATTGTGTCAGTTGGCTCTATTCCAATGACAAAGTTAAAAGCAAAAAATTAATTCTTGGAAAAAGACAAGCGACAAGTGTGTAAAAACTTTTAATAATAAAAATACAAAATTGCAAAGCTGTTGAGTCTAGGCGATGAAATTAAATTTTAATTTATTAACTTAGTTCAGTAGTTCTGATGGCGTAGTTCTGATGGCGGACTACTGAAATACTTTTCTTATTCTTAGGAAATTTCCATGTAGTCAGAGTTTGTTCCTGTTTTTTAAAACATATTTTACGCACACTGAAACCCTAAATCATTATATCTTCCTCAAGAAAGCTATATATACTACTCGAGACTAACCAGCGAATTTCGTAATGGAAAAAAAGTTGATTAAATAGTGTTTGAAATTGTGTTCTACCAATGGAATTTCTTGTTCGGATGCATTGAAAATGTTTCAAAATGCCTATGAGGAATCTCCTCTTTCACATACGCAGGTATTTGAGTGGTACAATGTGTTTAAGAAGTTAACAACTTGCCTCACTGTTCATCAGTGATGTTGTCTGTTTTCTTCGATTCTTAAGGTGCCGTGTACTCGAAATTCCTTCGGCAAGGTTAGTCGGTCAACGCAAAATATTATTTGAGTGTTTTGAAGCGTGAATTTAAAGAATATTCGGTGAAAAAGGACAGAAATATGGAAAGACAATTTCAGGTTTTGGCACCGCGTAAAGCACCAGCTCATACGCCAGGCATTGAATTCGATTATTTGACCAAAACACATGTCAATATCGTTCATCAAATGCCATATTCGCATTGTCTGACTTTTTTCTATTCCCCAACTCAAGCTGTCGCTTCGTGGAAAATATTTTGAGATGATTGGAAGTCGCCAAAGAAAATTCGCAGAGGGATTTAAGGCCATTCTGAAATCGGTATACAAAATTTGCTTTCAAGATTTTTGTATTTGTGGCATATGGGCATCTCCCAAAAAAGGTCCACCAAAGTGAAGAAAACCATTAAAATAAAGCACTCTAACAGCTTTTAACTTTATCTTTTTTTATGTTGATTAGTATTACTGCTATGTAACTTGAATTTAACTTATTATGATTTATTTTTATTAAAATTTATAATGAACATCTTTACTGTATTTTACTACTGGTGGAAAAATTTGTCGCGTCCGTATTCGTGCTATATCTATTTAAAAAAAGGCAAAAGATAATTCTCATATTTCATAAGTTTACGAAGAAAATTTATCCTTTGACCTCCATTAACATGTAAATTATATATAAAAAAAGTTCTCAACATTAGTTAAATTTTGCATATTTCTATACGAGCTTAAAAACATTTCTATTTTTTGTCGCGTCCGTTCCATTGTATGATTGCTTATTACTTTGTACTAATTTGTACTAAATCTTGCCAATATTTTTATAAAATGAATCACTCTTTCGTCGCGTTAGAACACTTAAATACATATCGGCTCATTTCGTTTCTTTCTTGTTTTTCGAGTAATTAAAACCGTGCGAATGTCGCGTCCGTGTCACTGGGAGATGCCCATATGTGTATCGCCTCCGATGGTGATTCTTTTGAAGGTGCTGAAATAAATATTGAAGAAAAATTAACCGTTGTTGTTTCATTTACACATTTAAATTTTGAACAAAAGATACTGTAGTAATTTTAACTGATATTGGTTTAGTTAGCAGTTCAAACGCCAAATATATTCATGATATAATGTAGCTAAAGGAAGATCATAAATTCTGGCTGTTTTTAAAAACATATAAAGCGTTTAGGAAAATCCTTAAGGTTCCATGAAAAACATCATAGTCGAAGATCAAAAAATCGTTTAGTCAGAGTCTCGTTTAGTTTAGTCTAATGGTCAGTATATCTTGCTATAAGGTGGAACCCTCTGGGATGACATGGACATGATTTTAAGGCATGTGTTAAAAAACCACCTTTTACCTTAACAAATAAAATAGAGAAGATAAGCATGGCTAGAAGTTCTGGCAAATTCATATTGTGGAGGTTACGATTCAATACAAATACGACTGAGAAAACTTTACGTCTTATTTCAAGGAGATGAAGGTAAATTTGGGCACAACGATCGTCATAGGACGGAATTGCGGACAGATCCTAATTGATATTTTTCCACACTTAAACAACAAAGCGAATTGGCCACTTTAACCCTTAAAAGGATTTTGAAGGAACTTCTTATGATCAATTGTGTTGTGTGTTGATAAATATTTGTACACATTTGATCGAGAACTGAACCTATATGTTTTATGCTTATTTCTATATGTTTTATGCTAATGTCATGTTTTCTAGAAGCTTAACATGGCATTGTTTTCACTCCAAGGTGTGCCATTGTCTGCAGAGAGGTGACTCACAGTGTAACGAGTTCTATGGGATGAGGGACAAAAATAAAAGGAACCATCGTAGGATGAAATTTAGCATGTGTAATTTTTTCATAAATATACAACGCCACACCCTTCACCCACCTTTAATCAAGAGCGGCCAAACCCTTCGCCCACCTCCCATACAAAACGAAGATTAAAAGAGCAATATCTCCAGTTGTTGAAAGTGCAAGGAAGAAAATGAAATTGATTTTTATTAAGTAGATATTAATCACATATATATTTGCTCAGTTTCGCTAAAACATGCAGTAGGTAAAATGCCATAAAACCCTTAATTTTGATTTGTCCCAGCAGAATCTTCGGGAATGTGTTAAAAAAAGAGTTGGTTTAAAACAAATTGAAAAATTAAAAAAGAAACAAAACCAACAAATTCAAAAATTAAAAAACAAGTTTTTTGGATTTTAGCATCTTTTTTGTGGAATATGAAAAATGTTTTGTTTATATTTTTTAGTATATTTATTTTGATAAGAACTTGGCAAATATGTCCTAGTGAAAGAATTATATTAAAATTTTTCCGATTGTGCAAAATATTCAGTACAAAAATATAAAAACTTAACTTAAATACTTAAAAACTTAAATACAATAAAATCAATATGATCCCTGAAGTTCAGCATAATATGCTGTTATAATTGATAATATATCATATTATGATCAAGGGGAATGCCTAAATCCTTTTTCAAATAAAATCACCTGACATCGGGAAATATTCAGTGAAAGGGTCACTTCGAGACAGTACTACAGGGCACTACTATCAATTGCAGTAGTTAAAAGACATTGCTTAATGCATCGGAACAACATCAGATCGTCCGCGAAGAGAAAGCACTGTCTGTGTTTTACAAATGTAGGAATATCGTTAGTTAAGAAAAGGACTGCTGACGTTATGCGTATCACGTCAGAGAAACATTTATTAATTTTAACTGGATAATGCCGTTTTTGAAGAATGGATTTAATCAATTTTAGTAGGTTTGAGATGAATCCTAACGCTGAGAGTTTAGCAAGTAGAAGTTTATGATTTACTTTGTCAAACACCTTTTGTAAAATCTTCAAAAATTACATCTATTCAAAAACCTTTGGAGAAGTTTTTAATTATATATGTACAGAATATATTTAAATTATATTTAGTAACTGTCGATCTACCTCAAACGAACCTATGTTGACTTGAAATTAAAAAACTTGAATTCAATTTTAATAAGTTTTTCTTAAAGCTTAAAAAAGGTTCATTTCAGTTTGAAGTTAAGTTATATAGTTTTATTTGAATGGAAAATGCAAACAAAATTATAAAATGTTAATAAAAACGTTCAACTTTATTGAGTCGTGTAGTAACAAAAATTATTTTTTTGCTTCTACACGACATTTCTGATCTTGCTTATTGAGACCATAAACTGTCGAATGACAACAAATTTGTTGTATTTGGAGCCAGGAACATGTCTGATTATATTTGTATTGATTTGACTTAAAAATTAGTACAGTGAGATAAATAAAGGTCTTTGAGCGTACAATTTAAAAATTTTATAAACATAGTAATCAACAGGAACAGGTTTATTACCCATGAAAGTGGTTCAAGTTCAGTTTTGACTTTTTTAGTTTTGGCTTTTAAATGGTTAAAGTTCAATTTTTTCTTTTTTTTAGTTGCTTTTAAAATTACGTATATTTAAACGTGTCACACAAATTCAAAATATAGTCAAATTGGTTAATTTGCATTGTGAATTTTTAATGAGTTTTGCGACAGACGCAATTTCTTAAGGCAATAACCGACAAAATTTAAAAATAATTATACAATTTTTCTTTGTTTAAATAAGAAACATTGTTTTACAGCCGCATAATGCAACATTTTATGAAAAATTGTAGAATTTATATTTAAGATATTCTTAAATGGGTATATAAAAGTTACTCACCGATCTTCCATACGCGGACGTCGACCTAGTATGGCAAATGCTGCACTCTGCTGACGCACCTCTTCCCAACATTGATGTTCACCCGCTGCTTCCAATAATTTAAGACTTGAAGCCTTTTGACGACTCAGCGATGCTTGAATGCGACTGAATAGACCTCGACTCCAGACGTCAACGGCTTGCAAATAGATGAAAAATATAAAGATTATGACACCGCAAAATAACACTTCGGGACGCAGCACATAGAGACGACATAGTTTCCAAATGTAAGCTAATGGCGAATTGATGGAGGAGAAGCCAACGGCAAATTTTGAGAGAATCTTCATGTGGGAAACGTACGTTTGATAGAATACTTTATCCTCGAGCTCGTCTTCCATTTAGTGCCAGTTTAAAAAAGTGCGTTATGGTACGGAAAGTGAAGTTAACGCAATAAATTTATCAACAAATTCGGTTGTTGTCGTGGAATATTTGTTCCTTCGAGCAGCTGTGTTGTGATGTTTTTCGTTTGACTTCTATTGTTTGTTTTTTAATTTTTTACTTAATTTATGGTTTTTCGAGTGGGCCGCTATATTTGTATAGCTGCGACACAATTGCTTCAACAAACACAGGGTTTTTGCTTGCATAAATAATTTTAATTAATAAATTTTACTTTACATATCTTTTCGTAGAACAACCAGCAAATATTGAGTTTATTGTGTTTGTTTTTGATACGCACACGATGAAGATTCAAAACACGAAATACTTTTTAAGCAATTTTATTCACAAAAATTAATTTTTTTCCTTTAAAATTAGTGAAAAACAAGTCAATACAAATGCTTGTTCTTATTTTTGTAACACTTTTGCAATTCTCGTTATTTTCACTACGACTGTTCTTTGTAGAGTTGCCACCTGATATTATTAAGTGTAATGATTATGGGAAGGTGAAACGACAAGAATAAACGATTGCTATAAAAACTGACGATGACCTAATTTCAACAACAGAGCTTAACTGAAAATTCAATTTAATTTTATAAGCTTAATTTTTCAAGTTTTGAAATCAATGAATTGGAAACACACATTTAATAGAATCATATTTTTTCATGAATTAAGAAAAAAATTATTTCTCGTGTTTTGGGTTCACCGATTTTCAAATTATATTTTTGGCAATGAAATAAATTTTGGAGTTCCTAAATGCCACCGATGATTTCCGGCTAGACATGCTTTTATTTTCAATTAATGTGAAACACAAATAAAAGTTATCTCTTTGGGAATTCCGCTACTGGAAAGACCATTGGCTAAAACTGTTTTATTTTGCAACCGATTTAGATGGCCGAAATTTTATTGTTAAAAGCAATTTAAATCTTGCTGCGGTAGTACAACCGACAGTTTTTCAAATCATTGATTTGTTGTTCATTTTGCTTTGCTGTGTGAATCTTGGAAAGCAAAGCAAAAGCAGCAGCATTAAAAATAATTTGTTTTGCTGCGAAGTGCTACGCAAGCAAAATAAATTATTTTATTGCTTTGCTTTTCATTTTGCTTTTCTAATTTATCACAGCACTAAAATATTTTCCAGATACAAGTCCAGTATCATTGAAATATATATAAGAAACAAAATCAAAAATTAAAAATTTCAAATTAAAAAATAAAGTTTGTATTTGGACGGGATTGGGTCGATCACTGTCAAAAAAATATTTTATAATCTTCCTTAATTCAGAATATATCGAGCTCTAACCGCCAAAAAAACGTAAGCGCCACTTTTTTCGAAATAAACTTTTTAATCGAAAACGGTAATACTATACCTAAGCCATCGCCACTCAAAAAATTAAACCTCTAAGGCCCGTAAACTGATCTCCGAAGTTTAAGTTCCTTAACCTCAGATTTCGTAAACAGAGTTTAAATTTTAAATTCGGTTAAAATTATTTTCGTAACTTATCTCATTTTTATAGGCAGATTACTTACACTCTGTTTAAAAATTTAAACTGAGATTAAAAAACATATTTGAGCGGCAAAAATTTGATAACATAAAAAAAAATTTTTGATAAAATAATGCAAATTATCAGTTTTTGTTTTGCATTTTTTATTTTTTTATTGTTTTTTTATGTTTTTGTTTTATTGTTTTGAATTTTTTGAAGTATGATTTTTTTATCTTTTATATTGAGAATATTTCCAATGTTCTCAGAGAATTTTTGACAAAACCTAAATTTAAATTTTTTAAACCTAGAATTTTTGTGTTTAAATTTAAACTTTCCTCACCAAGTTAAACTTAGATTTTTTGAGATGAGGTATCGGCGTTAAAATTTAAACTGAGGTTAAGGAATTTAAAACTTTGTTTAAGCTAAACTTTGTTTAAAATTGAGATCAGTTAACGGGCCTAAGACTCTAACCGCTACAAAAATCGAGTTTACATGCAATACCAATGGAAACAAAGTTAGAAAAATGATTCTCCTGTAAAATTTTGTTAATGGCGCTGACGTTTTTTTGGCGGTTAGGGCTCGGTATATGTATTTTATGGAGAAATTTGGCTTTTTCGTTATCAATCAAAGCTTTTACTGACAGCTTGTTCATAGAGCTATAAATATATAACTTGTTCTGTAACTGTTTTTGTGACTAAATCGGTTTGTTCGCCATCTACTACTAGTTGTATATATAAAATTTTAATGAACTTTATACACACTATAATAAGTAAAAATTCAGTTACGTTTAAGCGCCAAAATTTTATTTTATATATGCTACGATTTAACCATTATGTAAACCATTTATAACATGGTTATGAATTAAAAGTTGGTTCTGTCAAAACGCTACAAAACGTGTACATATTTGATGTTTTAACGTTTTTCAACATGCTATGCAAATATTTGAACAGCTTATAAAGCGTTCCAAAGCGATAGGAAAAATTTAGTGAGCCCTTAAAAATAAAATTACAACGTGTTTTTAAGCTGGTTTTAGACATAACATGTTATAAACAAATTTATAATTCTGCAAACAAACCAGCCATAGGAATTCAAAAGTTTTTGTTTTAATTGTAGTTTTAAATTGATGCATATTTTCACTCAAAACGAACAAAGCTTAAGTGCACTTGCGTATTGAAATTTTCGTTTATTTTACTCCAGAATTGTTGAAGTCAATATAATTTTTATGGAATAATTTTGAAAGAAAATACAAAAAGCATGTATCAACCACTTTACTTAATTAAAATAATAAATGTTGTTTTTTGATAATATTTAAACATTTTAGTTGGTTTTTAAAACTTTTATTACCGTCATAAACAATGAAAATTTTAAGACGAGCTGTATGCTTGTTTTATTTTTATTAATCCACCACCAAAAATTTATATTTTACACCAAAAATTTATATTTTAATCTATCAGAGATTATGGCATAAACTAATAATATATATTTTTTATTTCAGATGGCAACTTTGTAAACTGACGTGCGTTTTATTCTTATTTGCTCTTGATTAAACTCTTTATTCTCTCTGATTTTGTTTCACAGATTTTCTTTTTTCGAATTTTTTGCGTTCTCCGTCGTACTGTGCGCTAATCATTAATTTTATTTTCTTAATTTAGAATCTGTATTTTTATTCGTATGCACATATATACTATTTAAATATATATATATTTGTCATATTCACATGAGCTAATTATATAGATATGTATTTTTATGTCACTCTTAAAAAATCAATGGATTATGACTGTTAACTCAGCACTTTGGGGTTAAATGTAATTACAATGTGTCGTTGGCCTTTTAATGGAGCACAATCACGATAAAGTCGGCCACAAAGCTAATTTTCGTTTTCTTTGGTACAAAAAAGTAATTTCATTACCGCAACAATTATTACCCGTACACTTGTTGACACACACACGGTTCACTCTCGACTAAAGAAAATTCTTGCTGGGAGTTTTCCAAATGGGGTTGATTTTTGGATTGAGTTTTTGCGAGAGCGACTGTTTTAATATTCTGAACAGCTGTTCAGATGTTAAATATAGAGACACAATAAAACAGCAATAAACGTCAGCACAAAATGGAATGTCAACCGTCAGTGCATGTGATGAGAAGTGTATTTGTGAAAATGTGGCAACTCCAAAAGAACTGAAATATATTTTTGCTATAATTTAGCTCTGTGCCAAGCGAAAATTTTGCACTCGTGGTAATTTTAATAATATTGATGTGAACATTTCATTGTGTGTTCGATATATTAAAACGAATGTTGCTCAAACTGAAAGCTTAACCTTCATCGGTCCCTTATTTCAAGAAACGAATAGGTTCCTTGTGTGTAAATTTTACACACTTTTTCACGAGCCATATTTTTTAAGTATTAATGAAATGAATCGATCCAGCGTTTTAAATTATTAATTGTTCATAAATTTTGAAACATATATTTTGCATACGATTTTTACATTGAGCCAAAATCCGAGTTCGTTTTGATCAACTTATAATTAAGGCTATTAGCTTAAAGTTGAAAAATGTGTAAAATTTACACACAAGGAACGGATTAAGGTTAAATTAGTTTAAATTAATTTTAATTTAATAAAAGATTTATATAACATCTCAATTCAGAGCAGCAATATTTTAAAATTTTAAACGAAGAAAAGTTTTAAGTAAATTTTAATTTTTTTTTAATTATTTCATGCTTGAAAATTAAAGGTTTCATTGTTTTTGTTTCAAATTAGATTCAATTGTAGTAATTTCCATTTCAATTTATTTTGTAAAAATAATGTTCACATATGAGACACAGTCTTATGCAGGCTTCAAATCTGCGATCTCGTGTGTTACACGGCGGCTATTTCAACACAGGTTCGATAGTTTAGAAGCTAATTCGCCAGTTTGGCACACTAGTTGGCTTGTTGACAAAAATTTTTTGATTTTCTCTATCCAACAAAGCAAAAAAACAAACATTCTCTTAAGTCTGAACGTAACCAGGGTTGTATTAAAACATTAGTCTAGTCTATGTGGAGTAGTGTCCGACCGAAACCAAAATTTTGGCCGAAACCGAAACCGAAACCGAATTTCGGGCATTTTTGTAATATTCGGCCGAAACCGAAACCGAAACTGAACGTCTACATGAAAATTGTTTTAAAAACAATTTATTTATTTTAATTTTTTAGTTAAAAGCTTTCAAAAACATAACAATTGAAACAGATTATAATAACGTATATATTCGATAAATATTCTTTTGCCTTAATTCATAAAAATTTACGAACCTCTTATAAAGCCTTTACAAAAAAAAATCTCAAAAACAGTATTTATAAACGTCCAATAACGACAAAAATCTCTTATAAAGGCTTCTTAAATGAGTAACCTTCAATAAACCCTTGATAAAGCCTTTTTAAAACTTTTACTCTAATGTGAGCACAAATATTGTCAAAAATACTTCAAACTGTTTCAAAAAATATGAAAACATGGCAAAACATTTCAAAATATTGAAAATAAAAATTATAAGTGACAATATTTTCACAGAAGAACATAGATTAAACAATTTTTTGACTGTTTGCATGTCAAAGTATTGATAAAATTGTGACAAATAAACAAAAAATTATTGAATTTATCAAATTCACGAACCATTCTTGACACTGTTCCCATTTCAAATTGAGAGTGTTCCTATTTTAACAAATAATCTGAGACAATATTTTTATGAATAACAAAATTTTAAAAAATATTTTATCTCTAAAAAGCTTTTTGACTATTGAGCACTTTAAATCTATTCCAAGATATTTTTATGAATATGACCGTTTGAATATTAATGTTCAACTTTAAAATAATAAATATGGAGATCATTTAATACCACTTTAAGGAACTTTTTAGTATATAAAGTTAAATAACTTAATATTAGAATCTAAAAAAAACTACATTTATCGTTTTGTGCTGGACTCAACTCACACGGTCAATCAAATGACTGAATTTAACGTTTTTGTTCTACTTAACACCATTAAAAATTTTGATGAAAGCGAACTCACATCTACCATTGAAATATATGTAAAAACCGAATTAGTAGTGTCCGATCAAATATTCGGTTTCGGTTTCGGTTTCGGCCATATTGATGATAAAATGGCCGAAACTGGCCGAAACCGAAACCGAATATTCGGTCGGACACTAATGTGGAGTACATTTAATGATTTAATTACGATTTGAGAAATGTTTGGTACTTTTTATTTTCTATTTGGTAGTACTCTATGTAAGTTGCATACAGTATGTGATAACTTTGCTTGGATACAAAAAAGAAGTTATTTCGAAGCAGTAAATACTTTTTTAAGAGTACATTTCTATTGTTCTCAAATGTAACCCTGTGTGTGTCAAACTGATTTCGTAGTTTGAATGCTCGCTTTCTCGAACACATACAAGCCGCCATATTGTTTGCCATACGAGTTCACAGATGTGAAATTATAACAACTGCATTTAATCACAATAATTTTTGGAAATTTTCTTTCAAACAAACTGTATGAGAATTTCTTGTTTAAAGTTTATGTTTTCAAAATTACAGTTAATTTTATTTTGATTTTAAATTATGTTTTCTGAATTCAAAATGAAATTCAATTCAACTCAATCGATTTTTTTGATATTTTTGAAATTTTTTAATTTCTTATCTCAATTATTTTTTTCTTAATTTCAAATGGATTTTCAAAAAAAGTGCAATTGATATTTTCTGACTAACAAATTTTTTTTTACTCAATTGATGCAATTTTGTAGGCCTTGTAGGCATTGCATGAATACCCTTAATGACCAATAGCTGTATTTTTGATAAATATATCACAAATATCTTACATCGTGAATATCCCAATTGATGAATTTTTGTTTTAAGTTTGTTTCGCGAGTTTAAATGCATAACCTTCACCTTATGCACTTAGTCAAAACTTTATCACAGTGCTATTAGATATAATTACAAGTAATCGTAAACAAAAAATAAGAGGTTATAAAAGATTTTATTTTATAGAGAATTTTTTCATTTTTTTTAGAGATTTTTTATGATTTTTCTGCCAGTTTATGTTTTAAAACTTAAGTTGTTTCTTGAAGTATTAGTATTATTGTTAATGTTTTTGATTTTATTTGTTTTTTTTTACTTTTTTCTTAATTACAAGCACTGGTTTTCATTTATTCACTAACACTACACAATCCTATCCATTCTCCAACTTAACTGGCATTCATCATATAAAATGAATATAATGCTAAAGCATTTAAAAAGCTCATCCCCTGAGCTTTTATTTTAGTCCAAATTAAAGAAAATTGATAAAATCGCTATTAAACAAATCCCAATTCTATCAAATCTAAAAAAAATTCTGACAATGTCAAGTTCAAGAATGCTTGGCATAAGCTAGAGAACGACTTTAATAAACTTTGCCTTTCGAATATCTAAACACACTATTGCCTCTTTTCCTTTTTCCACTGCAATAAATTAAATGGTTTACATGAAAATTGTTTCAAGGTTTCCTAATTACATTTATTTGTGAATTGAGATCATTATCGGCAAGTATTGGTCACTTAATGTAAGCTATTTCTTGGCTACATTCAATGATGGAGAATAATTAGTATTTTATGCGTACATTGTGGGGAAGTAAATTTGAAGTAAACGTGTCAAAGTTAAGCGATAATTGTATGTTATCGTGTGGCTTACAGTCAAAACAAAAATATAAAATATAAGACCAATCAATAACTTTACAGTTATCCTATATACATATACTAAAAGTTGATGGGTGTTGTTTGAATGTAACTAATGACTTAAAGATGTCTTAAGGTTAACCTGCAGTTAAGTAGGAAAACTTTTGAAAATCATCAGAACAAAAGAAAAGTTTTCTAGACTGTATTTAAGTTTACTATAGTTTTCTTACAGGATATACAATATGTATTTGCAATTTCGACAAAAATTTAATGTATATATTTTCTATCCAGAAATTTTAATATATAAAAGCAGGCTATATAGCGAAATAATGACTAACAAATGAATGCACTTTGAAACTTTTATATTTATTTGTACTATTGATGCATAATAAGGGATACACTACCATCATATGCATAAACTAGCTTATGCATAAAGAGAAATAAGTTTTTAGGTCGGATTTAATAAGCGTTTCTAATTTTATTTAGCACCGACCATAACTAATTGCACATTTTGTAGGATAACAGTTGTTTGTTAATAATATGCAAAATAGCAATGATGGCAGAATTCTGATTTGTTATTAATTTTAAAAAATTCGAGTAAAGAATTTTTACAAATTTTCTTAAAACGATACTATAGTGGAGTTACGGGGTCTACAATATCGACAAAAATTGGCAGAGTCGAAAAACAGATATTTTCGAAAATTTATACCTAAACCAGTTATAAGCCGAATTTTAAGTTTGAAATGCAACTGAAATGACTCAGCTAAGATAGATTTAGATTAATTTTAAACTAAATCGTATATAAGATGTTAAACACACCCAATTCGAACTATAAATTAATATATATTGTCTTATTTTTAAATGCTGTGAAGTGGAAACTTAGTTTAAATAAGAGATTATTTTTAATATTTTAAATTCCTTGATGTGAAAAAACGAAGCTCACATACCCCATTCCGTTTATGATAATAATCCACAAAATAATCCATAAATATTTTGTTTTATTTTCGATAAATTTGGCGTCAACAAATGTCAATTCGATATATTATACTGTATGTATAGTCAGATATATATACTGACTGTCAATTTCGATTTAAATGCTCTCTCGAGCGCTTCCTAACATAGCGTGGAGTGATTGTTAATCAAAATGGTTTTTGCTTAGGCATTAAAATTACCAAATCTTATGAACCCTTTGAGTCCCCATCCTTATTTTAGTATTGTTGATAAGGTAATTTTGCCATTTAAGAAACAAAAATAATAATTTAGGATTTTTAAGTGGTGCCTTTCGAACACCTGATTCAAAATCAATTACATTACCCCAAGGATTGGAACCCTCAAAACTTTCCAAAACTTTTGTAAATTAAATTTCGTTTAAATAACTTTTCAATAGTGTTTCAAACTTAAAATTAGGTTAGTAAATGTTTAAAATATGAATTTTCGAAAAATCTTTTTTCGACTTTTTGCCAATTTTGGTCGGTTTTGTGGATCCCGTAACTCCGCCAAAAATCATGCCAAATTTTGTTCCCTCAAATTAAGTTTTTGACATAAAATTACGTCTTACCTTGGTTTGTATGGGGTCGTTTTAACAAATTTTTTAAAGGCCATGAAACGTTTTTGAGTAATATTTTAGGGTACACCTACAGCCTTCAATACTCATCGTTCGAAGGTAATATATATGCTAAAATATCAGATATATCACGCGCTGAACCAATATCCCTTTTTTGGATTTTGTCACTATTATATAAAAGTCAGAAAATAGCAAAATATTATTAATTGATTTTCATTAGTACAATAAGAACCAAAATATAAGAAGAAAAATTTATATTTTATGCTTATGTTGTGCCTGCTGCTTTCTTTGTTTTTGTTTCTTTGTAATACCCTAAACCTGAAAGATCAGGGTGTATTAACTTTGTGCAAACGTTTGTAACGCATAGAATTAAGCGAGTCCGGTATAGAAAAGTATATATATTTTTGATCAGCGTCACCTCGTGAGTCGAGCTATCTATGTCCGTCCGTCCGTCTGTCCGTCTGTGTGTTGTTGTTGTAGGATAAGAAGAAGGAGTTACTACGGAGTACTAACGGACACGCCTACCTCCCATACAACGCAAAAATTTAAAACTACATAAATAAGCTCATAATTAACTAACAACAATAAAATTTGGTTAACATGTATTTTATATCAAAACAAAGACGTTTTTGAAAATTGGACGTAATCCGCTCACGGACACGCCTACCTCCCACACAACGCAAAAATTTAAAACTGCATAAATAAGCTTTTGTGTCTTACAGAGATAAAATTTGGTACGTATTTATTTTATAATAAAACTAATATGTTTTTGAAAAATGAGGGTCATCAACCCATGGACACGCCTACCTCCCATATAACCTATCAACTTGAAAACTCTATAAATAAGCTTATATTTTAAAAAAAAAAACAAATTGGCCATTTCAGCCCTTGAAAGGATTTTGACCTTTGTGTGTGTTATTAAATGTTTGCACACAATTGACCGAGAACTGGACCTACATGTTTTAAGCCGACTCCGAATGGCTAAAGTTCATGTTCTCAAGAAGCTTTACATGGCATTATTTACTCTCTGAGGTTTGCCATTGTCTGCAGAGAGGTGGTGACCGATCAGAAAAATTTGTTTATTAAAAAACTTTTCGCCGCGGCTGGGGATCGCACTCGGGCTCTGAGCATGCTAAGCCACACACTTGACCTGCATGCCACGGCCACCAAAATATTTGTTCTACAGAGATAAAATTTGGTATATAGGTGTGTATGTATTTTATATCAGAACTAAGATGGGTTGACAAATTGTGCGTAATTAATCCACATAATAATGCTTAAAAGCATTATTATGTGAGTCGCAGGAATAAAATTCAGTAATTGTAAATTTTTCATCAACATTGCAATGTATATAAAATATGGGCTTCATCCGCCAAAGGACTCGCCTATTTTCAATACTATTATTGTACTTTATAAAGTAGTTTTAAGGTATTTCATGGTCGGGCTAGACCGACTATACCCTTCTTTACTTGTTGTATTCTGAAAAGTACGTATAGGGCATTTCATAGTCGGCCTAATCGGTTGGTTGATCCAAAAACTCTATTTACTTGTTTTTTTTTTGTAAATTAAATTTATAAACAATTAAGCTTAAAACTTTAAACTTATTTTCTGCATCAAGGTTTTAAAAAATATCTGAAATATCTCTGAAACTATAATTAACTATAGTTATACTTTATTGATGACATTCATACTTGATACAGTCTTCTATAGATATAATTGACTGATAATGATATAAAAAATCAATTTTCGTTACTTCTTAAAATTGTTTCATGACCATAATTCAATTAGAAATATTCTTATTAGAAACTTTTTTAACAATTAAAATTTTATTTTAAGAAGTTGTTTTAGAAATTAAATAATTAAATTAAATTTTCAAGAAATTGATTTAATTGTGTGAAAAAAAATTAATTTTGTTGATGACCAACCAAACGGTTCAGTGAAATAACGCCCAATGAAATAACGCCCAAAATAAAAAATGAAATAACGCCCAAAATATTTTGGGCTTTAAAAAATGAAATAACGCCCAAAATAATAAATGAAATAAAGCCCAAAATAAATGAAATAACGCCCAAATCAAAAATGAAATAACGCCCAAAATATTTTTAAAGCAAATCATTTAAAATATTTTGGGCCTTATTTCATAATGAAATAACGCCCAAAATTTGTATGAAAAATATTTGGGCGTTATTTCATTTTTGATTTTTGGCGTTATTTCATAATGAAACAAAGCCAAAACTAAAAAATGAAATAACGCCCAAATAAAATGAAATAAAGCCCAAAATTTTGGGCCTTATTTCATTATGAAATAACGCCCAAATTTGTATGGAAATTTTTTTTGGCGTTATTTAATTTTTTATTTGGGCGTTATTTCATTGGGCGTTATTTCACTGAACCCAACCAAACGACGTTTGAATTGTTATTTAAATTAAATGATAATTTTAACTCAGAAAAATTATTGAAAAAAGTAGGGATTTGCCCTGCTTCCATTGACCGATCATTTTTAATATTTAAATTTCCGAAATTAAAAATGTTCATGCTCATAGCGTGGCACCGTTGAAATCGCTCTTCACTCAACGACAAAAACAAAAACATATCAACATCATTATTTTCTTTCTAAAATTTTATTTATTGACCACAGATATGAGCGCTCATCACTAACATGTCGTCTCTATGCCACTGCGTTAATTTATTGCGCATTTAATGCAAACAAAAAATAAACAAAACCTACTCAGAGAAGACATCATCTTCTTTAAAATGATCTAATGTAGATTATTAAAAAAAAATACATTTTCTTTATTACCTGTATTTAGAGTAACTGAGCGTCTAATTGAACGTTTCATTTTCAAACGAAAACGCTTAAAGCTTATTTTACACTCCAAAACTGTTATATTAACTGTGGGTATGTTTCAATAATACTGTTGTATTGTACTGCCTCGCACTTGGCGCTTTTTTTAAAATTTTTGTTAAAAATTACAAATTTCTTGTTTTGTCAAATTTTGATTTGTTGATATTTTGAAATTGTAACGTTTTTTGTATGTTCTTTTTATGCATTTTATATTTATGAGACACTTTTTTTTTGCACGAGATTTTGTTTATATAACAATATTTAATTGTGATTTATTTATCCTTCACAATTATAGATAATCTTTAGGTTTCGCGCACAATATTTTGTCTTGACGATATGCGCGAATATAAATTTTTGTTTGCGATGGCAGCAGAACATGTCCGCGTTCGTTGTTGCGGGAAACTAACCTCAACATAAGGTTTCTTATTTACACCTTCTGGCAAATCGAATGAAAAACAATGAAAATCATACAAATGCAAATGTAATGAGCAACACGAAATAATGAAGGACGGCAAATAAACACTACTACATGCGGCGGAAGTTTCCATAATTTTGAATGGACGTTTGTTTAATTATCGTATGTTTGAAAATGTCTCCGTTACTGTTTTACAGGGTTGACACTTTATTCTAATAGAAGTTTTTGAAATAGTAGTAGATTTTTTGTCGATAAAAAATAAGCAGCGCAGCAGGGGTGCCAAATAAACAAATAAATGTTGTGCCGATGTTTTCTGAAATTGTGCTTTTTATATTTTGTGAACCGAAAAGAAATTTTTAAGTTTGTGTAAATTAATTGGCTTATTTAATTGCGATTTATTTGACTTAAATTTA
Organism: Tetanocera ferruginea; assembly: GCA_958299015.1. Lineage (NCBI taxonomy): Eukaryota > Metazoa > Arthropoda > Insecta > Diptera > Sciomyzidae > Tetanocera > Tetanocera ferruginea. Next base: position 124,070,494 of record OY282641.1, on the reverse strand, counting down.
AAATAAAATTGTAAAAACTGACTTTGTTTAATTGAAGTGTGAATTGGTTTTTATGAATATTAATTGAAACTTTTGTATAGTTTTACGTAGAAAATGTGGCTGGAGAAAATTGTTATATTACGTGGGCCTTAAAATGTGAGCGTTAAATGATGAATTTTGTCATTAGACCATTTTTATTTAACCCCCATACGTACTTTATTGTTTGCAAATCTGACGTTTTTTTCACTCAAGAAATTCTCCAAAATAGACTTTTAACGCGTCTTTTTCGAAATGTATCTACCTGAATTTTTGATTCTTTTGCATGAAATTTAACACAAAAATTCTCTGTTTTGCTGAAAAATATTTTTTTTTTTTAAAACAAGTTTTTAAACATTGCTTTAACATATCTTTATAAAAATAACTCCTTTAAATAGTCTCAAACAATTTTTATCTTGCTTTTGTTTGACTTCAATCCATACGTACTTAATTATAAGAAAAATTGTTTGTTTTTCACTAAAAAATTTGTAGAATTTCAATTTCACTCTGTTCCGCTGTAAAATATACTCTTACCATTTCTCTTGTAACACTTTTTCACGACAATTTAATTGAACTGCCTATTTATTTTGATGTGAAAAAGTGACAGTTGTCGTAAATTTTTTGTTTTTATATATTTATTTTTTTTTTTATTTTGAAAATTTGACATTTTCTACGCAACAAAATATTTGCCAGAATTTTCACACAACAAAAAAGTGAATGTTGCCAGCGAAATTTCACGCAAACGAACAGGGTTCTAGGCTTAACAGTTGATGAAAAGTGGATCACATACGATAATGTTGTTCGCAAAATGGCTAAGCTTCACCAAAGGTGAAGAGTTCACTTTTCAGTTAAACTTTCAAATTGTTGAGTTTCTTCAAACTGTGCTAAGTGGAAATAGCAAATATGTTTAAATATAAACTTAAGGTTTAAGGTTTAAGGCTCAAGGTTTACTTAAGCCTTATTCGGGGTACTTCTCTGGTATAACGTGCACGGCACACTGGGATCATATGCACCCCAGCGACAGAAAACCTTAATAAAAAAAAATTATAGAATATTTTTACTTGTTGTTTTTTGTAACACCTTAAAAGAGTATTTTTAAATAAAATGTTAATTTAGGCCAATAATTTAATTATGTTAGTTAAAATATATATCGGAAAAGTATAAAAATGTATATTTTATGTGAAAACACAAATACAGTTGGTTGTAAATGATCTCAGTGTGCCGAATAAGGGTTAAATATGATATTTTAAACTAGTTGGTTAAATTTTTCATCACACGAGTTAAGCTTTTCTACCAGCTTAGTGTGAAATTTGCGAATTTTCGGAATTAATTTTCAAAGCTGACATTTTCTACTTTTCAGTTGATTTTCTAATTAGCAATATTTAACATAATGGTACACGTTTTCAACTTCAATAGCTAAAAATTTCAACTTCTTGCCGGACTTTCATCTTTATAAGTTGCAACTGCAAGCTTTTTGGTTGGATAACACTATGGAACAAATTCTGGTTAGCAAAAGTTAGGTCGATTCTGAGAGTGAGGGGAGAAAATAGAGGCTAAATTAGAAGACCTGTATAGCGGCGTTTGCTTATATTAGTTCGAATTTTTTTTTAATCGACCTTCGAACTTTGCTGTCAAATGCAAAATTAAAATTTTAAGTAAATGAATATTCCACCACAAAAATGTTCTAAATCAATTTTTTAAAAAAATTGTTATTGTTTTACAGGTCTCTAGCAATAACTTGACTTTTACTGATGTGCAAAGTTCACCCCTCCACTCCTCACCCCTCACTCACAGAATCGACCTAACTTTTGCTCACCAGAATTTGTTCCATAGTGTAATTCAACTATAAAAGTTTTTTTTTCAAATTTATATATTTTTTATATGTATTAAATCCAACCATTTCAGTTTCAGTTTTTCAGTTATTTTGGCAACAAATGGAAAATTTACGATATCGACGTCAAAAACTTGATAAAAATCAAACAAACAGACTTTTTCATTCTCCAAAAAGGAAAAATTAACATTCCTTTTGTATGAGGTTAGTTCACTAAAAAAACATTGTTGCAAATTGTTACAAATTTTTAATTGAAAACCGTTCATGAACTCTAAAAACTTGTAACGAGAGAGGACAAAGAGAGAATAAAAAATTTAGAGCTACAAGTTTCTGCTAGTAAATTTTTACTTGCTAGAATTTTCAGCTACCGAAAAAAAAATGATTTGCCAAAAACAAACAAAAATATTCACAAAATTTTTTCTGATCAAATAATCTGCCAAGTCGTTCGATCAGCTAATAAGTTTCTGCATATTGTCTGTTCACGTACTTTTTCTGCTATTTTTCTCTTTGTGAATTTTTTTACTCAATTCTTCTTTTTCTCGCTCCCTGTAAGTTTGAACAAATAAAATATAGCCTAGACACATTGACTGCGGCTGCAGCATTGCGTCAAACGTCAAATTTTTTTACATGCTTTTCTTATGGAGGTGAATGTGGTGAAAATGTTGCAACGACAATGCGTCATTGCAGCAATGTTGCTGTCGTCGATTTAGAACTTTTTCTATTTTGACGTGCGACAAGAGTAAGAACATCGGCATTTGTCAATGTTTTCGTTTAATTTCGTGGTTCTTTTGTGTTTTTTATTGTTCATTCTCATTGTGCTTGTGTTAAATTTTTGTTTTTTAATGATAATTCGATGTTTAATAATAAAAATATATGAAAATACGGCTTATCGCGCTGCATCCAAATTAATCAAGTCGTAGACAACATGCCAACGTTTTCGTTTTCACCTCGTGTTGTTATGTTGCAGCCGCAGTCAATGTGTCTAGGCTAATACGTGTACAAACCTTTTGTAATTTCTTATTTTATAAACATTTTAATTCTCAGAATTTCAAAATAAATATGTTTGAAGAAAGCAATTTTCGCTTATTAGGTTTAAAGTGTAAAGGTTTTAGGCTAAAACTCTTATCTATCCAAATATCTCGAAACTATCAAAAACTGTCTGAACTTCTATTAATTTGGTAAAATTATAAAATTAGTTGAAAAAAATGGTTTATTTTGGTTTTTTTTAAAGAAATTATAAAGTCAATAAATTTGTTTTAGTTATCTTTATACTGTATAAAATGTGTAAATTTCTATTCTCTCCAACCAATTTATTATTGTTTTTCAAAACAAAAGTGTTATCTTTTGTGGGGATATTTGTTAACATAGAGTTAACTTATTACCTATTAGTTAACTAATAGGTTATAACTTATAATATATTAGTTAACTTATAGGTATTTCTTATAGGTATGTTAGTTAGCTTTTCATGTTATTCTTAAATAAAAAAATGAAATAAATGTTTTTGACTCTTATTTAATACTAAATAACTTCTAAGCTTTGTTGTCAACTTAATGTTGTCACTTTAATGAGAAAATATTAAAATGAAATTTCTAGTGTTGTGTTATTTTCTTAATAGAAAATTTCATCATATCGTATTTTCAATATTATCGAATTAGTCACAATTTAAAAATTTGCTCAGTATATCGAATAGCAATTAAAAACCAGAGACCAATAAAATTATATTATAATAACTGTGTCTTTAAAAAATCACAACACGCGAAACTTTAAGAAAGACAAGTTTAATGGAACAAATAAAAACGTGTTTAAAATAATGATACTTAATTTTTTAATAAAGTTAAAGTAATAAAATTAAAATAGGTAGGAGAATCTTTCTTAAACTAGTTCGAAAAAGAGTCATGAACGATTTTTTATATGTTCAAAGATTGAATGTTGAAGAATGATTTGAAAAATTAGAAAAATGGTGCACATAGAATTGGTCAATGTATTGATAAAAATGGACAAAGCAGAATATACGCCGATTACTGGAACATCAAGCATTAAATGCTGATTTTTCGAATTTTTTCAGGGAATAGGCCCATTTCGCATTATACGTGAATAACCGAAATTGCTTTATTTGGGGATCTGAAAATCCGTAAGAGCTTGGTTCCGAAGCCATTGGATCCGCAAAGAGTGACTGTCTGGTGTACATTACAGTCTGAACGATTTGTGGTTTCAACAAGGTGGACTCACATGCCTCACGACAGAATCAACTAGTTCTTTGATTTTGAGATTTTGCAATGTCAATTAGCCTCAGAGATTTTTTGATTTGAAGCCTCTGTACTTTTTTTTTAAGAGATACGCGAATGATCGTGTTTATGTTAATTTACCTCAAACTCGTGAGCAATTAAAAGCCATTATTTGCCAAGTCATGGCTCGAGTTGTGCTCAAAAATCATCGAAAATTTCCATGGAAAAGTATTGAGTCCTGCAAAAACTCCCGTGGAGAATAATTGAAATCCAAACATTTGAATGAAATAAAAATTTACGAAATCTGAATTTTTGTTTTTTTTTCTTATATTTTTCTTTTGGATAACAGTGTATTACAAATTTCCATAAATTGTATTTTCATTTTATATATTTGTACCTCGTTAGCGTGCTTCATAAATGTTATGACGAAGCACCAGTTAGCTTTTAAGTAGACACATTATTACTTGAGTGAGTGCGTGGCTGTTCTTTTGTAACGTGCTTCGAAAAATCATGTGCGAAGCATCAGTAAGCTTCCAAGCAGCTACCATATTGCATGGGAAAGGGAGGCAGTTTGTGTGAGAGTGAGTCATGGTAAGAGTGCTTCGTAAAGGTTTTTTCCAATTACCTTGTTATAGACAGGGTTGCTTCGAAGAATAATAAAAAGTACTCTTGAAATAAATTATTAATACTTCGAAATAGAAAAATGTCCGGGGATGAATAAAATCGTACACTTGAAATTAATTTTTGTTAAAATAAAAAAATTTTGTTACTTCGAATTAAAACACACATACTTATGTCACAGAAAAAGTCAATAGTACCTTTTAAAAACAATTTTCTTACAACAAGAAAAATTTCGGAATCAAAAAACCGAATCAAAACCATCAAAAATCAAAACCATCATCAAAAACCGAAACCTGACTGCCAATACAGAGGTTACGGGTTCGAATCCTGGCTAGGCCATTTTCCTAAAATTTTACATTTCTTTAATTCTTTCTTCATGTTTAATCAACTGAAATGAAAAATCCATCAATATATACGACTTTGGAAGTTGTTGTTGATGGTAGAGAGGTTTGTGGAATGAGATTGCTTAATAACTCGAATTGACATAAAATTTGCGTCAGATTCAAATTCGGAAGTTGATATAGCGATCTGCACAATACTACATTCTACACTCGTTTCGCTTGATTTCTCTTTCCTATTTATCTTTCTCTTCATTTTCCGAACCAAGGCAGACTTGAATGAATAAGTTGAACACCTAAAATACTTGGTTCTAGAATTAAAAAAAAAAACAAAAATAGTACTAGAACGAAACTTTTTTAACATCGATCATGAAAATAAATACGTACTCTTAATATTAAAAAAGTAAAGTCTTGTGGATTTCTGGCTATAGCTAATGTGGGCAATGAACACTTTTTTCCCTCTTCAAGATTTTGCACGCTGTTATGTTAGGCCTATGTCACACGATGATCGTTTGATCGGCGTTCAATAAACACTACTTCCGCTCTTTAACATTTTGATAGTTGGTAGGTCACACGGTCATCGTTTGGTCTGCGATCATCTTTTGATGTTTCAATAATATTCAGTACTTTTTCTTCTCCAGTTTATTTTGTAGTGTAAAAATTATTGTTCTCAACATAGCAGTTAGTTTATTGTTATTTTGTTGGAAAATAACAACGCGAAATTGAAATTGAATAAATAAAAACATAAATATTTAAAAAATAAAAAATTAATTTTTATGAAAGGTAAACTATACATCACAATATCGTAAAACTATACATCACAATTATGTCAAGCTTCATTTTGTTTAGACCGCTTTTCCACACAGCAATTTTTCTTGCTTGCAAGTCGAGTTTGTCGGCACCGGAACGTGACGAGAGGGGACGACTACAGACTTGCTCGTACCGGCAATTTTTCTTTTGTCCTGCTCTTTCTTTGAAGTTTCACTTTAGTTTTATTCATAATTGCTCAAGAAAACTTGCTGAGTGGAAACGCAAATGGCAAGTTGAAAAGAAAATTGAAAACTTGCTGACAATAAAACTTGCCGTGTGGAAAAGGGGACTAACAGTAATTAATTAATCCGTTTAATTAAATTATTTTGCATTAAAAATATACAAACACCATCAGTCTTATTTATTAGATTTCATTCAACACCCTTTTATCACATGTTTCATTAAACGCTGTTTTAGATTTTAAGCAACCTTGATAAAATCGTTATTTATAAACGCTTTCTTAACTTAAAATGGCTTGTGTCAAAAGAAGAATAATTCTAGTACAATTTGATAGTGATGTGCAGAGAATTGACTGCAATTGTGCAATATGCAAACCAAATGACATTTGCCTAGAAAAAAATGAAGTAAAGTTTATCGAAAAAGAATCAGCCAAAGTTGGTTTGACGGTGAACGAGGGCAAAACAAAGTATATGAGCTAGCTCATCATACCTGTGCTTCTCTATGGCTCTGAGGCTTGGGTGATATCGCATACAGATGCAGCTGCTTTTGGGATGTTCGAGAGGAAAGGTCTTTGCAAAATCTTTGGTCCTGTTCGAGATGGTGACGACTATCGCATTTGAATGAACTACGATCTGTACGAGCTCTACGACAACATTGACTTAGTTCAGCGAAAAAGGTATTTGTGGCGAAAGCCGAAGATTGACGACGAAGATGAGGACCATGCCTCCGATGGATTGACCAGGCCGAGGAAGCCATAACTACGCTTGGAGATAGAAATTGCAGAAGGCACACGAAGTAGAGACGCCTGGCGAGAGATGATGAAGTCGGCCGTAACTTGACCAGGGGTTGTCATGGCCACCAAAATTTTAAAAATGGAGCTTTTGTTCAAAGCTTGCCAACAAATTCAAAATGTTTGTTATGTTTTCCCTTCGTTCAAGAATGAACGGATTTGAATTTAAATTTCAGTTTAATCTGCCATGGAGTTATCCTGGCAACGGAGAGAGAACTTTTTTCGGAGGCATTAAGGAAAATGAGGTACCAATGGTTGAATTTTCAAAATTTTGGAATGAAAATTTTACAAAGTACTTGTCAAATGTGTTTCTTTGATATGAAATTGTTAAAAAGAAATATTTGATATATTAGAAAATAATTATTAAACTAATGCATTGCTTGAGTCTTCAAAAGCCACTTAACCCTTTAACTGAAAAGATCGAACTAAATAGGTTATTTTTATTAAATGGATTCAATGACTTCGACGCTATAAAATTTAAAAAAACTGATTGCAAAATAAAATTTGCTATCTTCTTATGAATTCCTCTTTTGCCAAGATAACATAACACACATTTAATGCGAATTCGCAATAAACTCATAGTCGTGTTTTTTCCATTGCCTCGCCGATAGTCGAACTTTGATAGGAAAGTGCTCTACGGATAATGTGCTATTAATATAGACCTAATTTTAGAGGAAAAAAACTTGCGCCTTATCAATTCTGATTCAATATTAACTGCTCAATGAACAGCACTTGTGCGAATCGTGAATCGTTGCTTATTTAGTCAATCGGTTTAAGCTCAAGACTAAAGACATTGCATTAGGTCGTTGATCGATTTAACATCAACAATGATTGAAATAAAATATCAGCTCACTGGAGAAATTCTGAAAATTGACTCTTTCTGGCTGCGCGATCACTGTCGCTGCTTACGTTGCTATAATGCCGAGACCAAGCAGAGGAAGTATAATTTATTTGAATTACTAGCGGATGTGGCACCAATGTTGAGCAAATATTCGAAAAATGGCATGTATTTTGAAGTGACTTGTAAGTTTCCGCGTATTCTGTCAAAGTTTCTTGGTTGTGTTGATAAAGTTTCTATATTCTACAGGGAGTGATGGACATGAATCTTCTTACGAACTGCAGTTTATCTACGATGCTCAACTGGAGCAACTCGTCAAGCGCCAAAAAAACAACTCGTTTCAAACACATTGGAATCGTGCAATTGTGCTACAAAATGAGCGTCATTTGCGTGTGGAATACTCTAAGCTTGTAAGCTCTGATCAGACAGTCTATCAGTTGGTGGAAAGTCTCGTGCGTTATGGCATTGCTTTTGTTGACCAGATTCCGCCAAATCCTACAATGACCGAGTTGGCTGTGCGTCGTGTTTTTCCCATTATGAAGACTTTCTTTGGTGAGATGTATACCTTTTCCGATATGCTCGATCATGCAGACACTGCTTATACCAAAGAACATCTGGGCTCACACACTGACAATACCTATTTTAGTGAGGCGGCTGGTCTGCAAGCACTGCACTGTATTGTTCATAAGGGTGGTTCCGGCGGTGAGAACTTTTTTGTTGATGGCCTGCATGCAGTGCATGAGTTAAAGCGTCGCAATCCACAAGCATTTGAACTGCTCACACGTATTCAAGTACCAGCCGAGTACATAGAGGAGAATGAGTATCACAAGCATTCGGCGCCTATAATTCGCACCGATCCGCTGACGGGAGAAATAATTCAGCTGCGTTTAAATATTTACGATCGTGCCGCTTTGAATACTTTGCCGCAGCACCAGATGCAAGAGTTTTATGCTAGCTTCCGGGAATTGTTGGCCATTGTGGAGAATGGCGATAATCGTTGGACCTATAAGTTGCATCCCGGTACTATGGTTATTTTCGACAACTGGCGTGTGTTGCATGGACGTTGTGCTTACACGGGTTTTCGCAAGGTGACGGGTTGCTATGTCCAGCGCACCGATTTCTTGAGCAAGGCCAGATTGTTGGGCATCATAGACTAGCTAATAGTGCTCACATTATTTAATTTTTATTCATAACTTTGTATATATATTATTATTATTATATAAAGACTTATTAACATTTTGTTTAAGACCTCGAAACAGTACTTTTCAACATATTCAAATTTTTTTTGGATAAAAATTAGATGTTTCTTAGAGAAGATCGATCGTGCGTGATCTATCTCTAGAATTGAGTCACAAAAAGTTTCTCAGTCTCAGTCTTAAGCTGAAAGTTCATTCGATATATTTGCACGCAACCAGTGTTGCCAGGAATCTTTACTTAAGGAGGGAAAACACAGATTTTGTTTCCCTTAGCGAACTTTGGAATCTCCACGAAAATTCTCACACAGACTTATCAAAACTTCATTGTGCAAGAGCTAGGTCTGGATTGAAACATATAACGTAGACTAAATCATTTCTTAAATCAAAAATAGATGTGTTCTTACAAATATTTTTAGTACTCATACTTTCTACCAGAGTTATTAACTAACGATAATTTTTTGGATGCATCACGGCAGCCTAATAGACAGCACCATCTAGCAAAAAACAAAAAAACGATCCAAGTTGTGGTTTTCGATCTGATCACAGATCGAAAAAAAACGCAGCTGAAAAATCTGAATATTAAATTTTTGTTACGTATACGCCATGTTAGCCACTTGCATAACAAAAAAAAACAAAAAACAAATTGGCCATTTTAGCCCTTGAAAGGACTTTGACCGAGCTTCTTATGATCAATTGTGTTGTTTTTGTAATTAAATGTTTGCACACAATGGACCGAGAACAGGACCTACATGTTTTATGCCGACTCCGAACGGCTAAAGTTCATGTTCTCAAGAAGCTTTACATGGTATTATTTACTCTCTGAGGTTTTCCATTGTCTGCAGAGAGGTGGTGACCGATCATAAAAATTTTTTTATTGAAAAAACGTTTCGCAGCGACTGGAGATCGAACTCGGGTTCCGAGCATGCTAAGCCACTCATTTAACCTGCACGCCACGGTCACCATTTGCATATTTAACACAAAATGGATGACGTCGTTAATCTATTATTTGAACGTAACTAGGCAAAAGTAATGATGCAGAATTTCTAGTTTTGACAAGAACTTTCACGAGAGATTATCAAACCTTAACCCAAAACAGGCTGTTGAAGACCCTGAAAGCTGTCGCAATCATATAAGAATTAGGTTGATGCCCATTTTGTATGCGCACCTTAGGTTTGATATAAAACCCTCCTATACAAAGTCTTATCCCTGTAGGTTATATATAAACCCTTTTATGGTATTTTCAATATTGTGAGTTTTATGAGAGGAAGACGTCTTTGAGGGCGGATGACGCCCATGTTGTGTGCACACCTAAGTTTTGATATAAATCCTCCCATACCAATTTTAATCCCTGTAGGTCATATATAAAATTTTTTATGGTATTTTCAATGTTGTGACTTGAATGGGAGGTGGGCGTGTTCGTGGGCCGGTGACGCCAATTTTGTGTACGCACCTTAGTTTTGACATAAAATTCTACCAAACAAAGTTTTATCCCTTTAGGTCATGTATAAGCCTTTTTATGGTACTTTCAATATTGTGTGTTGTATGAGATTTGGGCGTGTTCGTCTTTTATGGTACTTTCAATATTGTGTGTTGTTTCAGATTTGGGCGTGTTCGTGGGCGGAAGACGCCCATTTTGTGTGCATACCTTAGTTTTGATATAAAACTCTCCCACTCAAAGTTATATCCCTGTAGGCCTTATATAAACCTTTTTATGGTATTTTCAATATTGCGGCTTTTATGGGAGAGGTAGAGCTCGTACAGTTCGTGTTTCATTCGAATGCGATAGTCATGCGCCAACTCGAACAGGACCAACGATTTTGCGAATAACTTTCCTCTCAAACACCCCAAAAGCGGCGGCGTGTGTTTGCGATACCATCCATGCCTCAGCGCCATAGAGAAGCACAGGTATTATGAGCGTCTTGTAGAGTGTTAGTTGTCGATCGAGAGTGGGTTCTGGAACCTAATTGCTTACTTAGACCGTAGTAGCACTTATTAGCAATTGTTATTCTTCGCTTAATCTCCAGGCTGACATCATTATTGCTGTTTGCGTTGGTGCCAAAGTATGTAAACTCCTTGTCAACTTCAAATTTATATTTGCCTGCTGTGACATGGGAGCCTAGACGCCGCGCTTTCCCATTTGTTTTACACTTTGTTTTGCCTTCGTTCGTATTTTCGTATTTTTGATAACGGCGAAGGCAGCAGTTATATCTGTCTTGGTTCTGCCGATAATATCGTTGTCATCAGCATTCGCAAGGAGCTGGACACCTTTGTAGAATATGGTGCCATTTCGATGTACAGCTGCCTTCCGAAGGATCTCCTCCATGATGCAATTGAAGAGATCGCATGATGGCGAGTCGTCTTGTTTGAAAACTCGTTTGGTATTAAAAGTTTCTGAGAGGTAATTTCCTACCTTGATGGTATGTATTGCTTAAAGTCATTCTGAAGAGTCTCATCAACTTTGCAGGTATACCGAACTTAGACATTGTTGCGTGTAGGCAATCCAGCAGCGGGTTAACGAACGCAGTTTTGTAATTAACAAAGAGATGGTGGGTGTCGATTTGATTTTCGTGAGTTTTTTAAAGGATTTTGAACTTGCCAGGTCGAAAGCCACATTGATAAGATCGAAGGAACCTTGTGTGCGTTGGAAATAAGACTGATACCTCGATAGTTGACGAAAATTCTTGGGTCTCCTTTCTTAAGTTTCCCTACGTACAAAAGAACCGGTTCAGAACCTATCACTTGACAGGTTTCAAAGTGAGAGTAACCGGTCCCAATTCTGCCACCACCATATGAAACCAGCCGGTCCTTTTTACATGGCGTTGTCATTGACAGGGGCAAATTGACACCGGCTAGATGCCTTTGGACCAATCCTAGAACCGGCTCAAAAATATACCTAATCAGTAGCCGATTTATTTATAGAACACGGTAATGTTTTGGAAGTTCATGTTTAGCTGAGCTTGCTAGCGTTCGCGTTTAGTACGCGACTGACCTGGGTTCAAACCCAGGCAAAACCAAACAAATTTTTTTTTTTTATTTAAAATTTTTTGTTTTAATAAAAAACGAAATTTATAATTTTTTCAAGGTGTTAAGCAAACTTATTTTGAAGGTAATTTTTGATTAAGCAGTTAAATGAAACAGAATTAGATTTTATATTATTAAATTAAAATTGTTGATACAGCCAGGGTACGAACCCACGTCCACCGCATGACATTCTAGCGCACTCCACTGAGCTATTGGCAACGATAAGATAAATATAGCAAAACAAATTTTAAAACTATTGGTCCCGTTCTGAGTAACATCGAACCTGTCCTGTGATAGGTAAAATAAAAACTGTCACAGGACCGGTTACTTTAGGGCAATTGACCCGGCTTGCTTTCTGCTAGCCATATATGCCAATGAGTTGATGCAGGCGGAAGTTTTGGGATCTTCACCCGAAAGCGGAATGTAAAAATGCTGCCTTTATTATCTCAATGCACACTGCGTATCTGTAACCAGATCACCATTTTCATCTCTATAAGTGGATGAAGAGGAATTAGATTCACTTTGAAAAACCGTCTTTTACTCTTCAGAGCGTTTGTCAACTGGGATGAAAATTTGCAGTTAAATGTTTTTATATTTAAGGAATTGATTGATAAGCTTGACCATAAGAGTGAATCCAGTACAGAAGGTGTTCAAAACTACAATTCGGGGGATGCCAAAATTGGTTCAGATCAAAACAAAGTATACCGGTTAAAAAATTTTTTTTCGATACAAGATGATATACTTTCCTCTTCATCTTTGAAACCTAATGCAAGGAAATAAAAGTTCTAGTTTTAAAAAGAGAACACTTTTTGTACTGCATTAAGTTAATTAGTTAGTTTAAGCAACGTTAGGTTGTTACAATTGAATTGAAAACTTTACATTACGACAGCTTAACCCTTCTTACTAGGCACATAAGTTACAATAAAGATACATATATGAGATCTATTGAAATATATAAAGAATTTACATTAACGATAACAACGATATTTTAATAGATACAAAAAATTAAAATCAATTTCTTGAACGTTTAAGTTGAGAAAAGTTGACCTCAGATTCCGAAGTATCTAGAACGTTCTGAAAGATAAAAAAAATGTTTGATGAAATGTAGGAAGGAAGAACTGAATAAAATGTTACTCTATTTTGAACATATGAGCGCTTCAATGTGCCAAAACCGCGAACAGCAGAAGGATCAACAGCCACAGCAGTGCGATTATTATTCTGTAAAAAGAAAGAAATTAATAAATATAGTACAATTATAAGTACGAGTATATAGCTGTTATTTATTTTTTCGAAAATTCAAATTTTTAGTTCTGACAGTCTGGCACGAAATGAGCTACATATTTTTGATGAACTTACAATATCCACGGGAAAGTTCGGCTTATGATACGATATGTCTGAATCGGTGTCGGAATTGGAGATCTCATTGGTAGGAGATGGTATAATATGACGTTCTCTTTGTCGACGTTTTGTTGCCTTTCTTGAGACAACAGTTCCCTGGCTAATTTGCGTTGAACGAACTGATTGAATTGTGTCAGTACGCGAAGCTTTTGCCTGAACTATGACAGTGTTGGGTAAATTCGGGGAAATCTAAATAAAGACATTTTGGATTATATAGAGTGCATTCAGTAGATCTAAAGTTATAAGCAATTGCATATTTTACCACGCTCACTGAAGGTTGATCTGAAAATGGCAATGGTGCTACTTGTTGTGGGCTCACAGGTTTGTTTGTGAGCTGGGGTTGCACACGCTTCAAGGGTTGCTCGAATATACGCTCGATTTCACGTATCTTATAAGTCTGCTCATCAATTATTTTCTAAAAAAGAAAAATATATATAAGACAAAGATAAGCTATTTGCAAATAAAGATTTAAGAATATTTAACATTTTTAGACTCTTCCAGCTCACGCTTTTCAGTGTTCACTTTCAGCAGCTCTTCAGCCTTTTGAACAAGTTGAGTGTTCAACTCAGCCACCTCAGCCTGTCAATAACCGAACGAAATAAGTTGTAATAAGCCTGTCATGAGATAATTGTTGTTTAACCTTGAGTGCTGCTATAGCTTCCTCATGCTTCTTAGAGCATGATTCTTTGTATTCCTCAAAGTTGAGCATCAGTTCTTTCAACTTTTCGGACAACTCGGCATGACTGTGTGATTTTTCCAGCAAAGATTCTTTAAGTTTATTACTATGTTCAGCGTACTTTAGGAAACAACAAAAATTTTATTAATAAACAAATGAAAAATTTAACTAGATCTCTTGGCACCTACTTCCTCGTCCATTTTTTTGTGCACATTGGCCTGATTTTCCATTTCCTGCTTCAGTCTAGTACTTTCCAAACTCATATTTGCTACATTTTTATCGTAGCTTACCTCCAAGTTGGCAAATTTTTGTTCAATTTTAACAAGTTTTTGTTTTAGCTCCTTATTTTCGACATCAAGACTGTGTTGTTGCTGAGCTGCTTTAGCCAGTTCCTCATTTTTAACAGCAATACTAACGATAAAAAAAAATTTATGAGTATTTTATGTGCATTTGAGTAACACGCTCATACTCATCACGCAGATCTTTAATAATATCCTGATTTTTCACGACATCCTGCTTCAATTTCTTCACATCTTCGGTCAAAAGTTTGAAACTAGTTTTTAAATTATTTAACTTTGCCTTGTGACGCTGCGTTAAGTCGCTAAGAGACTCCTCCAAATGTTTCATTTGTGAATAGGGCTCGAGTGCTGCCTTACGTTCATCTTTTTTCTTTGAATCTCTGACTTTAGACATGATTGAGCTGTAAAGAATTTAAATATAAAAATATATTGCATAGTCTTAGGGCTCGTATTTAAAATACACATTTAAAGTGTGATAATAAATTTATATTGCACTCTTAGGCAGAGCCGTAGCCAAAATTTTTCTTGGGGGTAGGGTAGTATTTTAAAAAAAATTGTAAAACAAATTCCTATGAAAGTTTTGTGCGAAAATAATTTATAAAAGGTTTTCGTAGGTATTTTTTTTTCAAGTTAGGCAAGTTGTCTAAAAACTTTGAAAATGTCGGAGAAAAGTTACAATAGTTGTGTTTTTTACCAAGCGAGTAGTCAAAAAACGACTGCTTACTCGCTTAAGAATTTTTTTAAAACTTGGAAGCATTTTCTGAAAAGTCAAAAAGTTGTTTATGTTCTGATCAAATTTTTGTAAACAATTTTTGGCAAATTTATTTTATATATATATCAAAGTTTTGACAATTAGTGATGCATAAATTTTCAGATTATAAGCATTGGAGACTCGGTTCTGAAAACAAACCCGATACTCAAAAGATTTTCAGTGCCAAAAGCTTAAGCAAACAACATAGTTTTACAAAATGAGTATATATGATTAATTTTGTTTATCTTACCTGTTAAATTATTATGTATTTTTATTGAAATATTGATCTAAAGCAAATTATGAGTATTTCGTGAAAAGTATTTGGTACAAAAAATTTTCATTTCATACATCACTATTGACTATCAATCAGATATAGTTGCCACCTTTGTAGGAAATTTATACAATTATTGAAACATAACTTGGAAGCATTTTTTTTCCTTTGGTCGGCAAACTTTTAAGCGACTAACAGTTTCCTGTGTTATTTAAGCGAGTATACATATGATAAGCGGTCGTTTTTTAACTACTCGCTTGATAAAAAACACAACTAATTTTTTTTGAACATTTATCTGAATACGGCCAAGACCTATTTTTTTGGTATTTGGTATGTTAACAAAAGATAAAGCCTGAGACATTCTGACAGCCTTTCTAAAGAAATCTTGCCAAAAAAGTCAACTAGAAACAAATTATAAACCATAAAATAGGGGATATAACCTGAAAATATTTCGGCGTGAATAAATAGGCGTGAAGTAATTAATTTTTGATACAGGTATTTGATATAGCCTGGAAAAGTACTATAACCTTTATTACTCAAAATGTGTAAAATTAAAAATTTTAATACAGTTTTTTCTAATTTTTTTTTATCAAAGTTTTAATTTTTCGTCTGTTATAACAGGTACTTTTTGTGTTTTTGAAAATTGACTTCAGATTTTTAACTTTTAACCCAATAAACTGTGATTTAGCCAAAATTTCGTGCCGATCGAAGGGGTAACCCTTGCCGCGTAGGCCCGAAAGATGTATAATTTGACAAAAATTGTGTCCAGGTACTATCAAGACCACTAGATGCTTGAAATGCACCACCAGCTCATATTGATTATTATTCACCAACAATTTTTTGAACTTACCTGCTAAGCCGGATCGAAATTTAGATTTCGCCGGACACCGACTAACAATTTAGTGGGACTCATAAAAGCTATTTCTGCATAATTTTTGTTTGGATTGGAGAAATCCCCATAGAGCGGTTTTGATTCTCCTGAAATCCTTTTTTGGAGAACCAAAACTGCTCCATGAGGATTTTTCCGACCAAAAAAGAAAAGATGCAGAAATAGTTTTTAAGAGTCCCTCTAACTTTTGAATCGGTGTCCGGCTAACTTTTTTTTCTTCATATATAATCGATCCGGCTTATTACCTGGCCCCTATCTACGAAACTACAAAACTACGAAAACTTGAGAAAAATTTCGAATTATAGTTCATAGGTCCTCTGGGTGACCTCTAGGCTGGGTTAAATGTAAAACCCAGAGCTTTTACTTTCTTACCCCCAACATTTCTTTCGAATAAACCTAATCACTACCTGCAACAATGCTGAGTCCCCCCCGCCCATACAAAACACGTTTTTTTTTAAGTTTCTGTAATTGTGTTGGAGGGACTATACGATGAATGAAATGTCAGCATTGTCAGAAATCAACAGCTCATATTTATTTTTCCTCAAAATTTTTTGGACTTGAATGCTGATCTTGGGGAATTTTGATGCGTAGATTACGAATATATATTGAAATTTTTCTTATCACCCTCATTTTTTTCGAAAAATTGCTTAAAGTGAATTAAAAAAGGCGACTTTACTGAGAATTGTTTTTTATTTCAATAAGAAACAATTGCATAACTTTAAAACATTTAAAATACATTAGAGGGATAGTAATAAATAAGTTAAAAATATTAAATACTTTTGTGGTATCTCGTATCTCTATTGTGAAAATTTCGTTTGAAATTCCGAATGTCTCCACACACCATCCAACCATGTTCTTCTTCATACTTTATTTAATCTATTTTCTTAAATTGTCGAAGGGCTGAAAAATACTAAAACTAAACAGTGTCATATTGGTTTTCACACTCATCTATCGATGTTAGTTAATGTATATAAAAACATAAGGTTTACTAGAAAATTAACTTAGCAAATGAATCAAAAACCTAAAATTTTTTTTGATATTTTAATGTCAAATATTTAACTAATTATTTATGACAACTTATTCATTAGTCTCTAATGCAACCATTCAGTGAGATTTATATTTAATAAGAAACGATTTAAATAAAATATAAATTAATAACTAATAAATAAAATCTTAAAATAACTTCTTAAAATTTTATGTAATCAAAAATTTTTAATGCAGATTGTAATGAAAATTAGTATTTAAAACCATATTTCCTTTTTTTTGGTTTCATTGAGGGTAACTTCCTTTCTATATTAAGGTGACGATATGCATTTCATTAATTACATAAATTATTTTACAAATTACATATCCATTGCTTACAAATATTTAGATAAGATTGTTTTTTTTTCGTTTTTTGGCAATTGCTTAACATAGTTAGTGATAATTAAAAGCAAGTCTTGAAATTCGTTTTCATTCCGGCAAAGGCCCCCGCTATAATTTTGCACCATTATCTCTTTTCGCCATGTCATTGATCACTCACAATTTTCTGACAATTTTGAGAGATTTTTTCAAGGTCATCCCAAATGGCTGGAGGTTTATACAAAAAATCTTCTGACAAGCCGAAGCGTACGAAGAAAATAATTGTGTTCGATGGGACAAAATCGCTTAAATCCTTTGTCTTGAAAACGTTGTTGACGTCTTTGAGTCGAATGAGAAACCTGTTATTGGAATACGTTTCCCTTTTCCTGGGTCTGACTTGATCTTTGGTGCACCAACAAGTTTGCTCCTTCACATCAAAGAACACAATAATTGGAAGTCGATCAACTGTTTTTTTGTCCTTGGAGATCTGGTAGCTGGAATGGTGATTTTTACGTCCTAATGCATGACGGAGAACTTCTCAGTTTTAAGCTTTAAAAAAGAATTTACATTTTACACTGATATACTTAAATTGATTAATGAGTAATGTTACTTGTGGATGTTTCTTCGTAAAATCAGCAATATTCTTTCGATTTTCATTGCGATGTTTTCAGAATGATGAGCAATTTATAATTAGTTTTTTTTTAATCACGTACCACACCTTCTGCAGTGGATATCAAAAGGTTAATCAAATCTAAACTTTCTTTAAAATTTCGAATTTTTTCTAAAAGCATTTATATGTTTCATCTCTTAAGTACCTACATGAACGTTTTTAATGAACAATATCAACATTTGCTTTTATTTGAGTTGAATTGATTTTTTGTCTTCTCTTCGGTATCTATGGGGGGGTGTTTAAACTCTGAAACCCCGCCCTTGGCTACGGGCCTGTCTAAGTGCCAATAACTTGGATGATTGCATTTTTTTATGTCTGTTAATAATTTAGTAGTCATTTAATTCTTTTAATATTTTTAATTTCAATAGAATTACATTACATTACATTACATTAATACAAAGAATACACTTTAAAACTATTGCCACAACATGTGGAAACATGAGTTAATTCTATAATTTTTAAATATTTTTATGCAGTTTTGTTATTTTTGTTAATAAGGCACAACAATTTTGGCTGAAGATTATAACATACATAAAAGATTTCAAGGAGTGTTTTTTTTATTTAAAATTAAATCTGTTTTCTTTTTATTGCGAGTCGACATACATATTTATAACTTAGATTTAAGCTATGTTGTTTCTTTTACTATATATATTTAAAAAAAAAAACAAAACAAAATTGTTAAATAGACTTAATATAAAACATAACATTTTCTGACTGAAGACATAGAATTTATTTTTATCAGAAACTAGGTATAAGATTTGTTCAGTTTAAATGGCTTTTATGGCGGCGGCACGGCACGTACAAGAGAACGAACTATTTATTATTGTTGTGGTGGTGCTTGTTGTGGGAGTTAGAAGTACAACACTGAATGACACTGGATCGCAGAAGACTCTCGATGAATGTACATGATGCAGGTGTTATGCGAAGAAATATTTAAACATAATTATAAAGGATTTCTTAATTAAGTATAAATGCTAAGAGACACGAAAAGAACTGTTACGTCACACAATATGTCCAAACTATACAGTACATTGTCTATAACGATCGGCCTGCGTCTGTATCTTGTTCAAGTGCAGCGTCAGCTCCTCATTCAGCGGCTTGATGACATCCTGCAGTTTCTGAAGCATGTTGTTCTTGTCCAGATACGTGTCTTGCATCAGCTGTAATTCGCGTAGCTTCTCATTGGTGTCTACTGTAAGCTTGGAGGCGCGTTGCAGCAGCAATTTAGCACGTTCCCGTGCACTCTCCGATCTGTGTGCACGATCGGTAAGTGTTTGGCTTGCCACCTGCGACGAGATATCCAGCTGACTGGCATCGTTGCGTGCTGACATAGCAGATTCTTTGACTTTATTGGCTTCCTTTTTGATCTCCTTAGCATCAAGTTCGTTCTTAAGTATGTTCTTCTGCAGACGATTAACCTTCTTGGCCAATTCCTCTACTTGATTGACTGTAGTGTTGGCAGGTGCTTCTGCTTCGCTCGTCTCCTGATCAATTTGATCAAGATCCTTGGCAGCCAACTCAATGTTTCCATTAGCCTGCTTGATGGCATTCAAAGCCTTCTCCTGTGAAATATCGGCATCATCGAGATTTTTCACCACCGAATTGGCTGTATCTAGAATCTTATTGGCTGTCTCTTTTGTGGCATTGGCCTTGGCTTGCAGATCATTGACACGTGCCAGATCATAACGTGTATTATAGATGATGGACTCTACGTTCTTGAGCGATGAAACGGCTTCGTTAATTTTAACGCCTAGATTGTGTATCTCTTTGGGATCCAGCGTCAAGTCTAAATTGAGAGTGTTTTGGGCCAGTTCCCTGGTATCCGCTGGCAGTGCGGTATTATTATTCATGAAATCCGTTAGGTTAGCAATCATCTTTTCACCCTGCTTAATATTTATGTCGGTGCGATTGAGATAACGTTCGGCGTCCTCATAGGCACTCTTGGCTTTCTGATAGGCTTCTGAGGCGTTTACCTTGGCTTGGAACAGGGAACGTATAGTCTGATCAGCCTGTTCCTTTTTAGCGGTTATTTCCTTTTCGGTATCTTTGGAAACTTTGAGCGCTTTTTCAGTGCGTGTCAGTGCACCACGTTCGCAGGAAAGACCACCGCATGTACCACAACCGGCTCCACCGCAGAGGCTGTCACAAGGATCACCACGTTTATCGCAAACTTCGTTGTTCAGTTCCGGTATGGTGGCAGTTAGAGCTGCCAGCTCATCCCTGTAGCTATTCATAATGTTATCATTGGCAGTGACGGCGCTCGATTCATCCTTCATTTTGTTAGCCAGTGTTTCAACGCGTTTGCAATTGCGTTCGGTATTGGTGGCAAATTCTTCAGCTTCTGTTTTCATGGCCGAGAGATCGAGCACACGTTCGAAAGCATTACGTGTTAAATTTAAAGCGCCTTCAATGTTGGACTCCTGCAGCTGTATGCCATTCTCTTTGAGCTCCTTTGAAAGCTTCTTGACGAGCGCGGATTGATTTTGCAGCGCCTCCAATTCGACGGCTGACAAGCTAAGTGCAGAGTAGATCTTTTCCAAATTCTCTTCAGTTTCCACAAGTTTCTGATGTGAAGCTGTCAGATTGCGTTTGAGCTCTCCGGCTTCTTCGTCCAAACTGTCAATGTCCTTTAAGCTGACGGTTGTGTTCTGCAGTAGATCACGTATGTTTTGCAATTTCTGATCCAAGGCAGTGAACTCGGATGTATAGGCTCCAGTGGCGCCAATCAATTTAATTTCCTTGGCACGCTGTATAGTCTCGGCAGTGGCATCTTCCAAGGCGTGCAGTATTAAGTCCCAATTGTTGAAGCATTCACCACACGGCGTGCAGTATGGGAACTTGCCAATATAGCCACGTGCGCATTCATTACATTTATAGCCACCAATGCCTTCATGGCAGACACACTGGCCACTCTCTCTATCGCACTGATAGTCCGCTGAGCCGTTGGGATTACATTCGCAGGGCTGACACTTCTCATTTGGATTGCCCCAGTAGTTGGCCTGACACTGATTACAAGCACGTCCACCAAAACCATCGCGGCAAACACACTGGCCATCAAAACGGTTACATTGTTCCGAAACAGAGCCAATCGGATCACAGTCGCAAGCTTCACAACCTTCGCCGGAAGCGATCTTCCAGTGGTTCTCAATGCATTCATCGCATCTTATGCCGCGCACATTGAGCAGACAAGGACACTGTCCGGTAAAGCGATCGCAGTACTGTAGTGTTTTGTTGGTGCCCAAGTAGTCACAGTCACATTTCACGCAATTTTGCTGCAGCGCATCACCAAAGTAGTCATCACGACACAGCTCACAATGATCACCGGTTGTGTCATACAGACAACGCAGGCATTGACCCGTGTGACGATCGCAGTTGCCGCTGTCATATAGATCGATGTTATTGCTGCAGTCACACTTCTCACACGAACCGCCGGGAGTTTCCGCATCGCCAAAGTGGTTGTCAGCACACTGGTCACAGCGGGCGCCATCATAGCCCTCCTTGCAGTGACAAATCATGTTGTTGTTGCGTACATCTAAGCTACAGCCATCAGCGTGAGAGTTTCCGCTGGCCATGGTGTCGGGACAACGACAGGCGCGACAGCCAATCTCACTGCCTAGGAATGGATTTCCATAATAGCCGTCAAGGCAAGCATCGCAGCCGTAACCAGTCGTAAAGTCCATGCAATTCAAGCACTGACCAGTGCGCGCATCACATTGCTGTGCATGACCATTGCACTCACACACCTGACAGTTGGGGAAGTTCCAGTAGCCCGGCTGACACTGATCGCACTCGCGGCCATATGTATTGGGATGACAGGTACATTGCCCGGTGATAAGGTCACAGTTATTATCCTTAGAGCCAATGCTATTGCAGTCACAAGCCTTGCAGCCCTCTGGCCCAAAACCATAAGTGCCTGGGGCGCATTGATCGCACTGACGTCCCACAACATTTGGCTTGCACTGACAGAAACCGCCTATGGCATTGCACACCTTACTCAAAGAACCCGTAGGATTGCAGTTGCACATGCTCGCGCCATCGTAGATGAGAGTGCTAACGTAGTTCTCTAATTCCTTGCAGCGTTCGTTGGTCACCGTGTTGTAGCGTATATCATATAGCGACTGATTACAGCCCATTTGAATGTACTCACGACGTCTAGAGTCAGCGAGTGGCGAACCGCTAAAGATCGAGGTCACTTCAATGCGTGGTATCAGCGTGAGTGAATCAATCATAATCGTGGCAGTTGGGTTGTCCTCATTATGGCGTCGTCGTTCAAAGTGTATCTTGAATTTGTAGACCTTGCTAGCTTCCAAGCAAACATGCTGCAGAGCAACAACCTGACGTTCACGGTCAGGCAAACTGAATGGAACGCGTGTCTCATAAACGCTGGAGCCTGGTTGCACCGAGCCAGCGCACTCACCCTCCGGATCAACTTCATCTGGACGCACTAAAGTTATATAAGCATCTTCCCAATCGCCATGTGTGGTTGTCTGATAGCGCACAACAACGTCATACGGCATAGTGCGTGGTATATCATCAACTATTATTTCCATTTCGGTGTTTTCGGGCACACGTGAGAATCCGACGCCAGTCCAGTCGGGCACACGATCAGTTGGTGGCTGATAAGGCACTGTTGAGCAATTACCGTTATTTGTGTAGGTGATACAAAATTCGGAAACCTCAGCTTCATGCACCAAATGTAGTTGAGGAATGAAGTAGTTTTGTTTCGGTGTGGAGCAGGTGCGTCCCGACATGTGTGGACGGCAGCGACACTGACCAGTTATGACATCACAAAAGTTGCTATAAGAACCGCCGGCATTGCAGTTACATGGTGAACAACCATCCTCAGACTCTGATAGACCATAAGTTTCGGGTGTGCACTGATTGCAGTCCTTGCCGGTGACCAAACGCTTACAGGTGCACTCGCCTGTGTGCATGTTGCAGCCCGAATTGTCAACAGTGCCTTGAATGTTACAAGTACACTCTTGGCAGCCATCGGGATTGGCGGCATCCAAGCTCCAGAAACCATCCTTGCAGACATCGCAACGGCGACCCTTAACATTAGTCTTGCAGTGGCAGGCACCTGCCTCAACATCATTATCTGGATCATTGACCGAGTCACAGATGCCCTCGTCTAGAGCGCCAATTGGATCACAGTCGCAGGGCCGGCACACATATGGGCTGCGTATATCTTCATTGGGATCACGATAGAAGAATGGCATGCATTCCTCGCAGTGCTGACCTTGCGTATTATGCATACAGTTATCGCAGACACCACCGGATATGCCACCTGAATGTTCAAAGACGGCCTCGTCAAAGTGGCAGCTGACGGCATGATCGTTACACTCGCATTTTTTGCAGGCATTCGTCTGCTTGCCAAATGCCGGCTTCCAAGGCAAATCGTTGAAGAAATCCTCACATGATTCACAATTCAAACCCTTGGTGTTGTGCGTGCACTCACAGCGACCATGCACCATATCATAATCATTGCCACCGGTGCCCTCGAGTGGCAGACAGTGCGAGGCGTGCCCATAGCAGGAGCAAGAACCGCGCACAACCATGTTACTAATGCCATAATAGTATTTCTCCTCCATTTCAAGGCGATTGTCAAGCAAATTGTCGCCTAGCTTGTGTAGCTTGGTGAAGTTGATGCGCAGATTAGTCATTTTGAGCATATTTTGCACATGCGCTGCATAGGGATCGGTTACATTGATGTTGGGCGGTAGCACGCGGAAGATAACCTCACCATTGCGCGATGGCTCGACATTGGAGTAGCGTGAAGTGCACATAACGTCGGTGATGTTACGTAGTATGGTGGGTACACCGGGAAATGAGTCGGCACAGTCGTAGGCAAAGTAGCGATAAACATGCCAGCTGTGCCCGAAATCAAAGGAACGCTCTATCAACATGGCAGCCGGTCTAAAGGTGGTAAACGAAATGATCAAGTGAGTAAAGTGGAATTCAGCCTCCAGATCAAGCTGTATGGTGACATTCTCCTTGCCGTTTTCCGATTGCCACCAGGTGGGTGTGCTTGTGCCCGGCTTGGTCTTATAAATGATTTGACCTATGCGATGATTCTTATAGGGATCATTGCGCGTCTCCGGGCGCGTATCGCAAAGGAAACATTTTTTATCCTGCAAATGCGAGAGAATACAAAAGCGTTCTGCTGAGTTCAGACCGCATGTAGACGAGGCTGTCAGACGATTTTCACGTCCAATGAGTAGATTTCCCGTTGCCGGATAGCATGATGAACGTTCGCATGGATGAACTTTAACATATTGGCGTGGTGGATTGCGTGGACGATCACGTCGTCCACCGAGCTGTTGCTGCTGCTGTTGTTGTGCGCTACTTGCCACAAAACAACTGCTCAGCAGTATAATCGAAATAAACGCTGCTGTTGTTATAGCGATAAGCTTTGAATTGTTGGGCAAGCAAATAAAGCCGCAGCCGCTGCCCGAGCGTGGCTTCGACATTATTTATAGTAGACGTGTGCGATGTAGAAGTGTTAAAGATTTCGTTTCGTTGTAGTTTTGCTGTCAAGTTGGTGGTGAAATTTAATGCCGCTGCGGTGGCTACAACAACTTCCGGTTGTAATCAAGCAGCAACACACTGCTTGCTTATATGTAAATAAGTGACCAATTGAGAATTCGAAATGCTTTTTATTCTGTTCTGCTTGAGATAATCGGAGCTGTATATAATCTACAGTTCTTATTAAATGGAGCGTAACTTCCTTCAGCCTGCTAGCTGTGAGCTGTGTGTGTGTGTTATTTGCTTTACATAAGCGCTGGTCTGTCCACTAAAGAAGACATGCTTCTAGCATCTTTGGTACACCTAGAAAAAAGTATGAGTTTAAAAAATGATATTTTAAGGTGGCAAAAGTAAAGAGTTAAACTTACGTGGGTTTGTGTGGAGCCTTAAACAAATACTGCTGATCTGCTAGGTTGCTTAGAAGTAGGTGCCAAACTGCAAAAATTTAAGAAATTGTTAAAATTGTTTGATAGAAAATATTTTTGTACTAAATTAAAGGAACTTGGAGTGGACGCAGAGAACTGAAAAAAAATTAAGAATATTTATTGACGCAATTAAAAACGTTTATAGACCATGAGCTGTAGAGTGGTACAGAAAGTAAATTATCTAAAGTTGATTCTTAAATTCGATTTAAAGTAAAAGAAGTCATAGAATAAAATTTTGGATATTCACGATGTTGCCTCATGAACGAGTCAACTAGTACAGATTACAACCACGTATTTAAGTTTATATTTTAATTATGTTGGGTAGTTATTTATGTTGAGAATTTTGTAGGAATGTGACCAAAGTAGAAAATATCTAGTACTAACTTAACTAGTAAGTTAACCCCTTAACTGTTGGACTTCCCAAGAGTTTTCATCCCAAAATTGGTAAAAATATCTCAATTAAAAATTTTATGAAAACTTTTATTCCAGTTTTTAGTTTGACCTACTTCAAAACCTATTTTCACCCTTATTGGACGTCCTATGAAACCCCGTAAGTAAACTATACGACTCCGAAAACCCAAACATCTAATTAAATGACAAACAAGAAACCTAACTATACAACAAAATGATATAAGCAGAGTAACGAATCGACAAATTCTGGTTTTGAGAGTACATAACCTATAATTGGACATCCAAGTCTTATGTGGACCTTAAAGGACTTATACTCGTGTTTCAAAAAGCTTTATATGACATTATCTATACTCTGAGGCTTGCAATTGTCTGAAAGAGGTGAAGGCCCATTAGAAAATTATTTTCAATAAGAATGGAATTAGTTGGGATTTGAACCCGGGATTTTCTCTATTCGTAAGATTAATAAATACTAAAACATTGGCGCTTATGCTTTAGCCAATAATTTTGCTTATGGCCAAAATTAAAAATTAAGTATTCGATTGTAAACCAGGTTTTTTTCGTAGAACATCCCAGCAAAATTTTTGATACAAACTTGACATCCAGTCTTAGATACACTGGTTCCAGAAGACATTCTAAAAATCCAATTGTTGTTCTCCTCAGCCTTATCGAAAAATGCAGGAGGCACTGTCATAAATTTCTAAAAAGGCTATTTGAATAGCTTCCAAGAATGCTTCCATGGCATGGCTTGCGAAGGTAATGGTTACATACTTTCTTAGTATCATTTTGTCATATGTCTTCCGAATCATGGAATGCCTTCTTAAAGTTTTCCTGAAAAATACCTACTAGAAATATTTCATTGAAGGCCTCAAAGAAATCTTCCATTGAAAAATTCTAGAAGCACTTCTAGAGAAGACTACGAAAAGCATTCCTCCCAATGACATGTAGTTGTTAAAAGAATGACTTCTGGGTATGAAAGTAGAAGGAATGAAACTCACGACTTCCAGATTACCTTCTTTTGGAAGCACTTTTTTTTCTGGGATGTAACACATAAAATTTAAATATTTTCAGCTGAAAGTAATTTACCTTACATCATAAAAATTTGAATCGATGAAGAAATCGATTTTTATGTCTTTTTCATTTCTTAAGAGCGATTTTAAATCCCTTAAGAACCTTAAATATTCAAAAAAATTTTAATAAGAACAGAAAAATTAGTTTTAAAAAATATTACCCATCGTTATTATTCCAATTTTAATACCGAATTTAGTGTTTAATAATAGTTTCTTTGAAAGAGAGATATTGATATTCATCAAACAAAATTTAATCATCGAAAATTTCTCGATAAAGATATAGAAAATATAAAACAGTGTGTGAAATTTTAATGCTACTTTCAAAAGTTTTATTTTTCACTTTTTGAAACGGAGTAAAATGGGGTATACGTAAAATAAAAATAAAACTAAAATTTTTTAGAGACCAATTTTTATCTATTTGTTTTTATGATGATTTTACAAAATGAAATTTGGTGATTTAACATGTTGAGAATGTTTTTAAGAAATATGATTGCAGGGTTGATTATATTTTATATAATCAGATTAAAAAAGGGAAAGAGAGTGAGAGGCTTAAAAATTTCACCAAGTTTTTCAAGTTATAACCTGTCTCTGAGAGATATTATCTATTCTCTCGCTTTTGACAGTTTTACCATTTTTAGTCCAAAAAGTACGCAAACATACCTAATATTAGGTATGAAACTAAAATAATATTAATTAAAAGTTTTTCTATAAAACGGCAGGATTTGATTTATTGTTTCGAAGTTTCAAGCACTTAAATTTTTCAAAACACAAGAAAACGTTGAAATGTGATGAATTGGGTATTAAATGAAAAAGTAGATTCTCTGTTTTGAGAAAAATTATTTCTTCAATTTATATCGTCGAAAAATGTCCATCATATAGTTAACAATATAGTTCACCATATCCGTTTGCATTTTTATCCTTGTATATTTTCAACCATTTTCTTTAAAAACAATATTTCTTGAGGAATGCATTTTTTTGTCCTCATACCCAAATGTCAAAAATTGTATATCTCAACTACAGGGTTGCCCAATTGAAGTGTCCATACAAAAAACACTGCGAAATGGGAATTTTTGTAAATTTTATTTAATTTGAACAAATTTAAGGTTATTACTTCATGACACTTTTTTCAAAGGACAAACTTTGGCTTTTAAAATTGCATTAATTCTGTTGTAGAAGGATATGCAAGCTTCTCCCTGGCTCTCCAGTGGTACGAAAAAGTATTCGCTTTAAAAAAATGAGTCCAAATTTTTGTTTTCAACAATTCGCAAGTTTTTATCGCTGAACTGAATCAGTTTCTATCGTTACGCTTTACACTCAGAAAAAACACCTATCTTTCTCCCATAAAAAATTTTTCTTTTTTCGCTAATAGCAATTTTCTCTTTTTCAAATAAAATGTTCTTCAATTTGAATAAATTTTCACATTTTTGAAGAAATATTTCTTCAATTCTGGGAAATGGAAAAATTTCATGTGTCTAATAATGATAAGTATTTTTCTTATCACAAAAAAATTCTCATTTATAGAGAAAAAATTGTTGAAAATGAAAAATTGTTTCTATATTTTGATAAAAAATTCACTAGGCGAAGAATTTTCTTTAATCAAAATAAATCTTCTCAAAATAAAAAAGTCTTCTTCTCTAAAAACGATATAGTTTTATATATTTCTATTTTTCATGGAAGCTTTTTATCATTTTTAGGGAATATTTAGGAGCACATTTAGAGAAGAGCATTCTCTGGAGCAAAGTCTATACCGTTTTTTTCTAAAGATGATGTCCTTTTTATCATATTCCGAGAAACTTTTTTCTGAGTGTACTCAATTTATATACTTTTTATTAAAATTATTCGTTTGGAATCTTTAACAATATTTAAGGACTTCACTTCGTTAGGATATTTTGAAATATAATTGAACCAGATAAGTTAAAAAAAGTCTTTGGATAGTATTCTAAATATGGATACTATATCAAAAAGTGTAGAATTTGTTCATTTAGGCCTCTTGTGATTCCTAAATCATATTTATTTAAATTTGATCCACATTTTGTAACTCTTACTGCACTGGCTACTGCATTTCGGGTGAGCTTATATCGAAAATGTTTTATTTTTGTATTTTATTATTTTTAAAAATTTTTTTTTTTATATGAAATTACTTGTTTTTATTATCATATTTTTTTTTTATTTTTATTTTTTAAAGACTATGCTCATAAAAGTTAGAGAATTACTTTTTATGTCTTAAGCTCCTCACTAAACATTAAATTCTTTGACTTTTATATCCAATTGCGGAGGGATATAAGCGTCTCCTTATCTTAATCCAAGACTAAAAAAAATTATCCTGCAGAGCTTATTTCTTTTTTATAACCGACTATTGCGCTTTATTGTTAGCGAACCGTACAGCAACCGACGAACAACATAATAGAACTGAAATATTTTTTCAATTTCATATGAAATGAACCCACTGCTGCAAAACGAGCACATACTACATAAATCGAGACTAGCGATAAAAACTTTTTTTTTCAACAAGAACTACTATATCAGTACATATAATTATTTCTTTTTTAGTTTCAACGTCTTTTTATCAGTACAAAGACGACAAATTCGTCGACATTTGGACTCATTTTTAATTCATGCTTATCAGTAGCATCCCATGTGTTTCCTTTTGTTGCTGTAGCTATGTATGAATATTTTTGAGAAGGAGTGAATGATTCCGGCATAAAACTAAATAATTATAAAAATTTTGAAGACAAACATTATACAAACTTTACAAAAAAAAATTGAGAAGTTTTAATTGAAATAAATACTTTAAAGAAAAACAACTCAGCATTATCCAAAAGCTCATCAGCTCTCTGATAAAATTAAAGTTCAATTGTCATAAGATCATCTACAGTCACGATCATGATGACAGCTCAAACTATTTCTGTTGCTAAAAGAATTTTATTTTTACACATTAAAAAATATAAAAAAAAAACTATAAAATAATTTAAGAGATAAGAGTTCATTCACAGATTTTTTTCTTAATGTTTTGTTCAGTTCGTTTTGTTCATGTAGTTAAAAATTTTAATTGAAATAATAACTTAGTTTTCTGTTTTGAACTAAATTAGTATTGCATTCAAGAACTGCATTAATTGTGGAAAAATTATGAGCTCATTTGCGACTAATCTTTGTGTGTATTTTATTTGTTTTTTTTTTGTTTTTTCTTTCGAATAAATGTGCAAATTAAGTTTTAAAGCAATGTTTTTTAACATATTCATCTTAGCAGCGAAACCAACTTGAATAAGTTCAAATATACCTACATATATTTGTTTGCTTAAGGAATATATATACGTGTTTAGGAGTAGTTGCGTGTGTTTATAAATTTGTTTGCACGCTAAGATTTTAAAAATTTATGCGGCGATTTGTTATTAACCCGTTAACATCCGAACGACACTCTAAATCGGACTCTTTTTTAAGCTTTAATCTTGATTGTATACAAGAATAATTGGATTGAATTGGAATAATAAATACATATTATAAAGGATATTTCACAATTTTATGAAGGGAGTAAGTTTTTGAGGTTGGAAGAGAATACCATTATATTATGCATATTTATTCACGGTCTGGGTTGAACTTGAATATTTTTAGTACTTTAAAAATATTCGGTTTAAGTGCTGTTTAATATTCGGCATAATTTAGCTTTTGAAGAATGAAAATGATATTCCGACACCGGAAACCGAATGGCACATCAGAAACTAGTAAAATAGATTGTAGTGGGTGGGAGAATAAAGCTCGAAACTAAAGAAGAATAAAGCTTTGAAAAATTTATTTTTTAGGAAGAGCTTTTATTAATTAACAGGACAAATTATGACAAAAAAGAAATAAAATCATAATTTAACCTAAAAGACGGTTGAGTACTAAATGCAAATTTTATCAGAATACTCTGATAACAGTTCCAAAAAAACCTTTGAATATATCAATTTTTTCAAATTTAATTGAATTAAGAGGTCAGAAACAAGAGTTAAGAAACTTACATATCGTCGGCTTAATTCTAATACGACGTTCTAGTGTTCTATTTCCCTTTTTTCCATACAAACATGTAAAACCTAAAAAAAGGACACAGGTGTAGTTTTGAAATCGCAATAACATTTAGGAAAGGTAAGGTTAAGGTGGCGGACGACCCACTAAGACCAAAGGATTGGTTCATTGTGAAACCTACCACAAGGATTTGCACTTTTCATGATGGACACACAAATTTCAAAAAGTGAAAGTTTTCCGAAGAGTATAATCATATATCTAGTTATCAAGCTCGTCGCAGAAGTAGTAACCCAGATTGCTGTGCCATCTTATGGCGAATGCGGGCAGGAACATAGAAGATTTCGTATGGTTTTTCCTCCTCTTGGCCTCTGAAGTTTCTAGCGAAGTCATTTCCAAAAAGGTTTTTAACCCATCCAGGGAGAGCATCGCTCTTTAGTGCCTGAGATCAAGAGACTACTAAAAAACCTAGAAATCTTACAGGTAGAAAGTTTATGTTGGCTTTCGATTAAGTATTAACGCTGTATTCGACAACAATGTTTAAACGATATAAACATCAATTACCCAGCAGCAGCTGGGGAGAAGCTACTAGCATGTCTGGTGGGTTCTGATCTATTGATGTCAACAAGACACCGTTTTAAGCAAGCTCCTTTGCCTTTTCATTACCCTTTACGCCTTTCCCCCAATTTCAGATATTTCCCCCAATAAAGCATGCCATTCTTACGCTGATTTTGAGATAGTGATTAGCTATTGATTTGATTACAGCCTGGCTGTCGAAACATAAAAGGATTTCTCGTACTACGATTTCTGATAACCCTGAAGCAACACCCTTATTGTCATCATTTCGGTTTGGAAAAACGCTACAAGCAGACTATAGACAAATAATTTCTCTTTTGATCTTTTGGGTACGTAGCCTATACCTTGTCAATGGTACTAAAATAGGAAAAAATATTTTTTTTTAAAGTATTCAATATTGAACCATATTGTATATATATCTTTATTTGAAGAAAATCAAGTAATTTAAAATTGAGTTAATGTTTAAAAAAATGAAAATTGTTTTTTTCTAAAAAAAAGCAAAATAGATTTTAAAATGTATTTTTCTCATTAAAGTAATTTTTTCGAGGATATATTTTTTATAAAAAAAATTTTCGTAAAAAACACCTTACAATTCAAAAATTGCGAGTTTTGATAAGATATAACAAAAACAAAGATTTTTGTATATTAGCGAAACTTTTTTGTAATTTTATTTGATTAATTTTTATATTAATTGTTGACTTCCAAAGTATTATCACAAAATATTAGCACTTCTTCAAGAAAGCACAAACAAGAAAGTTATGTAGTTTTAAAAAAGTGGCTTTTAGCCAAAAATTGTCACTTTTGTATAGAAAAATATTCAAATTGCAGATTGAAAAAGTGACTTTTTGCGAAAAATGGTATATTTTGTATGGAAAAATATTCAAAATTTATCAAAGTTCAAAAAGGAATTAAAAAAAGGTTTTTTGATTTTAAGGAAACTTTGTCGTAATTTTATTTGAAGTTTACTTTTTTGACTTCCAAAACATAATCTGCTCTTTTTATAAAAAACAAAGTTATGCAGGTATAAAGTGACTTTTCGCGAAAAATTTTAATTTTTGTTGGGAAAATATTAAAAATTTATCAAAGATCAAAAATAAATTACAAAAAACAGGCTTCTCCTAGCTTATAAAATAAAATGAGCCGTAAAGTGGACTTAAAAAAAATTAAAAACAAGTAATAAAAGTCTAAAGTCGGTCTAGGCCGACTATGAAATACCCTAAACCCACTTTTCAAGAATAAAAACATTTTTATTGTAAATGGCCGTCTCCGTGGGCGGATGAAGCCTATATTTTAATTGCATTTAAATGGTGATGAAAAATTTACACATACCAAGTTTTATTCCTGTAACTCACAGTTAATGCCTTAAATGTGTTTTCACTTTGGGAGGTGGGCGTGTTCATGGACGGATTACTCCCAATTTTTGAACACACCTTAGTTTTGGTATAAAATACATACATATCAAATTTAATTTCTCTATGACAAACATAACCTTATTTATTGAGTTTTAAACTTTTTGGGTTGTATGGGAGGTAGGCGTGTCCGTATGCGGATGACGTCCATTTTTCAAAACCATCTTTGTCTTGTCATAAAAAACATATGTTTCAAACTTTAGCTCTTTAAGTCAAACAGAGGCTTATTTATTGCGTTTTCAATTTTTGGGTTGTATGGGAGGTGGGCGTGTCCATGAACGGATGACGTCCATTTTTCGAAGACATCTTTGTGTTTGTATAAAACACATACATATCAAATTTTATTGTTGTAGGCTAAATTTGAGCTGAGTTATTCAGTTTTCAATTTTCGCGTTGTATGGGAAGTAGGCGTGTCCGTGGGCGGGTGATGTCCATTTTTCAAAACCATCTTTGTTTTGTTATAAAAAATATATATGCCAAATTTGAGCTCTGTAGGTTAAACAGAGGCTTATTTATTGGGTTTTCAATTTTTGGTGGGCGGTGGGCGTGTCCGTGAGTGGATGGCACCCATTTTTCAAAAAAATCTTTGTGTTGATACAAAACAAATAAATACCAAATTTTATTGTTGTAGGTTAATTATGAGCTGAGTTATGCAGTTTTCAATTTTTGCGTTGTATGGGAGGTAGGCGTGTCCGTGGGCGGATTCCAAAAATATTCAATAGTGCAGATCCTTGGGTTCATGTGACTATGTGTATCAAGTTTCATCCAATTATCTCAACTCCTTCTTCTTATCCTATGTATACGGACAACACACAGACGGACAGACGGACAGACGGACAGACGGACGGACGGACGGACGGACATGGATAGCTCGACTCACGTAGTGACGCTGATCAAGAATATATATACTTTTCTGTACCGGACTCGCTTCGTTCTATGCGTTACAAACGTTTGCACAAAGTTAATATACCCTGACCTTTCAGGTTTAGGGTATAAAAAAGAATTTTAAAAAATTAATATAGGTACAAGACAGGTAAGTAGAACCTTAAGGACCATAACGTCTAACTAATTTCTATAATTTCCAGTACACATCCATAACTCTAATTGTCTAGCATTCTCACTGAGTTTCGCTAGCATCGGCCCATTTTTGTATGTACCTCCCATACAAAATCATTTATAAATTTAATATAGGTCCAAGCAGTGGCGTACCGAGAGGCTAAGCCGCCCGGTGCGGATTCCAAATTTGCCGCCCCTCTCATATGCAATAAAAAAAAAAATCTTTGATATTTATATAGGGTTTTGTATGCATAGTTTTCACTTTAGAATTTGGTCTTTCATTGTTCTCAATTATATAAAAAAAATTCTAATATACATATCATCAACCTATTTCTAATACGACGCAAGTTTGGAAAAAATGGAGCAAAACGCGCGCATGAGTCTATTTTTGCTCTCATTTCTTCCGTGGTTTTGTTGTTCTATCTATGTTTAAAAATCTAGAGCAAAAAGTCTACGAGAAACTTCAATCCATTTTTGCCTATCTCATTTCTAAACACTAATATTAAAAAAAAAAATACAACAAGTAACTTGAAATGCCTTGATTAGATTAAAATGGGTTACAACAAAACCAAGTTACTTCAGTACTTTTCAGCACATTACTTAAACGAAGTTAAATTTTATGCGAAAAAATTCACTTCAAAATACCGCAATCGAAAAATTATTTCAAAAATTTATTGAACATTTTTTCTTAGTCACATCTTCTTCTTCAAACGTATCGAATATAATCAAAAACAGCGTACAATGTCGTCACTTGAAAAAAATTTCGATTTAATTGAAAATTTGAAAGTCATAATCTATCAAAAATTATATGATAAGTTCCTTGAATTTTTTTTTGGAAATTATTACAAAAATATAAGTATACTCTCCAGTGATTTTTGCGTTAATAACGGAGAAAGTAAAATTGATTTTAGTCCTGCATCGTCGTACTATGATCCTGCTTTTGATCCACAAATGAAAAAAGGTGACGAAGAAGAGCTCATGGACAATCATTTCATGGATACTCGATCTGAAGACTCTCAAACAATCTTTTCCAATCGTACTACAAAGGATTCTCAAACATTCGTTTTCAATCGTGCTACAAAGAAAAGATTATTGCATCCAGCATACAGCAATTGCCGAAAAAAATGAAATGCAAAATTTTCGAAAAGGATTATTGTAATTTTTTATAAAACTTCCATCGAAACCGATGCAAAATTTTTTTGAATGCACATTAGTTCATCAAAAAGATCTTCTGAAATTTTCAAATATGTACAATTAAAGGAAATCGTGAAAAACCCATCTAAAAAGAAGGATATTATAGATAAATTAATTCCTTTAATACATGATAACACAAAAATTAATTTTTGGGAAGATTTTAAGGAATGTGCAGATTCTAAGGATCTTTCTATTGGTCTTACAAGCCATGAGTAAATACCAACATTCATGAATTTATTTATATGTTCCATTAATTTTGTTAAAAATAGTATCAAAAGATTTTTTATTGAGTTTAATGAATAGATTAATATATAATTTACTTAATAAGATACTTGTGTAGATACTTAATTATAATAATAAGAAAAAAAAAAAAAAAAAAAAAAAACAAATTGGCCATTTCAGCCCTTGAAAGGACTTTGACCGAGCTTCTTAGGATCGATTGTGTTGTGTGTGTTATTAAATTTATGCACACAATTGACCGAGAACTGGACCTACATGTTTTATGCCGACTCCGAACGGCTCATGTTCTCAAGAAGCTTTACATGGCATTATTTACTCTCTGAGGTTTGCCATTGTCTGCAGAGAGGTGGTGACCGATCAGAAAAATTTTGTATTGAAAAACTTTTCGCCACGGCTGGGGATCGAACCCGGGCTCCGAGCATGCTAAGCCACACACTTAACCTGCATGCCACGGTCACCAACCAATAATAATAAGATACTTAATTAAAATTGTAACAAATGTTCAACTTATTTTCTAAACAATTGTGTTTTAATTGATATTATACAACAAAACCAAGCAACTTTAAAGTTACTTGATTTTGAAAAAACAGCAACGAATAAAGTGTTCTAAGAAACATATAAATGTTTTATTTGCTTTTAAGTAACTTCATAGTTGCCTGGTTTTGTGAAAAAACAAAAATCTTGTTTATATGAAATGAAAAAATATATGACAAAAATTTTCTCAGTATCTTAATTCGACTGAATTGTTAAAAAACTGCAACGCAAAATAATTTGGCTAGCACAAGTTTCAAAAATTTCGAAACTTAACTCTTAACTCTTCAATAATTTAACTCTTCAATAATTTGAAAAAACTTAAAAACTTATATACGGAAAGATTATATCCTATAACACAATACCTCAATTTCTCACAATTTTCAAAAAACAAGTTACTTGGTTTTGTTATATCACGGGAGAATTCTATATTTACTAAAATATAAATATGATATATTGACACCTGAACAAGTATTTTTTAAGGAGTAACCTGGCATAATAAAATTTTGTCATTGCATACACACTATACTTATACCCTACAGTTGAAAATAAAATTTATTTATGATATATAAAGTGGTGAACAAAACATATGAAATTAAAAGCGCCATGAATTTTTTAAAAAAATTCCATCAGCAGTATATGTGATAAAAACAATAAAAAATTTTTTTGCGTAATATTTTTCCGAAAAATATATTTGTAATTTTTCAAAATTATATCTATTTTTATTGAACTTATACACATTTTTAAACATTAAAATAAACAAAATTTTGAAGGCGTCAAGTCCCCTTAAACGTTAATAATCGCTATTATTCCAAATGTTGACTTACGCCATATTAGAATTAGGCCAACGATAAAAAAGTTTATTCCTTAATGACACCGAAAAGGAAATTTATACAAATACAATTTTTTTTATAATATTTTATTAAATTATTATTTTTCTTGTTTTTTTATTAGCAAAATCGGTAATTACATTTAGGGTGCTCACAGTTCTGTATTATCTGCTCTGTTTACTTTGCCGTTTATTAACTTTAGAACATTTTAGCACGTGTTAACTTTGATTGTTTTTGTTTTACGTACAAACTTGAGATCCCAGTTGTTGCTAAAGTTATCTCATAATTCTTCCTTTCCGTTCATTCGAGGCAAGTTTATGAACAAATTTCAAATTTTTGAAAACTATTTTTGCAATTTAGCTCCAAAACACAAAAAAAGGTGCTCACAGTTCGATCTAAATATCTTTCTAAAGTTGTCAGGTGTTAACTTTAGAAGCAAACTGTGAATTCCCTAATTGTCAAAGTCTATTTCATTACTTTACTT
The DNA here is from genome assembly GCA_958299015.1 of Tetanocera ferruginea. Taxonomy (NCBI): domain Eukaryota; kingdom Metazoa; phylum Arthropoda; class Insecta; order Diptera; family Sciomyzidae; genus Tetanocera; species Tetanocera ferruginea. The sequence goes on along the minus strand of OY282641.1, from coordinate 124,033,590 downwards.
GTATTCTATAGATAATATGGCAAGATTTTGTAGGCGAGAAGTACTCATTGTAGTTCTAATGTAGGTTTTTATGAATAAAAGCTTAGAATAAAGCTTAAAAGTATAACAATGTTTGGAACTGCGTTTTCTAGACTTAATTTAAAAATAAATTTTAAAAGTTCAAGTGGACCTTTCATACAAGAATCAGTTTCTTTGTGAGCTATAGAAACAATATGCTGAAGTATTTTTCTCTCAACGAGAAACTCTTCATTGTCAATTTCTTCGTGACATAATTCATTCAGTTTACATTCCAACTTATCATTCAGGAGAATCAAAGGAGTAAGAATTGCGAATTTTTCAGCAAGAGCATGAAGCTGCTGAAACCTTGTGGTCATTTCTCAAAATCAGTTCTTGAAAATTAATAATTAAATTATTAAATTAGAAAATGACCTAAATCAGTTTAGACCACGCCTAACTCCTCTCCAAAGTGATTTTATTAAAACAGTGAAATCCCTTAAAAAATCAAAAAACATTATAAAAGATACGACTTAAAATTATACGCATAAGCAGTGTTGCCATAAAAAAAATTTTCATATCGTAACTTTTGCACTCTGCTCGTCGGATTTTCATCGGATCTGTAAAATTTTCAAAAACAACAACAACGTAGATCAGAAATCTCGTATTTGATTATGATGAATCCGAAATTATTAAAAATAACGAATACATTTAAATATAAAATTCGTGATCCCTTCAGAATTTTTAAAAAATAGAGAGAAAACACCAATTAAACAAAAACAAAAACAAATTTTTTTACCTCGTCTAGAAGTCGAACCCATGTTCCCAAGCGCTTGTTTTAATAAGCAAGCAAATTACGCAGCTGTAAAGTTATATATTTATATAGTGATTCGATTATGAAAAAAATCTCGTTTCGAGCATGAAGTTTGCATTCTCCTCCCGCTCTCAGGTTCATTAGCAAAACGTTTTCGAACTTCGTTTTCGAAATAAATATCTGCGATTTCGGATTCACCTCCAATTCGAGGCAAATTCGTACACTGAGAAAAAAAACATACTTTAAAATTGAACAAAAAATTTTGAAATAGAAATTTAACGCCATTGCGTTTCTACAAAACAAAAATTAACACAAGTGTGTTTCAGTTTCAGCTACCTATAAACTACTTTCTTTTTTTTATTTTCTCTCATTATTTCTTTGAAAAAACAAACAAAAATTTGAATACAATGAAAATTTTTGAATTTTTTGAATTGGTTTGAAAAATATCGAACATACGATAAAATAAGAACTAATTAATTAAATATTAAAATATATCAAATGTAAAATTCATCGAATGGAGTTAACATTCGGAGGTCCCGAGGGTAGCTGTCTGTGCATCTGATGTTAAAAACTCGGTAAAGCTAAAAAAATGTCATCGAAAATATGCTTCAAAATATTTGTTTTAAATTTTAAAATTTTTGTTTTAAATTGGTTTTTCATAACAAAAACATTGTTTTAAAAACAAAAACTTTTGTTTTGAATTTAAGTTTAAATACAGTTGTGCATAATTTTAATGAATTTGTTTCAAGCTCTATTTCAAAAACAAATTCGTTAGATATGAACACAATTTCATTTAATTTTAACACATTTTTCTCTCAGTGTAAGGTTTATTGGGTATATTTAAAAAATATTATGCTGATATATATTTCAAAATACTATTCGGCACACAAAGTAAGAGAAAAAATAAAATTAAATAATCGTCATTCCTTACATTGTCATTAGTTAAAAGAGTTTTGACACTGATGTTTTAAAACAAAGTGTACAGTTGCCACCAATTTTTTATCTTGATTTTTTTTCAATACATATACTTAAAGAAAAATATTCAAAATCGGACGTCGGATCAATTTTTTTCTGAAATCGTAACATTTTGATGAATTTCGACCATGTATCGGATCATCGGATTCAAGACCGAAAATCGTAACAAATACGAAATATCGGACCATATGGCAACACTGCGCATAAGTCTTATTTCTTAATATGCACTCTGAACTTACAATTCGCCATAATCAAACGAAAATTCCGCCTTTCTCCCACACTCAACACATCAAAGCACAAAACAGCTATTTTTACCAAATATACCTAAGTTGAAAAACGTTATTCTGTTAAACCACTTTTCTACTGGGCATTTCCACTGACAAGTTAAAGCACTTAAAAACTCAAAAAACTTTGAGTTACTCGAAAACACCAGTTATTCAATGCTTGTTTCAAGTCGCAGCCGAGTTATTCGAAAATTCAACTACTCGCACATGCCTAAATATTATGTCTTTTTTTATTTCTTTGGCAACTAATTTTGAGACTCGAAAAACGATTTTACATTTTGGTTGTGCTCAATACGAAGCTCATAAATATAGTTACATTTACTGTGGTGGCCAAATTTATTCATTAAGTTTAGTTCTTTCTTTTGTTTGTACACCTTAAAATGATAATGTACACATATTTATTTTGTAAAAGGCTTTATTTAGCTTCAGTGCCGCCCCTAAACTAGTGCCGCCCGGGGCGGACCGCCCCCCCCCGCCCCCCCCACGGTACGCGGCTGGGTCCAAGAGAGGTAACCCTAAGGTTTTATCAATTTCTACATTTTGCAGTAAACATTTATTTTTCTAAGTTCCTAGCCTTCTGACTAAATTTTGTTAAGATCGGTCAACTTTTGTATGCATCTCCAATACAAAACAATGTAAAATAATAATATAGGTCACAAAGTAACCGTAGGACCTAACCGATTTCAACCATTTTTGCAATTTTTGTTTATTAGCTAAAACTAATTGAGCATACAGTGTCATTTTTCAAAAGAATACTATAACTATAATTCAAGTAGTAAAAACAATTTTTATTCAAAGCTCCTATATTCTACATACGCGGCCCTTTATGAATGGAGCCCAGGCCAATTGTCCAATCTGCTCCCTTTGGATATGGCCTGCGAGTGTATGTATTCATTTCCTTAAAACGATTATCGAATTTTTTGAACATACATTTTTCATATAAAAGGAATAAATTTTTGTTTTTGTAGGGAAAAAATAAATTTTCTTTCGCCTCACTGGCGAGTTTATAGGTGCTCTAGGGCTAAATTAATGAAAACGTTAAATAACAATTACAATTTACTCGGAATACCACATAGTTCTACCATGTTGTAGAACTGATAAAGTACTGAAAAATGTTCCTTCCAAAAACACTCAAAATGTTTCACCCATAACTGTATTTTTAACAGATTTATATTTTGAAAATGCCATTAAAAAGAGTATCACCTTATTCCTCACATATACAATCTATAATAATGGGTTAAGGTATTACTTTAAAAACGACAAAAATGAGTTTTGTTATTTTAAGACAATATCAACAATTGAAAAGCAAATAAATTAAAAAGCCCGCAAAACGAAAAAATAAATGACATAATGTGCTAGATAATATAATAGAAGCTAACCGAAGAGTAGAAACAAACATAACAGAAAGTTTGCAAGATATGTATAAACAAACAAGAGAAAAAAACAAACAAAACGCCGACAAAAAAACATTAACACACAAGAGACGATGTTAAGTAAAAAATTATCAAAATTAAATCAATCATAAGACTACACAACGTCTGGAAGAATTGTGCTGTTAATAACAAATTGATGCTTGAAATGAAAAAGGCGGCCGCCATTAAATTCAAGCCAAATAAATATTAAATACGAAATCATGACACTAAGAAAAAAAATCAAGCCATTGTAGAATTTGTGTTCGAAATTTGTGATCAATTTGCACAATAAACATAACATTATATTCCTTGTGAATGAAGAAGTATACATAGAATGAAACATATGTAAAATTACCAAAGAACCATGTATATGATACAAGAAAGTTATTCTTTAAAATAAACTTGGAAGAAATATGTAATAAAATTCTACATAAAAACTCTAAATTAAAAATGCTCGAAAAAACTGATTTTCCACAGAAGGTATCAAATGTATGTTCTGGGACTTTACCCTATCAGACACACGATCGAAAGTTAAATATCCTATAGAAGGATCTTCTACAGAAGATGCATAGACGAAGAGGAGATAGAATCCATACGTAGAGAAGAAAGACATCTTATCTAGAGATGCCCAGCGTTGACAAGAAAGCACCATATTTTCTTAGGTAACTGTTAAAGGTGAGGTAATTATTTAAGGCGTCTCTCGAGAGAGACTAACTTCTAATATATTAACTTCAAATTTAACAACATAAAACTAAGTTCAACTATTCCAAACTTTGAATTTTGGAATAAAAAAAAGCAGTGTATAAAGCACATGTTGTGCAATTTATTTCTCTTAAACCTTTTTATTTAAATTCGATAACGCAATTTTGTATTAAAAACTTATGTCCATCCAGAAAGATTAAGGTTCGGTTTGTAAAGTTTTCATCGAAATCTATCCAGTGGCATAACATTCGAAAGTGAAAAGTCTTTACATAAGATTGTATTGATTTTACTTAAAACTGACTACTTTTTTAAAGCTCCATACTATTTGTTTGCTACAAAAAAAAAGAAAACGAGTCAAACATTATTTATCTAAAATAGGGATATTTCAGACAAGTAAGAAATTGAGAAAAAATTTATTAAGATGCAAAAATATGTATAAAAGGTAGGTTTTTTAAATGAACCAATGCTCAGGGGATGCCCTTATAAATGATTTATCATTAGGGGTATTCTCGCAATATAGTAAAGATGCAAAATTTGTGAAAATGCAACCTTGCAATATTGAAATATGCAACACACTGCGGGAGCGCACAAAAGCACAAATATTGTGAATATTAAAAGGAATGCCACGAACAGGCGAAAACAAAAAAATGTAAATACTTACGCTGACGCACACGAACTATAATGAACAAATTTGTCTCAATCAGAGTGCACGGTTGCACGCCCACCCAAAATATGGGCGCCAGTGTTGCACAAATTGCACGAATTGCGAAACTTTTATCGCTTGTATTTTGTTGTTGTGTCGTTGGACGGGTTGCAAAATTCTTACACCTTGCAAGGGTTTTGCAACACAGCGAGAATACCCCCTATTATGTTAGTTCGGAAGAACGGAAATAGATTATTGGGAGGTTGGGAAAATAGAGTAGTGTCGGTGAAGATTTGTTTTAAAGTTTTACAGCTCGAAACTTCCGGGAAAGACTCACAGGCCAATTTTTCCACAATTTTACTGAGCGACTTAAGAACAAATTGTCTTGGTAATGTGATGTTGCATTAGGCATCAAGGCCATGAAATAGAGATGGGCTTGCAGAGCTCCCGAGTTGATCTAGAAAACATACGAGCTAATGGTATCAGACCATGAATTTCCTTTGAACGCTTCCCATGGTAGAACCTGCACAGAAGGCTTATGCAACCAACATTGCTTCGATGCCCAAGAGAGTTAAGAGAGAAAGAAATGGTTTCATCCACTATTAAATATATCGCACGACGTTGATTTCGGATGCACCAAATAAAATCTTGAATCCCCTGTCCAAATGTGCGAATTGTACTAAATTTTTGGCCTAATATATGAAGTATAGATATTGCGAAGATCACCTGGAGTGCAGTTTTTCTTGTACATTTTAAAAAAACCTAGGCACTTACCCACTTCTTTTAACATATTGAATATATGATCATTCTAACGAAGATCAGATAGGATCACTAAGTCCAGAACGGCAAGAGTTGCTGTCTACGCTGTTCATAAGATCTACGCCGTTTATATTGAAATTGGCTAATTGACAATCTAATCGTTTGTGACTTATGAATTCAGCACGATCGCCTTAGAGTGAGGAGCACAAGACGGTTCTCAGGGAATTGCGCTTTGAAAAAAGTGTCTTGGTGGGTCAAAGCCATAATACAATAATAAGGTAGGCTCATATTTATTCGGCTGCTCAAATGTCAAATTTTACACAAAAAAAGCTGTGAGTCCTATAAATGTCAAACCATAAATCCAGCAACAACAATAGGTCTGTTTCCGTACTCAAACTGTGTAGCTTGTGTGTTACTATTTTCTGTTTCCGTACTTTCTGTGCTTAAAATGTGAGAAGAAGAACAAGCATAAATCGCTCTCTCGAGCACAGAAGTTTACCAGAGTGTGCTTGAACTCAAGACTACGAGTAAATTAAGAAGAAGCATTAAGAAGAACAAGCATATGTCAAATGCACTATAATTTCAATTGGTGCTATTTACGTTTGACACGTCTGCTGTCACAATCAGCTGTTTTGTGCTCGAAACTTACTAGAATTTGTTTCCGTACTTTTGTCACTTTTCTCAAATTTAATTTTACTCTCGCAGCCCGAACTTTACACAGAACTTACACAGAGTAGAGTACGGAAACACACCTTATAAGAAAAAATTAAATTCAAACATCTGACTTTGTCATCTAGCTCACTTCCTCTCCAATATGCGCCTACATCGTTATTCTATCATGGGTCAAAGCCAAACTTGATATCCATTGAAGAAATGGCAAAGAGTTTCAAGCCTGCAATGAGTTTTCTTGTAGCACGATAGTCCGTCAGGATTTCTCTGCCTATAAATAAATCCTCTCCATCCATGTAGATGAATATCAATAATCAATATTCAGTTGAATGTCAAAATATCAGTTGAACGTTAAAAAAGTAGCCAGTTTTAAAATTAAATAAATAGAAAAGCTGTGTATTTTCTGGCTATTTTTAAAATTTTAAACTGATTTTATGTTTTTTTTTGTACCCACTCTTTTATACATATATATATTGAAAAATAAGATTTAGAGTATTTCATAGTTGGGTTTTATTCACTTCTTCTAATTGTTATTGTTTTGAAAATTTAACTCTCATACGTGGACGCGAAACGCTTTAAAATATACAAAAATTACGTGCTCGCGTGAGTATTCGAGCGAACCTTTCCCTTCACTCGATTCAAGTTTTGAAAATTCACTTTTTAATGTCTACTATTATCGCCTTGGGTCGAAATTCGATAAATTTTCTGTTTGCCTATTTATAATTATTAATATCGCTTATGGTAAAAATTCGACCAATTTGTTTTTGTCTATTTATAATTAAAGATCAAATTTTTTGGTCTCTTTTTGAAAGGCATAACTAAAATATAAACAATTGAGAACATTCAATTTGAGACAGTTTCTTCTCTCTCTTCGCATTTGGTTGAAATACACGCTAAATAACTAACGACAATATTAAAAAAATTTCTTAAAAAAACTTTTGGTTAGAGCTTCACAGTCATTGTTTTTACATTTAAACAAAATGTAGAAAGAAAATTTAACAAACTTTAAAAAAAATTAGAAAAATTTAAAAAAGGTTAAAATTCAACCAAGACATTGACATGGAAAGTAGAACTTTTGAAATGAAAACAAAGGTTTTTTACCAATTTGACAATTGATGAATGCATAAGACAAAATTTTTTGAGGAACTTTTTACTTTTTAGAAAAACTCAAATTCATGCAACTCAAAAGCTCTCTCCTAACCCAATTTGGGATCAATTTCTCCCAATTTCATATTCATCTGAGAGTGGGTTTTTCTACAAAAATTTTATTTCTCTTTTAGAAGTAAGAATCTTCCATCAGATATATTATTTATGTTAACATTATGGACATCTGTGTAACAGAACCTTTCGAATGATATAAGTTTCATTCGTCTTGAGTTCTAATACCATAAAATACCAAAAAAGCGTTCAATGTTCACGTTTTTATATATTTATGAGATAAATTAAATTTAGTACAAATGAAGTACACTGAGAAAAAAACACACCTTGCTCCTGTAAAAAATTTCTCTATTTTCGATATTGAAGTTTTCTCTTTTTCAAATAAAAATTTCTTAAATTAGAATAAATTTTCACATTTTCGAAGAAATATTTCTTTACTTCTAGGAAATGGAAATATTTCAATGTCTCTAATAATGATAAGTATTTTTCTCGCACAAAAATTTCTCATTTATAGAGAAAAATTTATTGATAATTAAAAACTTTTCTTATATTTTGATAAAAAATTCACTAAGAGAAGTATTATCTTCAATAAAAACAAATCTTTTCTCAAAAATAAAAAGTTTTTTCTCAAAAAACGATATATTTTTCTTTTTCATGGAAGCTTTTTACCATTTTTAGAGAATTTTTAGTATCGAAATTAGAGAATAGCATTCTCTGGAGCAAAGTCTATACCATTTTTCTCTAAATATGATGCTTTTTTTATCATATTCTGATAAGCTTCTTTCTGAGTGTACAAATGAAGATTTAAATTTTTTTAAGAGTGTACGGCGGAAGGATATACTTTTGAGATATTATTGTTGGCTTTTAAAAAGAAGACTCCGCACAAGATAAAAGTATGAGTAATACTGCAGTCATATAAGAATCGATCGGCAATCAACTGATGGGAAAGTAAAGCATTTCTTTTAGCTGGTTTAGAAGAGCCGCAACACATGTTCTACTTAATAAAATTTGAAGCACATGTGTGAGATCAGCATTTATTCCAGGCTCTTTGATGAGCACAAACATTTTGCAGCTATCACTCATGTTATAGATACATTTTTAGCCAAATATAAGACAAACGTTTAAATTTTGGAAAAAATTCGACTTTTAGATTAAAAAGTATCTAAATAACAATTGAAATCAGCGCATAAGACAAATATTTAGCAATTAACGCGCCTTGTTTATACAATTAAAAAGTATCACGAAGATCGTTTATGTTCATTTATTGCTAGCAAGGCAACTGACCGAGCGATCATTTGTTAGTGCGGAGGAGTGAAACATACAAAATTGAAATTCCTCATAAATACGGCTTCATTGGTCTAAGTTGAGGAGCAGACCAGACCAGACCAGGCTGCACACATACAAACAAGACAATTAAAAAAAAAAAATAAGCAATCATCAAAGTGTTGACTGCTTCGCTTCAACGTCGTCTGATGTCATGCCAACAATTGTCACAACTATGACTTGACTTGACTTCGTGCGCTGTTTCCTTGGACAAATAAACTTAATAAAACAAGCGGCGGAGAAGAAAAAATAAATATGAACTTGTGCTCGAGCTTAAGTTATGCTCTGCTTACGGCTGCACTTTTTTGACTTTAATTGTAGGAATGCACTTTTTTTTGTTTTATTTTGAGAGCTCGTAGATACTCATGTTTTTTGTTTGTCAAGCTAAGCCAACGGACACGAAAGTTTCGAGTTACTCAAAAACTGTGTATCTTGTAAGACACAAGATTTTTCAAAGAATTTTTTAAAGCTATGCCTTAGCTATGACTGATAAGAGCATAGCAGAAATTGAAAGCTAAAAAGTTGTCTGAAAATAGCTGGATGTTTGTATAAGTAAGAAGAAAAATAAAAAATTAAATTGAAAAAAAATATTCTATGTACGACATAAAATAGGCGCAGCATGGCGATAACATTACGAACTTACTTGACACAATCAATGAAAGGCAAAAAAAGTGAATGAATTAAATCATTGTTTTGTACCAATATGAAGACCAGAAACCCTTTAATAAGCGCTTTCATAAAATACTCATGCCATATGTTATAGTTTAAAGCATACAAGAGAAAAGGAACAAAAAAAAAACAAAATGGTGCCTGCAAACAATCTGCTGGATTCAGCTGTTATATTATTATAAAAAATTCTTTTATAATATTCACAAAAAGCACTCAATTCTTTAATTCAGTTTTTTCTTTGCGATGTTTTTTTTTTCTTTAAAACATTCTTAATATTTTTGTGGCACACTCCAAGTATTCCTTTTTAACTTTTATTTTGTTGTTGTTTTTAATTCACTTATGTACTTACCATAGGAACACAAAAATAAAAGAAAACCATTCCTTCTTATTGCTGCGTTATACTTAGTTCCGCCGTTAAACGTTGCTACTCCGCAAGATCACTGATCTATACTGAATATTGTTATATAGCGCGTAATGCAATATACTCCATCATAAAGTACTGGCTCTCTTAAACCATACAACCTATACAAGCACACAATTCACAAGTCGCGAGTATAAAACTTAAAGATAGCATATATCGCTAAAAAATAAACAAACCGATCGTGTTTTATACTAAAGATCCGTTTGTTTAGTAACTAAGGTTTTATGTTTTTGTCTTTTGAAAATTTGCTCAGCGTGGTTTAGAGCTAGCTGGTGCTCATTTGCACTCGGCTGGTTCGCTGTTATATTTTTTCAAGAGTCAAGCGATCGAGCAGTCAGCAATTTCTCTGGGTTTTCTCTGAAGTATCTTACGGATGCATTATTTTCACGGTGAGCATATCAAAACAATCCTAATATAGACAGGTAAAATACATAAGATGAAGTGAGAGTTGTGCGTACCTGTGAAAATAAGAGAATATCAAGCACTCTTTATTTAAAGTATTTATTTACCTTTTTTTGTGTCTACCAATCTTAGCAATGATTCAATTATTTTGCACGTTTTACAAATACTTACAGGGTGTTTCAACATAGACAATATAGTTTTTAACATGTTTTTATAGGTATTCAGTTTTAATTTTTCATATTTATTTCCATTAAATAAGTTATTAATTATTTTCTGTGTGTCTCTAGCTATGCTGAGAGAGTGAAGTCGGTGGAAATCGTTTATTCTGTATTTTTTCTTTTAAATATCGTTATGACGTTTCATCTTATCTTGATCAAAATTTAATATTTTAAAAATTTCTTTATCAGCATATTTCCTACATTTTTAAATACTGCTATTTTTTGTTTGTTTCCGAAAACAAACCGAGATTCTTTTCAGAAATCTTTAAAATTTTCTTTTATGACTATTTGAAACTATTCTAAATATTTTAATTTTCTTAACATTATCAATAAAATTAAAATTTTTAAATTAAAGTTTTTTTAGGGTTTGTTTTATTTTTCACTAGTATTATTTGATTATTTATTTTATATATTACTTTTTTTATATATATGATTTATTTTATTTTTTTATTTTTATTTGATTTTTTTATTTTCTTGAATATTATATTTTTTATTTTTTTTTTTATTTATTTTTTGTTTTTATTTCCTTTTATATTTACATCAATTTATATGTATTATTATATTGTATTTATAATTTTTTTCATCTTTGGTAAAATGAAGTATTAATTCTATTTCTAGTTTTACTTGACAAGGAAATATATTTATATTTTAGTTCATCATTTTTATATATATAAAAAAAAGCGTCCTGCTCCGTGCTCTTTAACGCTCAAACTGTTCATTGATGTTATTAATATGCTTTTTAAAACCTGTTTAGCCTTAACCAAAAAAATTTTGCATTAGAAATTGTTGTACATGAAGACAAGCGTCATTTTCCTCAACTACTATACATCAAACTATACATCAATTGTTATTAAAGTACCTTAAGTACCGGAACCACAACCTGTTCGGCCTGCATAAGCTGAACAGCAATTATATCTGCTGCTATAACAGTGCTTCTAGAGTCTGTTCAGCTTTTAGTATTCACTGAAAACTGATTTAGTACTTATCAGAAACTGTTCACTCTAAGATTTACTGACAATTTAATTGGTACTTATCAGTGCCAACCTTGATTTTCACCATTCTACGTAAAAATGAGGTGAATGTTAAAATGGTGTCATATCGTCTGTTACGTAATTATTTTGAATACGACCCCTCTTATGACGGGCTTGTATACTATAAATGATATAAAAGTGATTCAACAGAAAAAATTTGGACAAGATTAAGAGGTTTTTTATCAATTTAAAATATATTTATACCTGAAGCATATTTAAATTAAGGGTATTCATGACAAATGAGCAATACCGTAAAAGTATATCAGCCTTATGAATGAAATGAATGGATAAACACAAACCAGATATATTTCCTTTTTGATTTAGGTGAGCAATAGATCTGCCAAACTTATACCAGCAATCAGCTGTTTATATTTTTCAAAGTAAAGTTGTCTCCGCCAAATAAAACTAAAGCTACAATAAACAAACAATAAAAAGAATTCTTACACTCAGAAAAATATCAACTGTAATATTAACAGTCGGCCACTGTTATTTCAAAACACTGTTCGATTGAATGATTTGAGTTTAAGTAAACAATTTTCTTTGTTGAATGAACGTTTCAAAGTATTTTTGTGCTGTTAAAATCATCTGTTGAAATATTTTTGTGGTTATGTTGAATTGTCAATTTTTTCTAAGCAATTGTTTTTAAATGTGTTTTGCTATACTTATATTATCGTTGCCAATAGCTCAGTAGATGTGCACTAGACTGTCACGCGGGGGACGTGGGTTCGAACCCTCGCTGAGTAAGTATCAAAAATTGTAATTTAATAATTAAAATAATAATAATTCTGTTTCATTAATAGTTTCGTCAAAAATAACCTTAAAAATAAGTTGCTTACAATCTTGCAAAAAAAAAAACAAATTTAATTTTTTATTTAAAAAAAAAATATTTAAAAAAAAAAAAATTTTACTGGCCATGCCGGAATTGAACCGTGGACACTCGAGTACTAGACGCACACGTCAGCACACTCGGCCATACATGAATTTTCAAAACAGTGATAAAATTTCAATAAATAAAATTTTATACGGGTTTCGTGTTCTATAGACCAACAGTCAACCGACTGTTGATTTGAAAGTTTCATTTGTTGGATGGTATTTAACAGTGAAATCTGTTATTTTAACCCATGATTTGTTTGACAAAACAGCATTTTTTCCCTGAGTGTATTATATCTTAAAATATAAGACAGGCGTCCTGCTCCGTGCTCTACATCGCCCAAACTGTTAATAGTTGTTATTGCTATGCTTCTTAAAACATGTTCAGCCTGAACCAGAACCAGTTTCACTCCTACAATCTTACTATTACAGTGCTTTTTTGTATGAAAAAGCCTAAAAGTATGCACACAAAATTTATTTTATATTTATCAGTTAGGATACATTGACGACGACTGGAACAAAACAACATTTGAGGTGAATGTCAAAATGTTGTCATATCGTCTGCTATTTAATTATTTTGAATACGACCCGCCGTAGAACGGGCTTCTATACTAGTATAACAATAATGTCTTGGCATGCTTAAAGTTGACTGTTGATAAGTTAACAGCTAATATATTTCTGCAAACGCACAATCGACTTAAAAGGACATTCGCATAATCTATCTGATAAAAATAACTAATTGTCCAAAATATAAGTTTACTGCTTTGCATAAATACCCTTATTATTCTTATTAGCTTCACCTCAGGATATTATAGCTGATAATTCTATTGAAAAAAGCTTAATATATTATTTTCACTATAGAAATATTCACAACTTTCCTTAGTTTGTGAAAACATGAACAAGATACTTAGTTTTTTTAATTATAAGTTCAATATGTTTGTTCCATTAACATTGCATCACAATGATTATCTATTTAACGCTAGCCATGTAGCAATTTTATTTAACTGCAAATTCATCTTGTTTTTCACTTCAAACCAATTTTTACTAGAGCATATAACTGCTGTATCATCAGCATATGATAATAATCTCATCTTTGCCTAATTCTTCAAGTTATCGTTTATGTATATATAAAATAAGCAAAAGTGTAAAAAATACCTATCTCTCTGCGATAAAAAAATTTCTCTATTTTCGATAATAGTAATTTTATCTTTTTCAAATAAAATTTTCTTCAATTAGAATAAATTTTCACATTTTCAAAGAAATACAGTGGAATTCGGTTATAGCGACCCTGAAGGGACCGGATTATTTCGTCGTTATAACCGAATGTCGTTATATACGAACATGATTTTTTTTGTTGTTTTTTATTAATTTAATTAATTTATTATAAGAAAATTAATCCCAATTATAAATATTAAAAGCTTAAACATAAAACTTAGTGGAAATACATACAAAGACGATATACGTTATTGAAGTATGTTTATGAATAAAATAATAACATATGCATATGCATATGTAATAAACTTATATTTGCTTTAAATAATCTGTAATATTGACTTGGCGTAAGTTGCTCTTTGCAGTGTAAGTCCGCTCTGACTTCCGTTAAAGTTCAAAAAAGGTATTCAAGAGACAAATTTTCAGCACCTTAACCGAATAAAGCAAACCTTCAAAAACTTTAAAACTAATGTATACCTTGTCTGTAATAAATAAAAACAAACCATACAAACAAATTGGCCATTTCAGCCCTTAAAAGAACTTTGACCCAGCTTCTTATGATCAAATGTGTTGTGCGAATTATTAAATGTTTTCACACAATTAACCAAGAACTGGTCCTACATCTCTTATGCCGACTCCGATAGGCTAATGTTCATATTCTCAATAAGCTTTACATGGCATTAGTTACTCTCTGAGGTTTGCCATTGTCTGCAGAGAGGTGGTGACCGATCAGAAAAATTTTTTTATTGAAACAACTTTTCGCCGCGACTTGGGATCGAATACGGGCTCCGAGTATGCTAAGCCACACACTAAACCTGCATGCCACGGGCACCACATACTGTAATAAATACAAACCTTTTAAAAGAAGATAAAGCATTAAATGCCGCTCTGGATGGAGGAATTTGATTCTCTAATGCAATCTAAGTGTGAATTTATTTTATAACGGTTATTTCGGTTTCATAAAGCGAGAATTTCAAATATCTAGTTACATTTTGCTTTTGATATGCATTCGTCGTCGCTATATGTGAAAATATTTTACCATATTTTATGAAAACTGCGTCGCTTTATGCGAACTCAGTTTCTAAGGAATAATCAATTAAAATGTGCGGACTTCAAGAATACGACGTTATAACCGAAATGTTGTTATAACCGAGGTCGTTATAAGTGAATTCCACTGTATTTCTTCACTTGTGGGAAATGCAAATAATTCATGTATTTTTCTCGAAAAAAAAAATTTTAATTTATAGAGAAAAATTTATTGAAAACGAAAATTTTTTCCAATATTTTGATAAAAAGTTCACTAGGCGAAGTATTTTCTTCAATAAAAAGAATTTTTTTCTCAAAAATACGATATATTTTTATATATTTGTCTTTTGCATGAAAGCATTTAATTATTTTTAGGCTCGACTTAGAGAAAAGCATTCTCAGGAGCAAACCATTACCATACCATTTTTCTCTAAATATGATGGCTTTTTTTATCATATTCCGAGAACATTTTTTCTGAGCGTAGTTCTTTGTGGAACACGCATTTTAATCATTTTATATTCATTTCTATTCCATTAACTTTTACTTTTTGCAGTCTATCATTTAAAATATCTGCTTATAAGATTATGTGCAACACCACTGCTACAGTTTGACAAGAAGAATTCCGTGATCAATTATATCAAAAGCCTTTGTCAAATCTGCAAATATAACAATGGTAGGTTTGCTTTTGTTTAAATTAGTGCCTCTGTTTTTTGCAAATCTTATTTGATTATTCGATATAATATGGCAGTTTTTGACATATTCAAAAATTCTACAATATACAAGTTTTTCAAAAATTTTTATAATGTTGAAGAGGTGTCACTTCAGCTTTTTTGAGATCAAAAGGCCAAATTAGCAATTTTATACTCAAATTAATGATGTGAGTCAGTGCTTCACTTATAAATAGATCTGAACATTTCAAAACACTGGTATTAATATTATCTGCACTTCCTTTCTTTTTTTTCTCTGAATTTCAGTACTATCTGTAAGTTTGAGAAAAATAGATTTAGTATTCATTGCAGGCTTTTTCAAACCAACACTTTGAGGTTCAATAATTTAATCTTTGAGTTTAGTTCCAACTTCACAAAAATATTTTTAAATTTTATTTGAAATTTCAGTATTATTTGTTTTTTTTAAATTATTTTCATCAGTGATATAGTTAATATTTATTTCTGTTTTGTTCTTTTTATAAACCTTGGGTTGATTATTTATCAGAGTTTTCTAGGATTTTTAGATTTTTCCTCTATTAAACTTTTATCATGTAGGTTTTTTGTGTTAATTATCCCCTTTTTAAGGTCTTTTGAATATTGTCTGCAAAACTATATTATAAGGTTCTTTTTTACAGGAGTGATATTTTTCTTTTGTTACACAGGATTGCATGATAGCTTTTGTAACCTATATTTTTCTACTTTAAGTTCCCCTTTTTCGAAAGCTTTAAGCATTTCCAATACATGCATGCATATTTTTAGCAAAAGTCTCTGTAGCCTCATTTGGATCCTGTACAGTTTGAACCAAATTTCCGTTAACTTTACATGCATGAGTTTTTAATTTTTTGTATAACCATTTTATTTGTATTTTTTGCTACTAAATTATATTTAACAATTTTCGCTAGAAGTGAGAAATGATCAGTGATATAATTTTGTACAGTAAAAGTGATAGTTTCAATTAAATCAGATTTATAAAAAATATTATGAATACATGTGCCACCATTTATATTTCCTGAAGATGGCCTTGTGAATTTTTGAAAAACAGGTTTAAAACCCCTTTCAAGAAAATAACACACAAAATCTTACTATCTTAAGTTAAAAGATCAATATTTAAATCTCCCAATAAGTTATGATATTTCATATTATTTTTTAAAATTAGGTACTTTTTTAAACTGTAACTAAATTGCAGAGAACTAGATTGCAGAGAGAATTCAATTTTGCAACCATCTTTAGTTTTAATACATGCATTAATAATATTTGTTGAAATTATAATTGTCAACAGTAACAATATCTGTGTTTTCATTTAAATCGTTCCTAATATAAACTACTACTCCATCTTTTTAGACCTTAAATGGCTTTTAAAATTTTGTTATTCATAAAAATGTTCTCTCGGCATTTTTGGGAAAAATCATGATATAATTACTCCAAGGTAGTATCGACGTTTCTGTTGGAAACGGACGACTGTCAAAAAATATAAAAAGAAATAGAGTGCTCACAATCCATCATAGCATAAAATTAATTTTCACTGGTTACATTCAGCGTACCCAACAGTTGCCAACTGCTAAGTCAAAACTTGGTGCACAGAAATATAAAGTTGCGCATTAAAATGCATTTAAAATTAAAAAATTTTTAATTTGTCGGTAAAATGTCCATTCGTATTTTATACAAAGCTTGATATTTCATAAACTTGACAATTTTTCTGGAACCGATAATAGCGCTCTCCGATGTGTTGCTGTCACAACAGTTGACACAGCTGAATGTGGCCAACGAATATTACAACGAAGAGCTGTTTTTGACAAGAGTTCGTTTACTTGTAGCTGAGAGAATCAACATTTGTCAACACTACCTGGTAAAATTATACTATCATGGGGAAAAATAGAAACACTTTCAATTTGAAGTGGGAACAGTGTCAAAAATGAATTGTGAATTTGATAAATTCAATAATTTTTTGTTAATTTGTCACAATTTTTTATTTTGAAATGTTTTGCCATGTTTTCATATTTTTTAAAATAGTTTGAAGTATTTTTGACAATAATAGTGCTCAGATCGGAGTAAAAATTATAAAATTGCTTTATCAAGGGTTTATTGAAGGTTTCTAATTTATAAAGTCTTTAAGGTCCAGTTATAATTACGGTGACCATATATTTAAATTAAAAAAAAAACAGAACAAACATTGTCGGCCTTATTTATAAAAATATCTTAAAATAGCTTTAAAATGTTCAATAGTTAAAAAGCTTTTTAGAGTTAAAATGCCTTTGAAAATTTTGTTATTATAAAATGTTGCTTCAGCATTTTTGTTGAAATAGGAACACTTTCAATTTGAAGTGGGAACGGTGTCAAAAACGGTTTGTGTATTTGATAAAATCAATAATTTTTTGTTTATTTGTCACAACTTTATCAATATTTTGACATTCAAATAGTCACAAAAGTATCTATGTTTTGTTCTGAAAATGTCGTCACTTTTTATTTTTTTTTTTTTTTTCAATATTTTGAAATGTTTTGCCATGTTTCAAAATTTTTTAAATAATTTTAAGCATTTTCGACAATATTAGTGCTCAGATGAGAGTACAAATTTTAGAATTTCCTTATCAAAGGTGTTGAAGGTTTCTCATTTGAATGTTGTTTTTGAGATTTTTCTTGTAAAGGCTTTGTAAGACTAATTAGTAAGCTTTTGTAACTTTTTTAGTAAAGAAATTCAGCATTAAAAATTGAAGTGAAGTACATAACAAATTACATATCTGTTAAAGTTGAAAAATTTTACTGAAATTATTGGATTATTTATTGAAATTATTGGATTATTTATATAGACATAAAAAAGTTTTTAAATAGTTGAATTATACAACTAGAAAATTTACTATTATTCTATATTAGCACCGGTTCCAAGTTAGCGCTTCATTTCGTAAAAGTTGAGACAAAGTAGCGATAATTTTAGCGCTACTTCTACTGTTTTACGAAGCGTTACCAAAATGTAATTTTTGCTCAAAAGTGGGCAATGTTGGGTACGCTGAATCTACCCATTGTTTGTTTTTGAGCGCTTTCTTCTTCTTTAGTCTATAAAAACGTCAATATTACCTGGTTTATTTTATCATGACTATAGCTATGTATGTGTTATGGATTTTATTATAACTTTGGCTACTTTTTTCACTTCAGCCAAACTATCTTCCTATCTAATAGCCATTTTTATATTTTTTTGTACTCATAAGTTTGTCCTAAAAACTCTTTTGAACATTTATATTAAACTTAATGGTATTTGCATTGACATTAAAAAATTTCACACGCAGCTACTGTTTTGCAAAGCTGGCAACTCTAATGGAAGTGTAAGCACTTATAATTTGAACAAAATTCAACAGATTTTAGCAAATCAGCAGACAAAGGTCTTAACAAGTATCGGACAAGTCTCAACGCCTTTATTAGTAGTTTTACAAAAATAATATACTCACTTGCTTTTGTTTTAAAGTTCAAGTCTTATGGCAGCTTACAAATTCACAGAAATTCAGTTATTAATTGTTTAACAGAACTCTACATGTTGCTTATATATTAAAAAACACTTACCGTCCAAATAACTGTTGGTATATGTAAAAACTATATCTAGAAAACTTTTCTAAGCAAATAGAAAAATTTAAAACAAATTCAAAGTTTTGCACAACTAATTGCAGTGAAATTTTACAACCGGAAACGCCGTTACAACGAATGTAGGTTAGTCGTTGCTGTAGTATTCGTTGCAAGTACTCGCTGGTTTCAACGATAACGATAAAACTTGGCAGCACTCAGCGGCAATATAATCCATTTTGACGTTTGCAACTGTCAAAGCGGTGATTTCGTTCCACAAGTTGACGTTTTCAGCATCCACACGAGCAACGCATAGCAACGCATATAGCCTACAGTTTGTTTTTGTTTAATTTAAAAATTCAGTCGATTGCGACGCGTTGTTGAAAGCGCTTGAATTAAATTTTTCCTTCAAAGTTGTCAGTTTTATTGCCGAATTTTTTTTGCTGTTGTGAATTTACTGACCAAGCGTTTTATTTTACTTAATAATATCAACAAAATTGGAAATAATAGATTTAAATGTGCGCAAATTAATTGCATGCCTTGAATTTAAGTGTTGTGTGTTCTTGATGCCTGTTGTGTGTATGTGCGTGTGTGTGTTTGTGTCGGCCTGCCTGTGGAAAAATGTGCTCAAATGAAAATTGTTTACACAGAAATGGAAATTTGTTTTTGTTATTGTGTACACATAGAAAATAAATTTGCTGTTTTCCAAAGCCGGGCCAAAATAGCCAATTTAAGAAATACACATAATTTGCAAAAAAAAAATAAAAATAAAATAGGCCAAATTTTTGTGTGCTTGTGAAATTTTTTTGTGTTATTTATTAATTATTGTGAATTCTCTGTATAACAGCAGCAAATGCAGTAGCGAAATAAGCAGGAGATAAAACAACAACACCAACAAAAAAAAAAATCAAACGAACGTCCTTCGGAACGAAGATAAATTAAAATTAAAATCGACATAAACGTTCTCAAGCTTGTGAAAAATCGAACAAAATGTAAATATTTTGCGGCGCAAAGTGCGGTAAAAATAGTGTGTGACAAAAATATAAGCAGGATTTGATGCAGCAAATAAAAGGATTACTCATCAACTGGAAAACGTCAACAAAAACAACAACCAACACCCACAAGCTGCGCCCTGCGCTGCACTGCAATGCGTGCGCTTAGCTTTGTGTGATCGAATATTTAACGAATAATAGTGTTTAAAAAATTATTTAAAAATACAACAATAATAAAAAAGAAGTGCTTCCCGGTCGTGTTCACTGCGTTTAACAAAATTATAGCTTGTTAAAGTTGTCTGTCGTCTGTGCTGTGACTGGATTGCTTCCGCCGCTTAGTGCGGCTTTATGTAAATAACAACAACATTTGCTTCAAACACTCAACATTCTTGGCTAAAATAGCAATAATAACAAAAACGTCTACAACAAAAACAACAATATCATTAACATGACAGAACGGAAGTTCACGCGTGGCTTAAAAAAGCCGGGCATGGCCGCTCAGCTGCGAGAGACGGTATCGCAGGTGGTGCGCGAGAGCGCAGTGTTGGTAAGCGTGTGTTTTTTTACAATTTTAATTTATAATTAAGTGAAAACTATTTTATAAAATTGTAAAATTATTTTTTAAAAATTTCTTTTTAACTTTTCGCGCGAAAATATAAAAACAGCAAATTGTGAAATTTTTTTTGTGTAATTTTTAATTCACAGATTGAGAATCTCATTATTTGAGCACGAAATTTTTCTTCAATGTATTGGATGCTCTTTCCAAGGAATTTTTCGTTTTTTAATGGAAATTAAATGTAAACTTAATTTTTTAATAAATATTTAAAAAAAATTACTTATCTGAATCCTCTTGAGCCTAAGATAACCTTATTAAAAAATGTAATTTAGATTTCCTCAATTTAGTTTAACCTTTGAAATCATTTGTTTATATTGCATGCAAATCAAGTATTATTCCCTCAAGTCTTTTGCCAACAAAAGACTTTTTTAAAAATCTTGTTTTCAGAAATGTTCTCTTTCTAAATGAACTTAAATCTTATTTCTTAAAATTTTGTCTCTATTAAACGAAAGAAATAATTGAACTCAATTTAATTGAAGTTTTACGTTATTCATACTTATTGGAAAGATTCAAAAACAGTAAAATTGTCCTCAAAAATAGCATGACATTAATTAAAATGAGTTTTTTCATTATACTTTTACCAAGTCTTTTGCTGTCTTGTTCTCCGTGAAATATTTAACATCTTTGCTTAAAGAAATAAATTATTGATTGCAATCAACACTTCCTAAAAGCAGGTTTAAAAGAAACGCAGAAAAGGCAATAATATATTTACGGCTGTATTCATAAAAATTTATGAGTCTCTTATAAAGGCTTTACATGAAAAATATCAAAAATATTATTCATAAACGTCCAATAACGATAAAAGTCTCTTATAAAGGCTTCATAAATGAGAAACCTTCTTTAAACCCTTGATAAAGCAATTTTAAAATTTTTTACTTACATCTGAGCACAAAAATTGTCAAAAATACTTCAAACTATTTCAAAAAAACAATAAAACATGGCAATACATTTCAAAATATTGAAAATGTAAATAAATAATGCCAATTTTTCCAGAGTAAAACATAAATTACAACATTTTTTGACAGTTTGAATGTCAAAATATTGATAAAATTGTAACAAATAAACAAAACATTATTGATGATTTTCAAATTGATCAAATTCACAAACCATTTTTAATACTGTTCCCACTATAAATTGAAAGTGTTCCCATTTTAACAAAAAAGCTTAGACAACATTTTTATGAATAACAAAATAAAATTTAAAAAGCATTTTACCTCTAAAAAGTTTTGCAACTATTGAACATTTTAGAGCTTTTTTAAAATATTTTTGTGAAAACGACCGTTAAGGCCGCTTCAGCCTATCTGATAAATCATACAATTTCCATATGATCTGTCAAACAATGAAGCTCATATAATGTGAAGACATTTTTATCTGTTGATTGTGTTCTCAAACAACAAAGCATAAAATTTTTTTGACATTAGAATTGTTTCTATTTCCATCAGAGAAATCAAAACAAAATTGTTAATTTTTTATTGCGAACACTTTAAAATTATGGAAAATAACAAGAAATAGGCAATGAAATTGATTAAATAAATAACTTGCATGAATTATGCAATTATTTAGTTCTGTTTTTCAACTTAATTTTTCTCTTATAGAAAATCTCTGATAGCGTGAACATAATTATAAGAAAATGCTATGACCTGTCAGGTGTTTTGAGAACTCTGACAAAAAAAGCATACAAAAAGTTGCTTGATTTATCAGATAGTATTGTGTGTTTTTTTAATGCGTAGAATTTATTTACCAACTAGTGAAATTGTTTTGTTATATGTCAGGGCCGTATGCAAGATATTGATTTAAATGGTATTAGAAAACTTACATAAAATAATACTGAGAACTTTGAATTGCAAAGAACATTTTCCACGCCAAAAAGAGACTTTTAATAAATTATTTTAAATCTTTTTAATCATCATTCTACAATTAGAAAACATCGGAAATTTTGAAAAAAATTTATATATATTTTTTTTAAATAGTTCTTACCCACGAATACGGCCGCTTTGCATGAAAGCCTGGGGCCAATGTGGGGCCAATGTTGATTTTTTTTTCTTCATGTTATGTTCCTTAATATATTTAGTCAAAATTTAACTTCATCAGTGATGTAGAGTCCGAAGATGAGTTAAGAGGTGTAAAAATACGAAGAGCTTTTAGAGAAATTTAAAATTATTCATCCAAAGGCATTAATTTAGGGAATGATATTATGAGCTACTGGTATGAAGAAGAACGGTTAATACAGTAGAATCTCGATACCCAAACATCGAATATCCGATTATCCGGACTCATTTTCACGGCTCTAATTACCGATTTAGAAATGATTTGAAATATTTCCAATCAAAATTTTAACTTACATAAGTATTATGTTATTCATTATCTTAATAACTCGTATTTTTATACCCTAAACCTGAAAGGTCAGGGTATATTAACTTTGTGCAAACGTTTATAACGCATAGAACGAAGCGAGTCCGGTATAGAAAAGTATATATATTTTTGATCAGCGTCACCACGTGAGTCGAGCTATCCATGTCCGTCCGTCCGTCCGTCCGTCCGTCCGTCTGTCCGTCTGTGTGTTGTCCGTATACACAGGATAAGAAGAAGGAGTTGAGATAATTGAATGAAACTTGGTACACACAGTCACATGGACCCAAGGATCTGCACTATTGAATATTTTTGGAATCCGCCCACGGACACGCCTACCTCCAATACAACGCAAAAATTGAAAAATGCATAACTCAGCTCATAATTAACCTACAACAATTAAATTTGGTATGTATGTGTTTTGTATCAACACAAAGATGTTTTTGAAAAATGGGTGTCATCCACTCACGGACACGCCCACCTCCCATACAACCCAAAAATTGAAAACGCAATAAATAAGCCTCTGTTTAACCTACAAAGCTAAAATTTGGCACATATGTGTTTTATGACAAAAGAAATATGGTTTTGAAAAATGGACATCATCCGCCCACGGACACGCCTACCTCCCATACAAAGCGAAAATTGAAAACTGCATAACTCAGCTCATATTTAGTCTACAACAATAAAATTTGATATGTATATGTTTTATACAAACACAAAGATGTTTTCGAAAAATGGACGTCATCCGTTCACGGACACGCCCACCTCCCATACAACCCAAAAATTTAAAACGCAATAAATAAGCCTCTGTTTAACCTACAGAGCTAAAATTTGGCACATATGTTTTTTATGACAAGACAAAGATATTTTTGAAAAATGGACGTCATCCGCATACGGACACGCCTACCTCCCATACAACCCAAAAAGTTTAAAACTCAATAAATAAGGTTATGTTTGTCATAGAGAAATGAAATTTGGTATGTATGTATTTTATACCAAAACTAATGTGTGTTCAAAAATTGGGAGTAATCCGTCCATGAACACGCCCACCTCCCATAGCGAAAGCACAATAAAGGCATTAACTGTGAGCTACAGGAATAAAACTTGGTATGTGTATATTGTTCATCACCATTTAAATGTAATTAAAATATAGGCTTCATCCGCCCACGGAGACGCCCATTTGCAATAAAAATTTTTTTTGAAAAGTGGGTTTAGGGTATTTGATAGTCGGTCTAGACCGACTTTAGACTTTCTTTACTTGTTTGTATATCGTATTGTTTAAATGACGTTTGTGAAACCCTTTTCATAATAAAAAGTTATTAAAATTTTGTTATTGTTTGATTTGATTTTGAAATCGATTATCCGGATTTTCGGTAATACGGAATACACCTGGTTTTATTTGTTTCGGATAATCGGGAATCTACTGTATATCAATTTTTGTGGTCTCTAGCGAAAATAGTTCACAGTGCTCCAGCTACACAAGTTGGTGAGGAACGGTAATTTTCTGCACTTCGACTAATGTTAAGTGATCAAAGATGTAATTTGTCATCGGAAAATTTAGACAAAATTTTGATCATAAAAATGAATGCCTTTCATTTCAATAATTATCAGTAAAATAAACTTAAAATTTAATGCCATATTCTAATTTTTGCTTTGAGTTTTTTTTTAAATTTGAAAGTCTTTTTTTTTTTTTTTTTTTTTTTTTTTGGATTCGCCAAAGGAGTGAGAAATCTCATAAATACGTATAGCCCATACTATACGCATGCACGACTTACATTCTACAACATTCCGGATTAACCGGAAAGATAGAATGCAAGAAGAAAGCTCGTGAAATCAATTTATAATTCATGAGCAAAATAATAAAATTCTTCAAACGATTAATATATCTGAACAAAAACAAAAAACAACCAAGACCTAATTTAAATTATTGAGCGAAATAATAAAAAACAACAAATGATTGTTATTTCTGATCAAAAAAAATAAATCATTTCTGATTTTTATTTTTGAGACAAAAAGTAAATATCGAAAAAAATTTTTTTTGTTTGAGTAAAAAAAAATTAAAATCAAAAATAATAAGGTGATTCATGTCACTTTGTAAGTTTTCGTAAATTGTAAATCGTATTTTTCATAATTGAAGTTTACATTTTTGTAAACTTAAATCAGTCGCATTCTGTACGTATAGCTTGATTTTAATTTTATTCTTTTTGTATATCAACCTTGTAGCGATTCAATGCATTCTTGATTGAAGAAAGAACACTAAAATCCTTAATTCAAATCTCATAAAAGTTTATTCTAGAGTCAACCCTGGGAGAAAAAAAAACATCACAACTAAATTTCCTTAAAAATAAACCTCGGTAAATAGTAGAAATTAGAAAAATTCTGCACGGGTAACCGCCATTGCCAAAATACTAACAATATCAGCCATTGAAGCCGTTATCTCAGAGAAAACACTATCAGTTTCGGATGATGGCCTATCTGTGAATGGTAAGTCAACCTTACCCCCTAGAACAAGAGAGCATTTCAAAGTCTTCGATAGCCCCAGCACTTTCAGAGAGGCCCATCTAAAATGCTATGGAAACCGAAGAGTGCTTGAAAGAGCAGGAACTACTTTCGGAGACCAGCAACTCGACTTTTTCAGTTACTATCGTAAAGCCATTAAGAGAAATGATCTGTCTTTATTAAAAACTCGGCAAAAAATTAAACAAGCTCACTGCATTACATAAAATTTTCACATTTATTTTAGACAAGACGAAATGTATTTTAAAAAGCGGCAGCAGCATGCAAAAAGTTCGGTCAAAGTCCTTTCAAGGGCTGCAATGGCCAATTTTTTGTTTTTTTTGTGGCAACAGCATGGCCAAGTTCATGGTTTTAATATTCCTTACGTAATTTGAAACATGTCGTACCAACTGTTCACTCTGATTATCCGTTATATCACTGATCAACACCTCGCCCAACGAACGTAAGGTAACTTAATAGGCTTTCCCCCTCCAGCTGCTCCACCAAGAACTATTTCAACGGGTCCCAGCAAGTCTCCACTAGCAATACAGCTGGCATCCGTTGTGGCATTTATAATTAACAGTACTTTATGCAGGACACTCAATCACTTCCTGAATCAGCAGTCTTTTCTATTTCGTAATGAAGTCCGCGAGTGGCGCCATCAGCAAAGGAGACGGCTAGCGGAGCCATAATTCTCTGTCTCGAATTGTTTTCGCATTATAAAATATGAATTACTATGTATTCAGACCAGTTTTCAGTCTGCATGCGCCTTTGCTTCAACCATGAAAAAGTTTGAATAATTTCATTTAAATAAAGGTCAACTTCCCTTTGAATATTGGCAAGGGCTAGTCCATTTAATCTATTATTGCCTTGAGTAGATATAAGATGAAATAATGTTTAAAATGATCTATCTGGCATTGCAGTTGTAACCGGAAATGTTGCAAGTCTTTGCAGTATTATTTTAATATTTGGGAAAAGGATGAATCACATAATGCGGGGCATCAACAGCATTTGATTGTACTACAACCTCCATTTTATTCTATTTCCAAACCATGATTTAATTTCTGATTTTAGTTCTATTATTGTTCCGGTTATACTTGTCAAGAGTTGACGGTCAAAAATTGAATTGCGTTTTCAATTTTTGGGTTGTATCAGAGAAAAGCATGTCCGTGATTGACCCATCATGATAAACTTGGCCTCTTATGTCTTGCTTTTTAGTCCTAATGCAGAAAGCTATAGGGGGGGCCTAAAATTACTTTTATGTCTTATTTTCATTATTTACTACACACAAAATTTTCCAAGGGGGGGTGGTCGGCTAAAGCCCTTTCAGCCCGTATGTAGATCCGCCACTGTATAAAAATCCATTCCATTACCATGCGTTTCTGTTTAATAATTTTGAAATTTTTTCTTACAAAAATAAAAAAATAAACTCAATACAACTGAAAAGTGAAACTATCAGCATCATTTCAGAACTATCAAAACCGATTTGTTAACTTAATATATTTACTAACTAAGCATTTCCTCTCTTGTATTACATCTTTAAAATGAAAAGCTCAAAAATTAAAAAAAAAAAAACAAACACTCAAAACAAAACACACAAAAATATTTCACTCTTCATGAATAAAAATTAACGACTAAACACCAAAACATATTCCAACACCTTTTTTATTGTATTCGCTGTACAACCCAACCAACCTACACTGGAATTTTTCTGCGTGTTTTAATTTTGTGTTGGCATTATTTAAGTTTAATTTTTGCTACTTATTATTTTCTTTGTTTGTTTAGATGTGAAGAGTATTTATTTTCAAGAAATCCGGTTTGCTATTGTTTTATTGCACGTTTTGATTTTTTTTTTTTTATTTTTGTTCGCTCAATTAAGTGTTTATTTATTTCTCTTTATATTCGAAATGTTCTTATTACGCGCACTACTTTTTTTATTATTACAAAATTTCAAGGCTTACCGCTTCAGTTGATTGCGTTATCAATCAGTCAACCAGTTTCACTGGCCGTCTGTCTGTCATTCGGTAAGATTAAATTATTAACATAATTTTTTTTTTTATTTTAATATGCTTTTATTTCTTCTTCATCTAATTGCGTAAGCGTGAGATACTTTAATGGCTTATGTTGGAAAAGAAAAATCAAACAAGATGTTATATTTGAACATATTTTTTTATGTTGTATTTTTAAATATGTATGTCTCTTAAGAGAGACATAATTGTTTTCAATTTAAAAACTTGTTTAAGAAAACTTTAAGTAGTTGCATTCACTATTGCTTGCCTAGTGTAACCGCCCATCTACCTCTCCTGATGACAATTTGAAAATATTTTCCACTTGTTAGCGGCCAAGGTCTATTTCCACTCATATGTTTTCAAACATATTATTTTGTTGCCTGCATTTTCATTTTCACAAAATGATAAAATAATAATAATTATTCAAGAGAATCGCGCATGACATTCTTTTTTGTTTTTATTTTTGTATTTATTTTGTTTTGTTTTCGTTGTCGAGACTTTCCTATGAGCCACACTAAATTGCTAGTTATAATGATTTTTGTTGTGCATGTGAAGCTGTTGCATGAGCAAACAAACAAAAACCCGGTAATAAAACAATCAACATTTTTTTTATTCAACGTATAGATAACCAAAAAACTACTGATCCGAAAACAAAACAAATAAAATAAAAAAAAAAAAAAATAAAAAAGAAAATTTATGGATATATAATCTAGTTAGTTTCAACACTTTTTACACACATTCACACACTGCAGGAAAACCTACTGAACGTAAACAATTTTGGTAACTCTGCCGAAACTAATCAAAAAATATGCAAATAAATATGTGAGCGTCTCTCTCTTATTTATCAAAAAGACAAAAAATGGAATGTAGTATTTGTGCTATTACCTCAACAATTACCCCCATCAAATCTCTTTTCCAAAAATTTGTTCTCAATTGGACAAACGAAATACTATAGTATGAGGACTAAGTCAAGCGTTTTGAAAAAAAAAATTGTTGATTAAGACTAACTTTAAATTTAATTAAAAAAATATTTTTGTGTCTAAAACACGAACGGCCACGGCCAGGTCTTATCGCCTTACCTTAAAGACTAACCTCTACTGCTGCCAAAATGGACAGGTCTTATATCGCCTCCGTACGGCTGAAGTTAATTTTCTCTAGAAACTTTACATTCCATTGTCTACTCTCTGAAGTTTATATGCAGAGAGGTGATGGTCGATCAGATGGTCAGATGGTGATTTGAACTTGGGTCTGCCGAGATTTGTTGGCTCACACGCCACTCACTAAGCACGAACGGCCACCCCAACCATGTCAAATACATTGACAAAAGAGGTGAAAATGTATGCCACTTTGGGACAAAAGATTAAATGGTTATCAATTTAATTAAACTTCTTGATTTTCAGACAATTTTTAATTTTAAAAAATAAGTTCTTGAAAATCTTCCGCCATTGTGTCAAACAAACATTTGGTCAAACAAGGCTCATTGCTTATTCTTAGTTTTTTTAAATTTTTTTTTTTCAAAAACATTATTATATTTTTTTTACCCTCCTCTTTCCTTGCTATTATGTTAGGTGTGGATCCAAGATTTGTCGTAGCATAATTATCTGGTTCGTTCATAACTTCTATACCGTTTGAGATATTTATACAAAATCTTCGACAAAAATGTTTGCCTTTTAAGGGTCAATAATTATTTTACATGTAGTCATGACCTCACACGTGACTTTGGCCCATAAAACTGTAAAAAACCTGAACAAAATTAAAAAATTGTAAGTTATTCGT
Source organism: Tetanocera ferruginea (assembly GCA_958299015.1). Classification (NCBI taxonomy): domain Eukaryota; kingdom Metazoa; phylum Arthropoda; class Insecta; order Diptera; family Sciomyzidae; genus Tetanocera; species Tetanocera ferruginea. The sequence continues at coordinate 124,004,517 of OY282641.1, read as the reverse complement.
TTTATTCACTTGTTTTTTTAGTAACTTTTAGTCAGAGCTGTAAAATTTGCATTCATATTCAGAATTCTAAGTACAAGTGAATAAGGACAAAAGAATGCTATTCATTGAAAACAAAATTGATTCATGAATAAAATTTTCAATTCACATTCAATTTCAGAAAATTGATTTATAATTCATTTCGATTATTCATTTTTCTTTATTCAGAATAATGCATTCATTTTTTTATTCAAATGAATGCTATTCATAAAGAATGCAATTCACAAAGATTCGTTATTCATTTTGCATTCATGCATTCATTTTTTATTCATTATTCATTTTTTATTCATTATTCATTTTTTATTCATTATTCATTTTTTATTCATTATTCATTTTTTATTCATTATTCATTTTTTATTCATTATTCATTTTTTATTCATTATTCATTTTTTATTCATTATTCATTTTTTATTCATTATTCATTTTTTATTCATCATTCATTTTTTATTCATTTCTTCATTTTTTATTCATGAGAGAACACTATTTTCACTCAATTCACGCGAAGCTTCCCAGTTGCGAATTTAAAATTGAAATTTTACTTCAATTAAAAACATAAAACAATTGGCCCAAGATCCCGGTAATTGCGCTGTTGCACCGAACTAAAAATATACTACTTTGGTTGCAAAATTAACACCACAGGCATGAATAAAAAATGAATAATGAATAAAAAATGAATAATGAATAAAAAATGAATAATGAATAAAAAATGAATAATGAATAAAAAATGAATAATGAATAAAAAATGAATAATGAATAAAAAATGAATAATGAATAAAAAATGAATAATGAATAAAAAATGAATAATGAATAAAAAATGAATGCATGAATGCAAAATGAATAAAGATTCTTTGTGAATTGCATTCTTTGTGAATAGCATTCTTTATAATTTGAATAACAAAATGAATGCATTATTCAGAATAACGACAAATGAATAATAGAAATGAATAATTAATCAATTTTTAAAAATTGATTGTGAATTCAAAATTTTATTCATGAATCAATTTTGCATTCATTGAATGTATTCTTATTTCGTTATTCACTGATTCAAAATTTTGTAGAAGCAATCAAATTGAATGCATTCTTTTACAGCTCTGCTTTTAGTAAGTTAACAACATTTTAAATGCTATATTAAAATTCTTTAAACTTGTATTAACTTTAGGTCAAGAATTTTTGAAATCCAAAACTTGGAATGGCCTCTATGCAATAGTCCTTTCAACACTTTGAAGTTTAATGTATCTGTTCACTAGTTTTAATTTGTTTCAAGATAATAATAATATCTAAATAGTCTGTAAATTGTAATAAGTCCGTAGACTGATAAAATAAGTAAGACATCATTATAGTCGGACAGTGCAACTTCAACGATGTCATTGGGCCACCCCAAATGATACTACATGTTGGATGGAACTGTCATGTCGACGAACATGAAGTATCGTTCGTGTGCTTAAAATTAAGTTGGATGGACAGACAAAAATTTTAGACTTAATGCTCGGTCCATTCGACATCCATCCGGCATGTAGTATATTTGTGTGTAGTATATTTGTGTGTCCAGCTTGGTGCATTTTGTTATTCGATACAAATTTTTTAGAAAAGCATATCTCGCGCATAAAATGACGAATATAATAAATGTTGAATTTTCAAATAAATTTGTTGATATATAAAGAAGTCTAACGTTAACTTGAAAGTAAAAAGAGAAGAGTATAAAAATAATGCAAACAAATTAATTTTAGCGCTACAAAATAATAAGTGCGCTCCAGGGCCGGTCGTAGAATTTGTGGCACCCTAGGCCAATGATTTAAATTGCGCCCCATATATTTTTTAGTGCGCTCTGGACACACACTTAATACGCATGCCGTGGTTGCCACATAAACAGTTCGAAATTATGGCTGACTATTTCAACTTTGTACATTGTAATGCGCATACTTTCCAAATAGGTAAAATTTTCAACTTAATTTAGAGAAAACAAGTATGTATATAAGGAATTTTCAACTATTTGCAATGAAAATTTCATCTAAATAAGTTGAATAGACTTAATGTAGAAAATTTAGACCCAAAAGTAAAAAATAAAAAAAAAAAAAATGTGACATTTTCAACTATTTAAGTAGAATAATTAAAACTTTTGGTCAAATTATTCAACCAAAAAGTTGAAAATTTCAACTGCAAAAAACGAAAATTTAAACCGAAAAAATTGAAACATTCAACAAATAGCTTGACTGTCTTAACCCAGGTAGAAAGCAATTCAATTAAAAGACTTTTCAACCGAAAAAAATGAAAAATTTAACTAAAAATACTCTTATTCAACTCATAAAGTTGAAAAATTTAACAAAAAGGCTTTCTCAACGCTAGTAGTTAAACAATTCAACTAGAAGTCCAATTCTTCAACCGAAAAAGTTGAAAAATGTAAATAAACGTTGACTTTTTGAATCCTAAGGCTGATGTCAGAGTGAACGCTACAAGCGAGTCGATACTTTAACACTACTCGAAGCTACAAAGCTTTGCCTGTGTTTTTCTATGGAAAACATTCAAAAGGTGTCAGAGTAGAAGCGATGCTATAAGCTACATAAAGCTACTTTCAAAGATTCAAGCGTTCAATAGATGTTTGAAATGATTTGGATGAAATTTGAAGTATAAAACTGAATCATTCAGCATTTCTAGAAATAAAGAAACGCTTTCACTTTGACATAGAAAAGCATTGCTTAAAGCATCTACAAGCAAAGTTTCAAGTCTCGCTTCCTTTGCAGCGCTCACTCTGACATCAGCCTAAAAGTTGAGAAATTCAACTGAAAGGTTGTTTGTTTTATCCTTAATAAACAAAAACAATTGATAATTTCTTAAATATTCTTTTTAATCATACATTATTATAATTAAAGAATTATAACTGTAAATTTTTTAAAATTGTAAGTACTGAAATAATTTGAATTCACTGCAGTAGGCTGCATAAACAGAAAAATTTTAAGTGTAGAAAATTTCATCATTCATGGCAAAAATATGTTAGTACATTTAATAAGTGTTCAACTTATTAAAAGTTGAAAATTTTACATAAATAGTTGAAAAATTCAGAATGAAAAATTAGTCCCTTTTGTTTAAATAATTTTGAAACTAAAAAAAATTGAAAAATGTTACATAAACGTTGAAAAAAATTGTCTTTTAGGTTTAAATTTTAAATATATATCGATTTCAACCAATGAAGGGTTAACAATTTAAAGTTGAAATAATTTTATATAAAAAAAAATTTCTGTTTCAACCAAAAAAATTTCACTGAGGTTGAAAATTTAGACTTGAATATAAATTAACCGTATATAATATAATGTATCATACTTTTAATTAACTTTTAAATACATGTAAGTCTCAAAGGTCCTTATCACTTATGATAGATTGATATACATTTTTGAAGTGAAACTTCTTTGGCGGCGAGTGAAATTTCAAGGTCTCTTATTCGTGACGCGAGGCTAACGTTTTCAATTCATATGAAAATTTAAAAAAAATTTTAGCTGCCGAGATTTGAACCCCGAACATCGATGCTTAAGATCCGGAATATATATCATCACGCCACGTAGGCATATGGTTTACAGCCAACCAAAATGTAATTAAAACGGAACACGTAGCATATTGAAAATTACATAATTAACATTAACATTACATTAACATTAACATTACATTATTAACATAACCGTAACATTATTTTTCATCCTACAAGTATGCACGGGAAAAAAATAGAAAAATAGCTAAAACAGGAGCAGAACGCGTTCGTGAATAAAGAGAGCGAATAAGAGCTCTTAAGAATACAGCCGCAGCTGGGTCTGCAACTAATGATGAAGGTAAGGTGATTGATTGCAACAACGGCTGAGTTTCAAAATGCATTTTTACAAAACATCAGTGTATTTTGGTGAATCTACAAAGAACCAATCCCCAAAAAACACAATGATGCTTAGTATAAATATGTTTTGGAACTCAGAAATCATCTCAAAAAAATTTAAAAGCCAACCAAGTTGATGCACTCAACAATCAACGTTCGCTGCTTTATGAGGCCCTCTATCAACATAGCAATTATTATGATCAGGAAGCAGGAGGTATTAATGAACAAGATTTGCCTCTGCTTTGGAGGCTCCTTCAAAGAGTACTATGCAAATGCAATCCAGCATTCAAAAAGTAACAATGTTGAGAAGACATTCGAAAGCAACTAAAACACCAACTGAACTAAAACAAGTACCAAAAATAACTGTTATTTTACAATTTTCAAATGAAAAAAATTGTCGAAAGACTTTTTCAAATATATCATTATGTTACAAATGTCCTCAGCCTCACGAATATTAAGTCGCTTTTAAATTTTATACTGATTCTTTAAAAGTTAATTGCTTGCCTAGTATATTTCGAGGACAAATAAAGGTTACTTTTGACTTTTATTTTATCGGTCAAAAATAGCAGTTATTTTGTGACTTTAATTTTTTCGGTAAAAAATATCAAGCAATTTGTGTTTTCTTAAAGGCCGCTTGACAGATTGAACTGTTGACACCATGTGTAAAATGTCTCACCGATGAGATGAAAATAATATCAAAATCTTTTTATCGGTAAAATGACTTGAACAAATATAAATTACCTGATATTTTTGACCGAAAAATAAACGGCAGAAAATAACTGTTATTTTTGCCCAAAAAAACTATTAGGCACAAAAAACTGTTATTTCTGTCAGAAAAAATAAAAATTAAGAGATAAAAGTTTATATGTGGCACTTTCGACAAAAACCATAGCCGGTACGGTCCCTGGATGCAAATATTGAATCAACAAATTATTATTCCATTTCGTATTGATTGAATTTCTTTTCAGATACTTTCTCTTTCTATTTCACACTAAAATCTTTCTTATTTCTTACTGTTAAAGAAGTTTCACTTCGGCCACGTGTACGTTGCTACACGCGAGTTTTTTTTTATATGTATGGCGCCTCTAACCTGGTAGCGCCCTGAGCTCGGGCCTTGCTGGGTCGGCTTTAGGGCTGGCTCTGGGATGAATCAAAGGGCGAAATTTTAATGATGCGGAATAAAGATAGCGCTCTCTTAAAAAATACCGTACCTAAGTAGACATAGGTAGTATACTTCCAAAATAGTTTTTAATAAATAAAGTTATATGACGAGATGACAAACAAACCGCCTTAACATTAAAGAAATTCAACTTTTCTACAGCCATGATGAAAAAATATGAATTTTGACAAAAAAAGTAAGAGGTGGAAAATGCTGAATACTTACCCAACAATGACATACATAATACATTGACATACTTTCAGGCCAATATTTCATTTTTTACATCATGAAACTTATCAAATTTCTTAAAATTGTCCCAACTGGAAAATTTTTATATCGCTTAAGACTTCTAAATGCGGTTTTTTTTACTATCATTAACCAAGCCCTAAAAGCAAAAGCAAACACCAGTAGCAAGTTGATGTCTGCCGCTTACTTCATATAAAAACTATTTCCAAAAATACAAATAAAAAAGAATTCGCAAAAAAGCGAAAACAGAACCACAGCGCAACCGTGTGAAGTCCTAAGCCGTCAGTCAAGCTTTATGTGTATTTTTAAACCATGTTAACAACAACATTATCCAAGTCAACTTCTTCATTATGATTATCTTTATTATGATTATGATCATTATTATTATAATCATGATTATGTTATATGCTAAATCATGTATTGTTTGTTTGTGTTTAATGGTGGGGAAAAGCAAACTTGTTTTTGACTCTGTCATCGAATGACTTTATATGGCACTGCATATGTTTATTTTTATGTCGCTGACCGTTGCGTCACGCATCATGGGCGATACCTTGTGTACTTCGGAACTAACAATATCTGTTGGTGTCAATTCAAATTTAGTTTAACGGCTTTTTTTTTGTTATTGCTTGCTGGTAACAACAATTCATGCAAATTAGCAGTGGGCTGGCTGACTGCATTTTTGTCAAACAAGCACTAGTTGCAAGCACTATTGAATGTCAGTTTTGAAGAGTAGAAGTTGAAGAGTAGAAGAATTAAATTTATAAAAAGTAAAAAACGCTATTAAAAAACCGTGATGTATTTAATAAAAATAAGCAATTTTAAATTATTTTTATAATACGTGAATATTTAACCAAACTTTCGAAGAGAATTTAACTATATTTCAGGGTGTGTCACTTTTATTTTGTTATCTCTTTTGCTCAACACTTTTGCTTGTTGCAGTTTGGTTTCTGTTGCAAGTTTTTTTTGTATTCTTTGTTATAAAGTGAGAGCGACACTTGCAGAGTATTGCATCCCTTAAAATGTACCGGAACTATGGCTCGTTTCACGCCTGCCATCATAACATCCCCTGTTCACAGCTGTTGGTAACAAAAACAAAATATGAATGTTAGCGCAACTTTTAAGATAGTTTTAGCCAAACTTGAATAAAATAAAAACCTTAAGAATGCGTGAAAACATTTTTTAAAGCAGAAACAGGCTACAGCAAACTGATAGCTGTCAGTAAAAATTAAAAAAATAGCAAATACAAAAATATTGATAGAATAATTCTTATTCTTACCTTAATTCAAAGCTCTTTAATTGTTGTTTACGAGATTCTTATTTCTTTTTTAATCTTTAATAATTAATCAATGTTTTTTCTCCCTGGCCGCAGAACGAAGTTAGCGATATAATTAAACAAACAGCTGTTTTATTTAAAAATAGCTTATTGCGAAATTTTGTATATATTTTTATATTATGTTTTTGATGATTTTTTATTTTTATTATTGCTTTTTTTTTCTTATGTGTGAAATTACGCAAGTGTAGACAAAACAGAACATCAGATGCACGTCATAATAAACTAGAAAAACCAAACAATTAACATAAAAATAAAAACAAAAACATAAAAATAAAAAAAAAAATCACAAAAAAAGCTTAAAATCATTTGTTAGTTTTTAAGTAAAACTTGAGGGGCTGCTTTTCCGCAAACTATAGCATCATAATTGGCCTATAGCCAAAATTGTCTTCACATCATTTTTTTTTTAAGAGAGCAAAACGAAATATGTTGTCGATGCGATGGAACATTATTATAAGACACAGAACATTAACTGAAAAGTTGCTAAAGATTATTTTTCAGAAGAGCATAAACTTTACAACTTATTTCAACACTACTGTCTCACATAAAATTCGAAAAATTATGCAAGTTGATAAGGTCATGTGTTAAGTATTTCAACACCACTTAGTTTATGGGTGCAAACTGCTATAGAATTAAGATGCTTCTGCTTACTTTGATGTTTATTTATGTTTTTAAATTTTTAGTTTTTCAAGAATTAAATATGTAATTATAAAACTTTAACACACCACAAAGTCAATAATGGTTGCAAAAATCTTAAAATGGCGTCTATAATTGGTGCTCTGAGAACAATGATTCCGAACAACCTTGAAAACTATACACAATGATGTTAGGTTAGGTTCGATTGTAGTGGCTGTCTCTTGTAAGACATACTTGAGGCAAATGAGGCCCCCTTTGTAGTAAAAGTTCTGGATTTTTACTCACTCTATTTGAACCAGCTTGAGCTAAGAGGTGAAAGGCTATCACCGCCCTCGCCGAAACCAGTGGCACGACCAAGAGTGTCGTTACGCCACTCATGAGAAGGACACCGTCTACAAAGCCATCCTGCAGCCGGTTGTAACGAGTGCTGCTATGGAGCGATACCAAGAGAAGGGGAGGGAAGGCAGACGCCTTTTCACGCAAAAAAACAAGAGGCAGAAAAACATGAGTGCAAGAAAATTGAGATTCATGGTGAAATTTTTGAAATGAGACGCCTGGCCGATGGTTTCAAGACCGGAGCCTCTTCCTGTAAGGATAAAAACGGGAACTTAGTGACATATCTGCAGAGTACACTGTTGTTAAGGAGGGAACACTTCACTAGTCTTCTTAATGGCGACGCTTACAACAATCCGGCCAAATGATAGAGATGATAACCCGGAAACCCCAAGTATCAATGACAGCGTTGAAGTTCCACTGCCCGACTTAACGAGGTCTTAACAGCTATAGCGTGGCATAAAAACAACAAAGCCGCAGGAGCCGATGGCTTATCAGCTGAGCTGTTAAAGAACGGAGGCGAAGCTCTGTTTACATGCATTAACAAGCTTCTATGCAGTATTTGGTCAGAAGAATGCATTCCCGATGATTGGAACCTCAGTGTGCTCTGCCCAATTCACACGAAAAGCGATCCCATAATTCGCGCCAACTACCGTGGGATAAGCCTTCTTAATATCGCATATAAGGTCCTGTCGAGCGTTTTGTGTGAAAGACTGAAGCCCATCGTCAACCAACTGATTGGACTTTATCAGTATGGCTTCAGACCTGGTTAGTCCACCATCGACCAGATCTTTACGCTACGACAAATCTCGGAGAAGACCCTTGAGAAACAAATCGACACTCACCATCTTTTTGTTGATTACAAAGCCGCCTTCGACAGTCCGGTAAGGAGTCACCTATATTTCACCATGTCTGAATTTTGTATTCCTGCAAAATTAATACTTCTATGCAGGATGGACACTGAGCAACACCAGCAGCGCAGTGAAAATCGGGAAAGACCTTTCCTCTCCGTTCGCTACCAAGCGAGGTTTCAGGCAAGGTGATTCCTAATCGTATGGTGACTGTGACATGCAGGTTAAGTGTGTGGCTTAGCATGCTCGGGCGAAAAGTTTTTTCAATACAAAATTTTTCTGAGCGGTTCCCACCTCTCTGCAATGGTTAATCTCAGAGTGTAAATAATGTAATGTAAAGCTACTAGAGAACATGAACTTTCGCTCGGAGTCAGCATAAAACATTTAGGTCCAGTTCTCGGTCAATTGTGTGCAAACATTTAATAACACACACACACACGACACAATTGATTATAAGAAGCTCGGTCAAAGTCCTTTCAAGAGCTGAAATCTCCAGTTTGTTTTTGTTTGTTTTGTTTATAATATTTTAGAAACTAAAAGTAAAAACTTCAAATACATTTACAAAAAAATTTCGTCAAAATCCAAAATCTTCCCCGCAAACATCATGACTCTTAAATGACTCTTTCAAGACTCATATAAATGAGGGTTTATCATCATAATGCGCTCAAAAAAAGACTCTTTTATGAGTACATTTTCGTATGTTGTGGGCCCAAAAATATGATTCATAAATATGATTGTTTTATGAGTCTTTTTGGGCTCATAGTAATGACGGTTTTAAGACTCATATTTGATACTCTTTAAAGACTCATATTGCGTACTCTTTTAAGACTCATACTTAATACTCTTTTAATACTCATATTTATTACTCTTTTAAGACTCATATAAGAAGTCTTTTGCAACATTTGTTGTAGTTAAATTTTAATGCATGTATATCCGAAAAGCGTAGCCAGGATATATCCATAACAGACAGTGACAAAGTTTAATAAAATTTTTAAAAAATTTATTCGATTAAGTTCTTATTTATTCATTCGATATGGTGCTTTTGTGCAATTATCTGATTCTATTCTCTCATGAAACATTCATATATAAGACTCTTTTATGAGTCTTCTTGATGATTACGCATATATCAATCAAAATATGATTCTTTTATGAGTCTTTTTTATGAACAATCATGTTACCGTCATATTTAGGACTCTTTAATGAGTGTCTTTTATGAGTACTCATAAAGCAGATGCAATAATGACTCTTTTATGAGTCTTATTTTTGAACAATCATGTAACAGTCATATTAAAGACTCTTTCATGAGTCCTTTTAATGAGTCATCATAAAACATGCATAAAAAACACTCTTTTAAGAGTTATTTTTAGGAGAGCCTCAGAAAATGTTTGCAGGGTTGTTTTTTACAAAATAATAAGCATGTGTAGAAAATGTAAGTTTTACTTTCCCAGCAAACATTATGCGTCTTTTATGACTCTTTTAAGACTCATATTTATGAGTCTGAGCGCTCATAATGAGCTCATAAAAGACTCCGATAAGAGTGTGTTTCCCTTCCTGGAAGGGCACACAGATCTGAGTCCGAAATATGACTCTTATAAGAGTCCGAAATAAGTGTGTTTTAAGAGTCAGAATTATGAATGTTTTCGGAATCTTATAAGAGTCATATTTAAGAGTCTTTTATGACTCTTAAAAAACAAAAGGAATAGACCCATTTTCGTTTTATAATTATTAGTGTTTATTTAAAATTCTTAAACCATAACATATAAATTTTCTTTCATCGGAAGTTTCGATCTCTTGCATAATTTTGAAGAATGTCCAAAGAGTTGACTTTACGCTGTGTATTGAAATAACAAATGCTTCTGGAAAATTGTATTTAACAAAGCTGTTTATCGAAAAAGTTGCTCTGAATTATATATGGGTGGCTAAGTGATAATATGAGCGCTCAGAAAACCGTCATAAATATGAGCTTTTTCTGAGTCATAATAATGTGCGCTCATAAAACTTTCATAAATAAGAGTCTTTTCGGAATCATAATAATGTGCGCTCATAAAAGATTCATAAATAAGAGTCTTTTCGGAGTCATAATAATGTGCGGTCATAAAACGTTCATAAATAAGAGGCTTTTCTGAGTCATAATAATGGGCGCTCATAAAACGTTCTTAAAATAAGAGTCTTTTCAGACTCATTATTATGTGCGCTCATAAAAGGTTCATAAATAAGAGTCTTTTCGGAGTCATAATAACTTGCGCTCATAAAACGTTCATAAATAAGAGTCTTTTCGGAGTCATAATAATGTGCGCTCATAAAACGTTCATAAATAAGAGTCTTTTCGGAGTCATAATAATGTGCGCTCATAAAACGTTCATAAATAAGAGTCTTTTCGAAATCATAATAATGTGCGCTCATAAAACGTTCATAAATAAGAGTCTTTTCGGAGTCATAATAATGTGCACTCATAAAACGTTCATAAATAAGAGTCTTTTCGGAGTCATAATAATGTGCGCTCATAAAACGTTCTTAAAATAAGAGTCTTTTCAGACTCATTATTATGTGCGCTCATAAAAGGTTCATAAATAAGAGTCTTTTCGGAGTCATAATAATGTGCGCTCATAAAACGTTCATAAATAAGAGTCTTTTCGGAGTCATAATAATGTGCGCTCATAAAACGTTCATAAATAAGAGTCTTTTCGGAGTCATAATAATGTGCGCTCATAAAACGTTCATAAATAAGAGTCTTTTCGGAGTCATAATAATGTGCGCTCATAAAACGTTCATAAATAAAGAGTCTTTTCGGAGTCATAATAATGTGCGCTCATAAAACGTTCATAAATAAGAGTCTTTTCAGACTCATTATTATGAGCGCTCATAATATCTTCAGAAAATACCCTCTTTTAAGAGTCATAAATATGAGCGCTCTTAAAAATGTTTATTGGGTTCATTTTCAAAAAAAAACATGTGAAGTTATAATAAAAATAGCATTGTTTTGTTACTTTTATTTTAACAACTAAAATATGCTTATTTTTATATTGATGTTTATAGTTTTCTTGTGGTGATTCCATTTCCTTAGTAAGCTTGACTGACAATAGAAATTTTGTCAAAGTTGTATGATAAAAACAGTCGTTAAATTTGTTTACCGAAATTTTGCGCTGACAATTCGATCGCATTTTATTTTTTATGATTTATTTATTAATGGTTTTCCGTTTATTTTGCTGTTAAAATATTTTCATTTTCGTACAACCATTCGTTCGATAACGTCTTTTGTACTTTCTAAATTCACACCTGCAATGCAAATATTATAATTTGCAAAATTACAGTTTACTTACCGTTATTATTGATCATTATGTATGCTGCAGTCAGTCATTTCACTTACTTTTCACCAGCTCTGTAAAGGTGTTAAAGCGATAAATTTAGATATTTTGCAACTTTTACTGAAAACTGAAAATTATGCTGTTAGTTATTTTATTATTTTCGCCTTAACTAACTTGTTACTAATAATTAAATGTTAACTTTGTATATTTTTTAAAATATAACTAATACCTAACAATTACTAACCACAAATTAATACAAATATTTCTATTGCTTTTTCTCTAATTTTCTTTTAGATGAAACATCCAGCTAGGCGTCGTTCTGACTCTGGGGTAACTTTAAACAATAGATATTTATTGATTCCACTTGAATGCGTTTTTATGTTATGATCTCTTCTATCTATTTTCTTGGCTTTATTATAACATTATAATAAAATTATGATGCTATGAAATTATTTCTACTTCCTTGTTGTTGTGCATAAAAATACATTCTAATTCTTTGTGGTGTAAATTGATATTTTGACACTTGACACAGTTTTTACACGCTTCATTTAATCCGACCAACACAGAAAGTTACACCATGTTAAACACTACATTACATATCAATATGTATATAAATCAACACTTGTACATACATTATCTCTATGCCTATCTTGTCTATATTACGTATTACTAGCAGAAATACAATGTTAACTAACAACTTAAATGATTCTCTACATCTCACCCATACTGTTAAGTGTTGGCCCTATTTTCTACTTGTTGTGCCTTTTTTCTTTCATTTTATATAACTACTAGAAACTATTTCTTCTTCCGTTTCTCTATCTATGACAGAGTATCTGTTGTAACCTTGTGTCAAATCCTTTATGTCACGTTATATACGTTTTCAACTGAAAGTTTTGATGTTTTTATTTTTATACTCATTTACAATGATATTGTGTTTTTTATAACATGTTTGTCCTTGCATGGTTGTTTTTTTTTTGTACATATTTAATATTAAAGTATATCTATCTTTATAGTTGTGTATGCATGTTTGAAGAATATAACAATTAAGAAATAATTAGAGAAAAAATGTTTGCTTTTAGCAGTACCGGCTAGTTACTTTTAAGTTTGCCGGTTGAGTACAAAAGAAAAAATCAGTAACAAATAGAACTGAGCATTAAAAGAGATGCCGTAACTTACAGGAAATTTAAAGAAAATCTTTTAAAATATTTTGTTTAGAATTGTCAATGAGCGACAAAAGGCTTTATGAACAAAATATTGGCAAAAATTTAGGAGTTTAATTCTATGAAATTTTCAGATCTCGAAAAGAAATTATATTTTTTTCAGAACATGTTAATGCACAGTACAAACATTTTTTAAAAACTTATTTTAAAACCAAGTTTAAGTCTATTTTGATAGTCGAATTTCATGTTTCTATTAATTGCTTCTTAAAATAACCTTATTAAAATACGACTTTTGATAATTTTCTATCTGAAATAATTTTATAAAAAAAAAATTTTTTTAAATATGGTTCTTATGAAATATTTGATAAATTTTTTTATTTAGAAAGTTAACATTTTAAAGTTAAACTAGTTTTTCTCGTCAGCCACTATTGATGCTCATTTAAGCCTTATTCGTTTCATTTCACTGGAATAACGTGCTCTGGCCACACTGGGATCATGTGCACTCTAGTAATAAGAAAACCTTATTAAAAATCAATCACCGACGAAACCAAAACATATTTTTTTTTATCTATTTTATAAATTTTATAAAAAATTAAATGTAAATTTTTTCAAGATTGTAAGCAAACTTATTTTAATGTTTATTTTTGACCAATTACAGTTAATGAAACAGAATAAGAGTTCCAATTATTAAAGTAAAATTTTTGATACTTTGATAGGATATGATATGTCCAGGATACGAACCTACGTCCTCCGCATGACAGTCTAGCACACTTCCACTGAGATATTCATAACGATAAGATAAATATAGCAAAACACATCTAAAAACTATTGCTTAGAGAAGACAGACGAGCAGATAGTCTTGTTGTTTCATTTAACGTTGATACTACCAGAAACATTTTAATAGATGAAATATTTAACAGCATAAAACTACTTTGAAACGTTAATTTATTTAAATTAAATAAATTTAAATTTAATAAATTTAAATTTAAATTTATTTCTGTTTAAAATAACTTACTGTCAGATGCAAAGATTGAGACACTCACCTTTCTCACGAATTTCAATAGCATTTTTTGGCCGATCGCTAAAAACGTGATAAAAAAATATCGATTGGTTACGATAGCGATAATTCAAAATATATTTTTTTTATATTTGGTGTACAAACAAGTTTTAAAGGGTTTTTTTTTTCTTAAAGTTCGACTATTTATAAAAAACCACTATTTTTGCATTATGGTATAAAAACACATTCTTATGATTTCATTACAACTTTTTTAAATAACTTAATAATATTTTTGACTTATACAACTTGTATTTTATTAACAAATACTCTCAGATTAACTGTAATATTTTCAATCGGCCGCTGTCATTTAAAAACGCTATTCTATTGAACGATTGAGTTAACAGTTTTCTTCGTTAAATTTAAATTGTATAAATATTTTAATATAAATAAATTTTTCTGATCGGTCTTTAGCTAATTTCATGCAATGGCAAAACTCAGATTGCAAATAAAGACATGAAAACCATTTTGTATCGATGTATCGGATATCGATGTTTTGATTTTTCTCTATTTACTTGACATAAAAATATTAATGAAACATTAAGATGTTTTTTATTTTGTATTTCATGAACAAAGATATATGTAGATAAAAAAGAAATGAATTATAAGTTTTCGATTATATTTTTCCGTGTTTTCCACACTGTTAAAACCTTGGACTAAATTTTAAATTAAAATTTATACCACGTCAAGTACTAAAACTAAGCTTAAGTCCCGCATGGGTTTGAAATTTGAACTATTTCAAATACTTAAACTTATTTTTAGTCACGCAACGGCTTAAAATTTAAACTTTCGGTTTCATTTTTAAATCTCGTCAGCAATTTTGAGTATACAATTAGCACGGGCAACAAATTTTATTTCGTGGCTAAATTGGTTAAGCTGTTGTCGATGATCGAGTGACTCTGGTTCAATCGTCAACCAGACCGTTTTTTTTTGAAGTGAAACTTCTTTGGCGGCGAGTAAAATTTCAAGGTCTCTTATTTCGTGACGCTAGGCTAACGTTTTCAATTCATATGAAAATTTAAAAACAATTATTGCCGCAGCCGAGAATTGAACCCCGAGCATCGTTGCTTAAGAGCCGGAATCTATACCCTTATGCCACTTAAGCTCATGATAAACAGCCAAACAAAATGTAATTAAAACTGAACGCGTAACATACTGAAAATAACATAATTAACATTAACATTATGTTAACGGTTATGTTAATAAATAACCGTAACATTAATTTTCATCCTACAAGTATGCACGGAAAAAACAAAGAAACATAGCTAAAACAGGAGCAGAACGCGTTCGTGAATAAAGAGAGCGAATTAGAGCTCTTAAGAATACAGCCGCAGCTGGGTCTGCAACTAATGACGAAGGTAAGGTGATTGCAACAACGGCTGAGTTTCAAAATGCAGTTTAACGAAACATCAGTGTATTTTGGTGAATCTACAAAGAACCAATCCCCCAAAAACACACTGATGCTTTGTAAAAATGTATTTTGGAACTCAGCCATCATCTCAACAAAATTTTAAAGCCAACCAAGTTGACACACTCAACAATCAACGTTCACTGCTTTACGAGGCTCTCACTCAACATAGCAACTATTATGATCAGGAAGCAGGAGGTAATAATGAACAAGATTTGCCTCTGCTTTCAGAGGCTCCTTCAAAGAGTACTATGCAAATGCAATCCAGCATTCAAAAAGTAACAATGTTGAAAAGACATTCGAAAGTAACTAAAACACCAACTGAACTAAAACAAGTACCGAAAATAACTGTTATTTTACAATTTTCAAATGAACAATTTTCAAATGAATAAGACAAAAAATTGTCGAATTACTTTTTCAAATATACCATTATGTTACAAATATTCTCAGCGTCACGAATATAAAGTATGAATAGAATATAAAGTGCCTTTTTAATTTTAGACTGATTCTTTAAAAGTTAAAATTTAACTGTTATTTTTTGCCTTGTATTTTTTCAAGGAAAAATAAAGGTTACTTTTGATTTTTATGTTATGTGTCAAAAATAGCAGTTATTTTGTGACTTTAATTTTTTCGGTCAAAAATATCAAGGAATTTGTGTTTTTTTAAAGGCCGCTTGACAGATTGAACTGTTGACACCATGTGTAAAATGCAGGGATTGAATCCAAAAAAGAACAATATAAAAAGTTCAAAATTTAAGCAAAAAAATATGAACAAAAAAATTCTGTTCTCAAAATAAATATTGTTCAAAGAACAAAAAAAATTTTGTTCAAAAATAAAAATCAGTTTAAGAACAAAAAAATTTTTGAACAAAATATTTTGCTCATAGGCTAAAAAAAATCAAAATTATTTTATAACTTAAAATCAGAGTTTGAAAACACACTTAAGTTCGCAAATTGAAAACCAAAGAAAACGCAACGAGTTCGTGGAGGAAATCATAAAATATATATATTGGCAAATATGGCTTCGGTATAAGATTATTAAGAAGTAACTTTATCACGGTAAAAAATCCTAAAATTGTGTCAGCTACATTATAAGACATTTTCTTGCGTATTTGATTTTATTGCTATTTATTGATAAAAAAAAGGTGTTTTTCTTAAGACTGACACATTTTATACCCTAAACCTGCAAGGTCAGGGCATATTACCTTTGTGCAAACGTTTGTAAAGCATCTTGTTATACTAAAATAAGCGAGTCCGGTATACAAGTATGTATTTTCATGATCAGCATCACGTCATGAGTCGATTAAGCCATGTCCGTCCGTCCGTTTGTGATTTGTTCGTAAACACAGGATAAGACGAAAGACGTTGAGATGATTGCATAAAAATATCTAACTGATGAATATACTTGCATTAAAGCATTAACTAGCTAAACATTATTTAATACTTTCAGTAAGTACTTATATCGAGGATATGCAAATTTTTATATTTGTTTGACTATTTTGCGTTAACTAAACAAAATATTCCACCGCATCACACAAAAAAAGTATGGTGTGAGTATAAGATGGATATCTTCAGTGGTTAAGGACAGTCAAAAAATCAAACGCACCAACGACAAGATTGTATCTTGAATTTAGTGAATTTTTTTCTTTAGGAATTTGTTACATTAAATTTTTGCATAAGAACGCATACATGGAAGACCGTTTTAAGGTTGATTCGGGTAAGAGGATTTCTCATTTCTGGAATTTTTGATTTCTGTAGATGTGCACTTTCTTAAACAACAGTTTTTTGAATAAAATTCCTTAAGAAAAAATTCACGAAATTGAGAGTGTGATAGGGTAAAATGCACCCCTACCCCCTTTTTTTAATAATTATTCATACCCGAACTGAAAATTGCCCAGGCAACATCAGTTTACCAATCGACGCAGCTTATTCCAATATATAGTTTATCCAATATATAATTAATAATAATGACTGAATTTCTATGAAACTTAATAAAATTACAGTCAAAATTTTTCAAATGACCAAAAAAACTTGAACAAAATTTATATTGTTCAAAAAATAAATATCGTTCAAAGAGCAAAAAAATTTCAAACCAAAATTTTTTGTTCATAATCAGAACAAAATTTTTTAATATATTTTTTTTTTGTTCTGTTCAAAAACAATATATTTTTGA
The DNA here is from genome assembly GCA_958299015.1 of Tetanocera ferruginea. Lineage (NCBI taxonomy): Eukaryota > Metazoa > Arthropoda > Insecta > Diptera > Sciomyzidae > Tetanocera > Tetanocera ferruginea. Next base: position 123,986,974 of record OY282641.1, on the reverse strand, counting down.
ACAAAAAATTACAATTCAAATAACTGTTATTTCAACCCCTGGTAAAATGTCTCACCGATGAGATCAAAATAATGGTATCAAAAGTTTTTAGTCGGTAAAATGACTTTTGAAATAATATAAATTACTTGATATTTTTTTAAAAGTAAAAAGTAACTGTTATTTTTGCCCAAAAAAACTATAAGGCACACAATAACTTTTATTTTTGTCGCAAAAAATAAAACTTAAAAGATAACAGTTAATATGTGACACTTTCGATAAAAACCATAACCGGTACGGTCTCTGAATGTAAATATTGCATCAAAAGATTATTATTTCATTTCGTATTGATTGAATTTCTTTTCAGATACTTTCTCTCTCTATTTCACACTAAAATCTCTCTTATTTCTTAATGTTTAAGAAGTTTTACTTCTGCCACGTGATTTTGTTATTAATTTAGAAAATTAATATTTTAAAGTCAAACTATTTTTTCTCGTCAGCCACTATTGATGCTGATTTAAGCCTTCATGTGCACTCTAGTGACAAGAAAACCTTATTAAAAATCAAATAAATCACCGGCAAAATCAAAACATTTTTTTTATAAAAAAAAATATTTCTTTTTATAAATTTCTATTGTGCTAATTATAGAAATAAACAAACTTTAAAAAACTTAAGCGAATTAACTTTTTGCATTTCATTTAAATTTAAGCAATAGTATGTTGATTTAATAGCTCAAAAATAAATCAGTTAATTTTAATCTTGAAGTTTTCGCAATAAATGTTAATTGTTAGTTTAATTAATTAACTGATTATCATTTTATTGCCACACTCACAACACATATAACTGATAGCTCATAAACACAATTCTATGAATTCGATTGAATTAATTGGATATAATATATAATATATTTAACTTCCACTTTTTAAGTACTTTTTTTTTTGCTTGTTTTGGCCAACTTCAAAGAATTGCTATTGAAGACAGCTAATTTATTTTTATTACTGTGTGGTTTTTATTCTTCTCACACATGGTGCCGTTATTTTCTGTCTATAGCAGTGACATCTGGTTTTTTATATGTCTTAAACTGCTTGTTGTTGACAACATTAGAAAGTTAATTGTTAACGTTTTGTATGCAGTGGATGATTTTGAGTTTCTATTTGAACAAAATTTGAAAAAATTGGACTAAAACTGTTAACCCTTTAGTTGCCTAAGTTGAGTGGGTCAGTGCAGAGGTTATAGAAAAAAAAAAGAAGTTTTAGAAAATTGTTTACAGTCTGTCAGAGTTTCTAACGTGTTCTTGAAACACCTTAACGATGACTTTTATTTTGTTAGGATTATTTCTGCCTCACTAATTATGTCTTCGTGATTTTTTTTTGTTTTCATATTTCATACAACATAATTGTCTGATAGTCTGACTCACTGACATAACAACTTTCAAACAAGAACTACTGCAACAACTAGACTAAACTCTAGACAACTATATTGCCAAATGCTTTGAAACAGAGCCAAACATGGTTTAGCTAGTTTTTACAGCTTTGTACGTTTAAAAAATTATGTTGAGAAAGATGATACTTTGCTGCAAACCCCGACCTCTATCTGACTGATATTGAGTTGCCACATGCTGATAGTTATTTTTTTTTATTATTTTTACACCAACAACTTTTATTGGCTTTTTTTGTTCTTGTAAATATAAGAAACAGATGTTATTGTATATTTTTTTTTTTCTGCTGCAAACGCACTTACTTTGTTGATTTATTTGTTTCTTTAATTGATATTACAAACAATCTATTTAATATTTTCTGTTTCTATCATAAATCATGAAAACAATAGGAAGCATTCAAAAATTACTAGAGATGTTTGGATATATTTAAATGTTTATTTATGCTTTTGGAACCTTGAAATTTTCAGTTATGTATTTTGTTTTAATTATGGTGAGAATAAAATAAGACCTGAGCTAAATGTAAACATATAATAGAAAAATAAAAATCACTTCAGCATACTTTATCAAATTGATTTATGTATTTTTTATAATAGCTGTAAATGAACTTGAATAAACAGGTCGAAGATGGGTGAAACATTTTTAAAACCATTAACTTGGTTTAACATTGAAATTTTAAACAATGGTGAAAGATTTCTTATTCATATACTTACAACACTGTTCGACAAAACCATTTCTTTTAAATAAGTATGTTCCGACAACGGATTATGTTAGAAAGGACAAAAAAAAAATATACGTGTTTCGGCGTTTTGAAAGTTAACGTCGGAGTTTTATTTTCACCCTTTTTGCAATTTCTTATGGTGAATCCTATAAGAAAACCATGACATCCTCGCATTTGAGCTTTAAGATGGGTTCGGGAGATTTATGTAAAAAACTACGGGGAACATTTTTGTAGAATATTTTATTCCTCTAGCTCTTCAGTGTATTGCTCTTTTTTGTCCCTTTTCCACAAAGAGTAAAAAAAGACCCTTAAAAGTTAAAATGTGTGACAAAAATATTTGTCATAAAATTCTACTATTAGTCTCTGAATACACCAAAACTCAAAATTCAACTTGAATGCCAGAAATAAATCAAAACTTATAATCTGTTCAAGGGTTAATTTCGAACTTATTAAGAATTGGTGCTAAAATTTTCCACAAAAACGCATTTGAGAGGACTAGTTTGTATGAAAAAATGTTTTACTTTAAATTTCATTACTTTAATTGAAATTATAAGTCACCATTCAAAGGAAAGCTTTACATTTATATTAATAAAGAGATGAGACAAATTTGGGTACTTAAGCAATCATGTATTTGCTATATTGTTTTTTTTAGGTACTTCTGTTCGTTACCAAACGACGTCCAGAATAATTCAGCTATAAGAGAATGAATACTTTTGCCTTCATAGCGTTCTTCAATCACCCTTACATAATTTTCCCATACAATTCACCATAAGAACTTCCAACAAGTATAGAAAGTCTAAAGTCGGTCTAGGCCGACTATGAAATACCCGAAACCTACTTTTCCAAAAAAAAAATAATATTATTAAAAATGGGCGTGTCCGTGGGCGGATGAAGACTATATTTTATATGCATTTAAATGTTGATAAAAAATTGACACATACCAAGTTTTATTCCTGTAGCTCACAGTTAATGCCTTTTTGTGCTTTCGCTATGGGAGGTGGGCGTGTTCATGGACGGATTACTCCCAAATTCGACGTAAATGGCGTCGGGGATACACTAAGGTCAAAGAAAGGTCGGTAAAAAACCTAATAAAGGACCTTAATCAAAAAGTGCATAATTTTGAACACACCTTAGTTATGGTATAAAATACATACATACCAAATTTTATCTCTCTATGACAAACATAATCGTATTTATAGAGTTTTACACTTTTTGGGTTGTATGGATTGTATGAGAGGTGGGCTTGTCCGTGGGCGGATGATACCCATTTTTCGAAGACATCTTTGTGTTGATACAAAACACATACATACCAAATTTTATTGTTGCAGGCTAATTATAAGCTTATCGATGCAGTTTTCAATTATTGCGTTGTATGGAAAATAGACGTGTCCGTGGGCGGATTCCTTAAATATTCAATAGTGCAGATCCTTGGGTCCATGTGACCATGTGTGCCAAGTTTCATCCAATTATCTCAAATCCTTCTTCTTATACTGTGTCTTCTTATCCTGTAGACGGACATAAATAGCTCGACTCACGAGGTGACGCTAATCAAGAATATATATACTTTTCTATACCGGACTCGCTTCGTTCTATGCGTTACAAACGATTGCACAAAGTTAATATACCCTGAACTTTCAGGTTCCTCAAGGGCATGCGTCGCACAGTGCAGTGATTCATACAAGTTAGCCAGAAAAAATTATTTTAAGCGAAATATAATGCAAAAACCAGCAAACAATTTTAGAGTAAGTAGGGGTCTATTTTGACTCCCTGGAGAGCTATGAGTTAATTTGTGTTTTGAGGAGGTTGTTTCACTAAAAACGCTCTTGCAGCAGAACTTTTTAGTGTAGAACTTTTTGCAAAGCCGTTTTAGATAAGTCCATGGCCTTTTCAATGATATGCAGCACTAGTAGAGATTTGTGTAAATATATAATTTTTTTTTCCGATCAAACAAGCAAATTTTCGAAAATATACACAAGTTTTAAGTTGAAAGTGAATTTTGTCATAAAATTTTATTATACTTACTAGTTCTTTCCCGTCAAAAATGACGGGCCCGTTTCCACTTATTCGATTTTAATTTATTCAAATAATAATTTTTAGTTCCAAATACTTAAAAAATACCTCAATTATAGTAGGTACGACGAAATTTGTTTAAAAATTTTTTGGAAAACTGAAACTTTCAAAATAAAAAAAAAAGAAAGTTTTTGAAGTTTCAATAAATCACAAAACAGAAAATGCCTAAAAATATGCTCTGAAATTTTTCAATAAAATCAAGCGTTCCGCACTCACATTTTACGGAATTATATTTAGCATGATGCCAAAACAGCGTTTTTTAGAAACAGTTTTTTTTTACTGTTGAAGATGGTGAAGATATATAGTTGTAGCAATGTTTGTTCAGGGACTTGGCTGTCATTTTTATTCGTGGTAATTAAGAAGCTTTTTAAAGGTTACTTCCGATAGAGCTCAATTTGAATATTTAAACTAACTAATTTGTATTAAAAACTTCTAAAAGTTGAAAAATGACTGTAAAGCCCATATTTTGGTAAGACATTCTAAATGTCAATTCTGACTTTTGGATGTCAAAAATGCTGATCCTTTTAAAAAAATAAGAAAAGCGACATCTTCTGAAGCTGTTTCTACTAAATTTATTTGCTGACCAAATAGAAGATTTTATCACCTTTTCAACAACGTTTTTTTTTGTTAAAAATGATTTTTAAACAAAAGAGATATTTAAGAAAAAATGTTTAAGGCAGGTGTTTTTTAAAAAAAAATCTATGTATAACAAAGAAAATATACAAGTTTTTTTTATAAGTCATTTTCTACGCTATGATTCCGCACATTAAAAGCTTTCAAAATAATTTCTTGCTTTCACACGTCTTTTTTAAGAGCTGCATCTTCATTTTCAGCTAAACATTTCATGCATTCGAGTTCTTTCCATTTTGCATTGCAGTCAAGTATTTTCTCACCAATTTTGTGCCCACGTTGAAATTAATGTTTTTTAGGTCATTTTCTACCAAATCGAAGATATTTTGTGTACATTTATTTGAACGCCACTTTGATTTGTTGACACCTAGCATATATTTCCTTGTAATGAGACATATCCTAATTTCTTTTTGTCATTGCAAAAATATCCTTTCAGTTTATGTTATTAAAAATTGAATAGACATCATCAAAAAGTCTACTTAAATATTTTTTTTATTGTTGATTCTTAAGCCAAAATTAAAGCATCTTTATATAACAAACGTAACTGCATTTAAACGGTTTAAAAACTGAAGTTAAAAACATACAATATTAAAAATTTAAATTCCACATTAGATTTAATTTGATCACGTATACATAAATATACACATTGAGCGTTGTCCCCATGGGTCTAAAACAACATTTAATCCAACTTTGATTCTACTCTATACCTAATGTTGAGCAAAAAACAATTGTTTTTCTAGTTGTTTTTAATTTTTTTTTTCCAAACCTTACTTCATATTAAGGTTAATTTCTCAACAATGGTAAGAAAAAACTTGAAGCCACTCGGTGAATTTTTTAAAAATCCATCAATAAAAATTAATTTATGATTAATTTTTGTAGGCATGGAGCGGCTAGGTTGGCATTTGATGCAGAAAAAGGGTCAAAAACATACTGTTTTTGTACTGAACTTTTTTTGTAGCTCATTTTTCTGCAAAACCATTGCAAATATCGTAAAGCCACTCGGTGAAAATTTAGATATCCATTAGCTAAACAAATGTTGCTTAGACGACTCTTTCTGATTCCTGCATATATTCATGGCATTTTAAATATAAAAGTGGAATTTTCTTGCATTTTTTAAAACAGCTATTTTTATAATTTCCATTTTAAAACTTGCAGTATAGAGCATTATTCTGTAAAGAAAATATCCTTTTTAATAATACAAAATTATAAAATGTTTGATTTTCTACGAGGAAAATGGATAAAAAGATTAAAAACACAACACCTCCAAAAAAAAAGAGATTTTTTCAAACATCTAGTTATCAGGCACCCTGTATGCAAGGATATTTTGGAGTACTACGAAATGAAGCTAAATCTATACTCTCTTTAATGAGTATAGTTTCACCTTCTTTTCCAAAAAAAAAAAATAATATTATTGGAAATGGGCGGATGAAGCCTATATTTTATAAGCATTTAAATTTTGTTGGAAAATTTACACATACCAAGTTTAATTCTTGTAGCTCACTGTTAAGGAGGGACATGACATGCCGTTTTTTGAAATTTTTTTTTTTATAATTTTTTATTTTAGTAAGTATTCTTGAAATTCTAAGAAAAATTTCATGAAAATTTCCTACGTGTTCAAAAGTTACAGCCGGATTAGTGAGAGCGCAATTTTATTTTTCTTTGTTCACAAACTTTGAACGCGTTTATCTCGAAACCATGTTTTTCGTACTGGTTGCGGCACTAGCGGGTCCATTTTTTTACGAATTTTTTTTTTTGTATTTCTTTAAACTTGATTTGCTATCTATGACACGAGCTTTTTTTTGATTTTTTATGAATTTTTAAAATCAATATTTTTTTCGAAAAAACATACTTTCAAATTTGGAACACCACCACAAATTGAAAAAAAAAATTTAAAAAAGCTCCTGTCATACAATAACCAATTTTATCAGCGCTGCAACCATGAGGCCCGGTTTTTTTCTCTGCCGCCAGTTTGGAGTTCTATAAAACCATGTTGGAGTGAAAAATATATTTTTTGAATTTTTTCTTTTTTTATTTTTTGGAAAAATTTGGAAAAATGTTTGTTTTTGATTGAGTTATGAATTTTTAAAAAAAGGTATGTTTTCTCTGCCGCGAATGTTATGTCCCACTTTAATAGTCCATAAAATCACTGTCTTCAGAAATATCAGTTGTTCATCAAGCAGATAATCATTTTCATTTAAGTTTTCCGACAAGTTTTGTTTTTTGTGATACCTTCTTTGGGCTGAAGAAATTTTGAAACACAGGGATAAGGGTTTTTATATTTTTAAAAGGTGCTTCACGATATGAATCTATCAGTGGATCAGATGTTAAAATAAGCATATTTAAGAAATCCCTATTCTTATTAATTCTAGAAGATTTTTGGATATTTGACTTGCGAAAGCGTCTACAATCTTTGTTTCTTACCTCTTGTGCTTGTTCTGAAAGGTGACCTATTGGCACGATGCATTGTTTGATTACTTTCGTTCCATGGCACAAATTTTTTAATTCTAAAAAATAGTTTAAATATAAAAGTTAATAAAATCATTCACACTGATATTTTTAAAACGAAGCAGCGCACCCCCTCTCCCCCTCAAAAAATATGCCTAGGCTGCCTAAGGTGGTGCGCTCCACCATTTCAGAACCACTTGTAAAGAAAAACATATGCATAAATGTGGTTTAGCTTTCAAATATATTATGAAAAAAAAAAAAAAATTGTAAAAATTCAGTACATGCAGAAAAACCAAGAAAAAAGTGATATGCGAGCTCGTGCGATGTATAATCCTTTTTTGATTATCAGAAAAGATATTATAAGTCTTCAAAAAACCTATATTTCGGTTTCATAGGACTTCATACCTTTCCAAAATATCATTTTCCAAAATATTCATAGTTTTTTGATGTTTGTAAAAAAACAACCTTAAGTTTGCCAAAATTTACCGAGTCGATATAAGTGTTACATAGTTTTTTTCTTATTTGGTTGAGAAGAACATACTTTTGCAAGTTTCAAATTTTTTTTTAAATTTCTTAGTCATCGGTAATACTTAAAATCCTTCATATTTGTTAAAGAATACATTAAAAAACTTTATCTCTCAAAAATAAGTATAATATTTTGGTTAACTTTGACCCGTCATAACTTTGTCTAGAATGGGTTAAATAACAAAAAAATTATTTTTAGAAGTCCATGAACATTTGTCACCACGTCCCTATTTAAAAGATATACAAATTCGATTTTGATTTTTTTTTCCGGCTAAATTGATCAATCACTGCACTGTGCGTAGTCGACGAAAACAAATAGCAGTCAGAAGGGGCAATGTCTTAGGTGTATGGCGGGTGGGGTAGGACTTCCCATTTCAGCATTTCAAGGTATATTTTGACTGGCTGCGCCACATATGATCGAGCATTTTCATGTTGCAAAACTACCTTGTCGTGCTTTTGCTCGTATTCTGGTCGTATTTTCTTCAATGCTCGGTTCAAACGCATGAATAAATTGAGTTCGCTAGAGTTGCCCTGTGAAAGTTTCATCTGGTTTTAGCAGTTTATAGCAGAACACAAATACAGAGCATAACTGCATTGTCACTGTGAATATTGGACTTTGGCCATTGTTCTTCACCAGTTACAATACGATGCAAAATTCTTTTCGTTTTTTTCGACGACCGGTAAAATAGCCAAAATGGTCTTTTTAGCATAACTTAAATATTACATATAGGTTTTTAACTTCAAATTCAACCTGTAGAACTGTAGAAATTTTCATATCACTCAACTCACAATTGCCCTCTTCGCTTAATCAAGCAACATAACCAATGGAAAAATTAGATATTGGAGGTATGTTCGACATTTCATCACATACATCAGAGGTCATCTTTTTAATACCTCTGACATCACAACTGTGAAATCATCAGCGCTGTAATGAGACATTAAATAGGTATAGACGCCTTGCCTTGCGGGGATGGCTGAACAATATCGGATCATAATGTTTTTGAAAATCATGACAACCTGATTTAAAAATAAGTTCCGAAAAAGACCGTCATCCACCCACGAACACGTCCACCTCCCATACAATCTATTAAAGTGAAAACTCTATTAAGAGATTGATATTTGACCTTCAGGGAAAAAACAATATGTATGGGTAGGTAAGAAGGGTCGTGCATTTATGAGGTGCTTCCGTGGGGGCCTATTGGTCCATTACGAATTCCTTATTTGCTATATTAAACCCATTTAGGTTGTGGTACCCAATAAACCAAGTTCCTTTTTGTTGCTATTCACCTAAACTATCATGTGCTTTTTGTGAACCTCCATATGTCTAGTAGTGGTGTGTTCACGAGCTGCTCAAAAGCTTTGAAAAATCTGTCTCCTATAAATCGGAGTCGACGATTCTGTAGATTTGGGCATTCACACAGTTTCTTTCGGATCATTACAGCTTCGACAAAAGTCTGGTGCTGCAATGCCAATCCTATTGACCATCACCCCGATGGGACAGTGGTCTGTTAAGATTCCTACCAGTATCCGGATATCCCGTTTAGACAAGAGCATAAGGCTCTTAGTTCTGTTTTAATTTAATTCTGGCCACAGCCTTCTAGATATAATGCAGTCACTTCTGGAGGCCCAGTTTGTGTTTGTATTATCTCTGGATTTTAGGTCTATTTTCCTACGACGGCTATTGGAATGCACACTTCTGTAATGGTTCTGTTTGTATCCATTGTTACTCCACTTCTTGCCAACTCATCTGCTTTATCATTCCCTTCAACATTGCTGTGCCCAGGGACATTGTGGGTATTACAGACTCTGTTCTGGACTTGTTTACAATTTAGTACTGTTCGGGCTGTTGTCGTTTTGCTTTCTAGCGCTTTTATGGCCGCTTAGCTATCTACAAAAATTACTATACTTGTTGATAGGTCGTTCGTTTCTGCCCATATTGACAGCTCTCTTAGTGCTCCCGATATCTGATCACTAATTGTTTGCAGGAATTTTCCGCATATTAGGATGGCAACGTCGTCGACATATGCTACCACTTTTGTTCCGCCAGCTTTAAGTTTGGAGAGGATGTTGTCAACAATAAGAAGCCACATAAGAGGGATATAGCTCCTTCCTGTGGAGTACCTCTTGTGGCCACCTTCCTTACCAAACTCAGCCCTATTTGTTTATCTGTGTACTATTTTTTCCACTTAAGCATTTCTTATAGATTCCGTATTTACATTGTTAAATGCACCTTCGATATCTAAAAACGTTGCTGAAGTATATTCTTTGTGATGAAGGGTTCCTTCTATGACCGAAAGCACATCGTACAGTGCTGTCTCCACAGATCTACCTTTGAGGTAGGCGTGTTGTGTACTACAGAGGTAAGTATCGTTCAGAGATTATCTAATGTGCAGATCTAATATTCTCTACAGCGTTTTCATCAGGAAATATGAGAGACTGATAGGCCTGTAATCTTTTGGTGAAGAGTGTATCGGTTTCCCTGTCTTGGGAATGAATACTACTCTCACTTCTCTCCAGAATTTCGGAACATAGCCTCTCCTAAGGCAACCGATCGCCTTAAGCCAGGATATGATGCTGGGAAGAGCATGCTGCATCATGGCCGGCAGGACTCCATCTGGTCCCGCGCATTTGTAGGGTTTGAAGGATCCTATCGACTATTCTACAGATGACCTTGTGATAATGCTGGGGAGTTCCTGCAAGGGTTCTGGGAAGGATCTGTAAAGATTCTGTATCATTTCCGGGTTGCTGATAGCTTCGTTTTGATCCGGATCTTTACAATCCGGAAAATGAGTTTCCATGAGTAGCGATAGCGTTTCCTGGCTGGATTCTGTGCATGAACGGTCAGGCTTCCTAAGGTATCCCGGGACCGACGGGTCTTTGGATAGCGTTTTACGAAGCCTGGCCGCTTCACTTGTGTGCTCAATGGACTCGCAGAAATTCGTCCACGATGTTCGCTTTGCTATTCTTACATCTCTTGTGTAGACATTCAACTTGGATTAATAGTTTATCCAGTCCTGCTCTAGCTTGTTTTAAGGTGAAGTTTTCTGACCTCCGTTCGTGTCTTCTTTAGATCACTTGTCCACCAGCTTGATTTGGTAGGCTTGCGACATTGAGACTGGTGGAAGAATTTCTTGAAAGGCTTGTTAATTGTTTTCCGTGATAAACTCGATTGCATTGTCAATAGATGCGTCGTGGGAGAAATATTCTGTGTCTGGATCTGCAACATTGTTGTCGACCCAGACTGAATAACTTTCCCAGTTTGTTCCAAAATTGTTTCCTTATAAGACGGTCACAATTAATAGTGAAGAGAATCTTAAAGTGGTCGGAAAACGACTATTTCTGTGACATCTCCCAACCATCAACTGTGACCTGTTCCCTATTGCTCACTAAAGTTAAGTCGATAATCTCTTGCCTGATTCTATTCTGGAAAGTTGTCCTATTGCCCCTATTACATAGAAAAAGTGTATGTATGGATATATTATATCAAAACTTCAATGTTAATAAAAAATTAATTATGTCATCTACTCAAGAACAAGCTCATCTCCCATACAACCCATAGTAGTAAAAACTCTATAATGAGGTTGATATTTGAGCTTCAAGGATAAAACTTGGTATGACGGCACATACTTGGCTATTTTTGTTATTGGTTTTTAACAAATTACTATCCGCAATGCAGCATAATGCATTCATTTTGAAAAACAGCATAAATTATGTTTTGTTTGAGTTTAAATCTAGCACTACTATTTCATCGAACACCACTGTATTTGAAAGTTTTTATATTCCGTTTAGCATTGAATTAGTTTTTGATTGCAAGCATTTATTTTAAATTAATAAAAATTCCAAATATATATTCCATTGGCCATAGAGGTTTGGCTACTATCACTTTTGAGCTAGTCTATCAATTAGTTCGATTGATAAAAATTAAAGCTCTTGCATACTAGAAGCAATAAAAAAAATTTCAATACTTGATGGAAAGACAAGGAAACACAAAAAGTACGCGTTATTTTTGTTTGAGTTTTAGGGTATTTTTTTATAAATAATAAATTTTTTATTCATTTCAACTTTTATGACTGGTTAAATAAACGAAGAAATATTATAAATATTCATAAAAATATAGATTAACAATAAAATTATTTATGCTACTCACACTGTTCATGGCAATATAAAACAAAGTTCACTTAAAATATTCTGATAAATTAACATTAATTACAGCAACTTTATAAGCAAGGCAACCTAAAAAAGGGCGCTGCTTTTAAAATAAGAAAATATGCCTAAGTATTGCTTGTTAAGTTATGTTAAGCCAAGACAAATTTGTCTGAAAATTAAATAATTGACATTTTTGGGCAGGCACTAATTCTCTACAAATTGTTAAATTTTTAATTGGTATAAATTGTTTAAGCAATTACTAAGCTTAAAGCATTAAGTTCAAGGTTTCAAAAAAAAAAAAAAAAAAATAGGCTGCTTTTTCGAATTAATATTATTTGTCTGACATTTCAGTCGTTTCTTTCAACAAGCCTACACACGACGTTATTTTGAGGTTAAACCATATAAGTACCCTGTAGTTGAGTGACAACAATAAATAGGTTTTTTTTACTCTGTCGTTAACATAAAAGCGAAAGTGTCACAAAGTAACGTTACTTGAATTCTTAATTTTGTTGTTATTTTTCACAAATAAATCTTCATTTTTACGCTAACTCAAAAATTTTCGTCAAACAATAGCAATATTTTTACTGTAAAATTTTGCATTTAATATCGTATTTCCGTTGCTGCTGCTGCTCATAACTGTATTAGGCCATGGGTGGCTGTGACTGAACGTGTGTGTATGTGTGTGTATGATTTTTATGACGAATTCATTTGCATAAATATTACTTGTCGCCGCACGTCACGCTTTGATACACACAAACAACACCTAGTTCGCTTTATTTTTCTTTATTATATTATCAGCATAACTTTTTCTAAAGACCATATTTATGTCAATTAAATCGACATTGATATGTTTTAATTAAATTTTTGTTTGAATGAAATGCTTATGACTTGAAAAAGATTTTATTATGTAAATATTTTCTTTGCTGATGTTATTTAAAACGAAGTGTTTGTTTATCGTGGTTTAATTATTCCGCGTAGTTTGTGGTAACCTTTTGTCGATAAAACTGGTCGTCATGCCGCAACAATAACAGCATGTTGCAGCAACATGCGCCGAATTTGGTTTTCAGTGCGATTCTGAAATGTCAGTTGAAATAAAGGAGTGTCATCAGTAATTTAAGACTCAAAAATATTCACTAGTTATTGCTTAAAAGTTTGTTGACCTTTGGTTATTTTTAAAAAAGGTTTGTTTTTAAATGTGTGTTACAAAAACAAGCTTTTGATAAGCTTGCAAAATACATATTTCATTTTGTAACAATGAAACATTTCTTTGTTCTTTTCTCATCAGTTTGAATTGAGGAAAAAACATTTTACAGCCGTTTTGCAAAGGTATGAGTAGAATATGAGTAACCAAACCAACTTTGAATTTGAAAAAATATGTAAATTTGTCTATAAACAAAACAGTTGAAAATAAGTACAATTCCAAGTCATGGCTTTTAATAACTCACTTAAATAACAAATATTAAGTGCGATAAAAATTGAAAGAAGTTAAAATTCCTGGAAAATTATGTTATTTTTCTGATCTGAAATTATGTCTTGTCGAATTAACGAATGTTCTAAACTTGAAATTTGCCGAACACCCCCAAAATCTGGACTTAAGGTAAAAAAACCGATTTTGACTACGTTTGCCAACTTTTTGGGCTATAACTTACCTTATTGTCAAGCGATTTTAAAAATGTTGCCGGATTTTTCATAATTCATAATTCATAATTCATAATTCATAATTCATAATTCATAATTCATAATTCATAATTCATAATTCATAATTCATAATTCATAATTCATAATTCATAATTCATAATTCATAATTCATAATTCATAATTCATAATTCATAATTCATAATTCATAATTCATAATTCATAATTCATAATTCATAATTCATAATTCATAATTCATAATTCATAATTCATAATTCATAATTCATAATTCATAATTCATAATTCATAATTCATAATTCATAATTCATAATTCATAATTCATAATTCATAATTCATAATTCATAATTCATAATTCATAATTCATAATTCATAATTCATAATTCATAATTCATAATTCATAATTCATAATTCATAATTCATAATTCATAATTCATAATTCATAATTCATAATTCATAATTCATAATTCATAATTCATAATTCATAATTCATAATTCATAATTCATAATTCATAATTCATAATTCATAATTCATAATTCATAATTCATAATTCATAATTCATAATTCATAATTCATAATTCATAATTCATAATTCATAATTCATAATTCATAATTCATAATTCATAATTCATAATTCATAATTCATAATTCATAATTCATAATTCATAATTCATAATTCATAATTCATAATTCATAATTCATAATTCATAATTCATAATTCATAATTCATAATTCATAATTCATAATTCATAATTCATAATTCATAATTCATAATTCATAATTCATAATTCATAATTCATAATTCATAATTCATAATTCATAATTCATAATTCATAATTCATAATTCATAATTCATAATTCATAATTCATAATTCATAATTCATAATTCATAATTCATAATTCATAATTCATAATTCATAAATTCATAATTCATAATTCATAATTCATAATTCATAATTCATAATTCATAATTCATAATTCATAATTCATAATTCATAATTCATAATTCATAATTCATAATTCATAATTCATAATTCATAATTCATAATTCATAATTCATAATTCATAATTCATAATTCATAATTCATAATTCATAATTCATAATTCATAATTCATAATTCATAATTCATAATTCATAATTCATAATTCATAATTCATAATTCATAATTCATAATTCATAATTCATAATTCATAATTCATAATTCATAATTCATAATTCATAATTCATAATTCATAATTCATAATTCATAATTCATAATTCATAATTCATAATTCATAATTCACAATTCATAATTCATAATTCATACTTCATAATTCATAATTCATAATTCATAATTCATAATTCATAATTCATAATTCATAATTCATAATTCATAATTCATAATTCATAATTCATAATTCATAATTCATAATTCATAATTCATAATTCATAATTCATAATTAATAATTCATAATTAATAATTAATAATTCATAATTCATAATTCATAATTCATAATTCATAATTCATAATTCATAATTCATAATTCATAATTCATAATTCATAATTCATAATTCATAATTCATAATTCATAATTCATAATTCATAATTCATAATTCATAATTCATAATTCATAATTCATAATTCATAATTCATAATTCATAATTCATAATTCATAATTCATAATTCATAATTCATAATTCATAATTCATAATTCATAATTCATAATTCATAATTCATAATTCATAATTCATAATTCATAATTCATAATTCATAATTCATAATTCATAATTCATAATTCATAATTCATAATTCATAATTCATAATTCATAATTCATAATTCATAATTCATAATTCATAATTCATAATTCATAATTCATAATTCATAATTCATTATTCATTATTCATAATTCATAATTCATAATTCATAATTCATAATTCATAATTCATAATTCATTATTCATAATTCATAATTCATAATTCATAATTTGTTATTCATTATTCATAATTCATAATTCATAATTCATAATTCATAATTCATAATTCATAATTCATAATTCATAATTCATAATTCATAATTCATAATTCATAATTCATAATTCATAATTCATAATTCATAATTCATAATTCATAATTCATAATTCATAATTCATAATTCATAATTCATAATTCATAATTCATAATTCATAATTCATAATTCATAATTCATAATTCATAATTCATAATTCATAATTCATAATTCATAATTCATAATTCATAATTCATAATTCATAATTCATAATTCATAATTCATAATTCATAATTCATAATTCATAATTCATAATTCATAATTCATAATTCATAATTCATAATTCATAATTCATAATTCATAATTCATAATTCATAATTCATAATTCATAATTCATAATTCATAATTCATAATTCATAATTCATAATTCATAATTCATAATTCATTATTCGTAATTCATGATTCATAATTCATAATTCATAATTCATAATTCATAATTCATAAATCATAATTCATAATTCATAATTCATAATTCATAATTCATAATTCATAATTCATAATTCATAATTCATAATTCATAATTCATAATTCATAATTCATAATTCATAATTCATAATTCATAATTCATAATTCATAATTTATAATTCATAATTCATAATTCATAATTCATAATTCATAATTCATAATTCATAATTCATAATTCATAATTCATAATTCATAATTCATAATTCATAATTCATAATTCATAATTCATAATTCATAATTCATAATTCATAATTCATAATTCATAATTCATAATTCATAATTCATAATTCATAATTCATAATTCATAATTCATAATTCATAATTCATAACTCATAATTCATAATTCATAATTCATAATTCATAATTCATAATTCATAATTCATAATTCATAATTCATAATTCATAATTCATAATTCATAATTCATAATTCATAATTCATAATTCATAATTCATAATTCATAATTCATAATTCATAATTCATAATTCATAATTCATAATTCATAATTCATAATTCATAATTCATAATTCATAATTCATAATTCATAATTCATAATTCATAATTCATAATTCATAATTCATAATTCATAATTCATAATTCATAATTCATAATTCATAATTCATAATTCATAATTCATAATTCATAATTCATAATTCATAATTCATAATTCATAATTCATAATTCATAATTCATAATTCATAATTCATAATTCATAATTCATAATTCATAATTCATAATTCATAATTCATAATTCATAATTCGTAATTCATAATTCATAATTCATAATTCATAATTCATAATTCATAATTCATAATTCATAATTCATAATTCATAATTCATAATTCATAATTCATAATTCATAATTCATAATTCATAATTCATAATTCATAATTCGTAATTCATAATTCATAATTCATAATTCATAATTCATAATTCGTTTTTCATAATTCATAATTCATAATTCATTATTCATAAATAATAATTCATAATTCATAATTTATAATTTATAATTCATAATATAAATTATAATTCATAATTCATAATTCATAATTCATAATTCATAATTCATAATTCATAATTCATAATTCATAATTCATAATTCATAATTCATAATTCATAATTCATAATTCATAATTCATAATTCATAATTCATAATTCATAATTCATAATTCATAATTCATAATTCATAATTCATAATTCATAATTCATAATTCATAATTCATAATTCATAATTCATAATTCATAATTCATAATTCATAATTCATAATTCATAATTCATAATTCATAATTCATAATTCATAATTCATAATTCATAATTCATAATTCATAATTCATAATTCATAATTCATAATTCATAATTCATAATTCATAATTCATAATTCATAATTCATAATTCATAATTCATAATTCATAGTTCATAATTCATAATTCATAATTCATAATTCATAATTCATAATTCATAATTCATAATTCATAATTCATAATTCATAATTCATAATTCATAATTCATAATTCATAATTCATTATTCATAATTCATAATTCATAATTCATAATTCATAATTCATAATTCATAATTCATAATTCATAATTCATAATTCATTATTCATTATTCATTATTCATTATTCATTATTCATTATTCATTATTCATTATTCATTATTCATTATTCATTATTCATAATTCATAATTAATAATTCATAATTCATAATTCATAATTAATAATTCATAATTCATAATTCATAATTCATAATTCATAATTCATAATTCATAATTCATAATTCATAATTCATTATTCATTATTCAATATTCATTATTCATCATTAATCGTTCACTATTCATCATTTATCGTCCATCGTTCATTATTCATATTTCGTAGAGCCTTCAGTTGACTTTTAAAGACAACGGAAACAACGTGACCTCGTAGCACAGTCTTCTAGGTCAAAAAGACTATGCCTATAATCTGAAAAGGAGTGTTCTTTTAAACTCTCCAGTTCTTGATCCTTATTATAAGGTGGTAGTAAGGATGTAATCAAAAAGGGACTAATCCCGTTTGTTGGTGCCTGAGCTTCCCCAGATCTTATGATGAGAAGCGTACCCGATTATCAGGTCTGTGATTATCAGGTTTTCAAGATTATCTGAGATTGTCAGGCTCGTCTTGACGGGTTGGTATATAGAGGTGCGCTCTTGACGGGCTAGGTATCTAATTCCTATCAACTACTTCGATTTTTGCGCCCGGTCATACCTCCCCTATCCTGGAGATGAGGATCTTATAGATATCAACGGATTTCTAGGCGGCTCAGGCGATCAGCTTCACGTGGCACTGATGCCATCCATTGTCGCAACAGGAAAGGCCCTTACCGGGCAACTGCTTCATTATAAGAATCAAAATAGTAGATATTTTGACTACTACCTTCTTCCATCTTTTAGGCAAAATGCTGTTGTCCGAATCGCTTTTGTCGATCACTGCGACGGTGATGTGCCCAAGTAAAACTTCGCTAAACAGCTAAGAAGTGGCTGTGTTACCACAAAATTTTAAGCCACCGACTGAGGGACCTCGTGTTTTAAATGGGTTAGCTTGCTACTAGAGCCAGGCTTTGCGGCCAGGGCAACAGCTTACTTTGTAGGCTTGGTGGGTAGCTTGCCGCAAGGAGTGGTTAAAGACCGCATGTCTGTAGACTGTTGGCCAGGTTGTGCGTTTAAAGACCGCGTGTCCTGATGCTGTTGAGGGCTGCATCTCCTTGGCATTTTGAGACTGCCCGTCTTGTTTTTTATTTTTTTTTTCGACCTCTTGGTCGAAGAGACCCAACCAGGAGCTAATAGCGAAAGCGCATCCTCTCGTAAAAAAACTGGCTCGAGAGAGAGATGTATGACACAGTGGCAGGCACGTTGGGATAGATCGGGTAAGGGCCACTGGACCCATCACCTCATTCATAATCTGTCCGTGTGGTGAGGTAGATGTCACGGTTAAGTGATCTTCTACCTCATCCAAATTCTGAGCGGGCACTGTTGCTTTAGAGCATATGTTGAGAAAGCGAAACTAACTGGTCAGTGGTAAGCTCTTTGTCCAAACGCATAACAGACGAACTTCGAAAAGTCGAGCGTTTGCAAAATAGGTCAGCGTGAGATAGGCAAATTTATACGAATTTTAGGGTTCTCCCTGACCCAGAGTCCACATCAAGAAGAGGAGAAAATTAAGGCTCTTAATTGGACAGTCCCCGACAGACAAAATTAGTCCTTAAAATTTCAGCCCCGTGCTGTTTCCTCATCCCGCGAAGTTATACCTTACGTTTCATACTGTGTCGAAGATTCAAAAAGGTATCTTAGAGGCTTCGTAGTAATACAGGGACACTTTATACTCCCTGTCTGCAAACCATTCAATAGGCACGGATTCGCATAACACCTTGAATAAGGGAGTCGGAAACCTCTTAGTTCATTACTCCTCAATGACCTGTATTAAGTCAGATCGATATTTATATTTCACCGGACGCCAGCACAAAAGTTAGAGGGACTGGATCGGAGAATTCCCCATGGAACGGATTTGGTCCTTCTGAACCCTCAATACTTTTCCAACAGGCTTAAATGCATGTGAATACCATGAAAATTACATATTTTATAGGTGTTTAAAAAAAAACATCTTTTCGAAAATGACTAAATATAGATTTTTTGGGGGTCTCTAAAGACAAAAAAATCAAATTTTTTGTTTAGCCAATATTTGTGTATCGCAGAATTTATACTTTGTTTGCTTATCTTAAGTATGCATTTTAAATAAAAAAAGTAACATGCTTAAACTTCATTTTTTTGGCCAAAAAAGATGTTCAGGAGAACCAAAACCACTCCAAGGGGGTTTTTCCGATAAAAAACAAAAAATGATGCAAAAATAGTTTTTAAGAGTCCCTCTAACTTTTGAGTTGGTGTCCGGCTGACTTTTTTTTCCCATATAAAATTGATCCGGCTTAACCTTTATGATGTGGGTGACGCTGCCAGAAACCCAAGCATCAGCCATCAAAGACCATTGAGTCTTTGCAACCTAAGCCCCTACACAGCGTCAAGGTAGCTTAAAAACTTCAAAGTTTTTCTTAAGGACAATTTTTTAACCTTTACACACCTGCTTTTTAGATCATTGCTAATGATAGAAAACACTTAATCATTCATACACTTAATCAAACATGACCACCTCAACAAAAAAATTTCGGAATGTTTAAGAAATAAAAAAAAAGTAAAAAACGCACTAAAAGTTGAGATCATAAGTGATGATCTAACAACGAAGAATAAGAAGAATGATGACCCCATAAAAAAAGGTTTTCTGCGATATGCTCACGCTGTTTCACTATGAGATGAGGTGCAAAAATGCGAACTAAAATAAATGGCATAGAGCAGAATAGAATAATTTATTAGTCAAACGGTAATCATCAAAGTAACAACAACACGAAAATAAATAAAAAACAAGTGAACATGCAAAACATTTCGCTTTCAGTCTAAATGACCAACTTCCTCTCTAATTGTGTGTCAATTAGCAGATTTGTTTCCGTGTCACACATTTCGAGTATTCAACAACTACTTATTATGCAGTGAATTTAACATTTAAAGCTTATTAAGTCTGTTGCCATTTAATAGTCAAGTAATGGCTGTTGAATGTTCGAAAAACTAGTTCGGCACTTTAAAGTGACAAGTTGATGAAAGGTTAAAGTTGGCAAAACTTGCAAAAAACTGCAATTTTTGCAATAAAATCTAGTCAGTCAAAACAAGTTTTAAAATATTAATTTTCATTAATTTTGCACAAACAACGCAAATAAAAGTTTAATTCAAGATTTGTACAATTTTTGACTAGTTATTGATTATCACCAACAAACCGTGCAGAGGCAAGCAAACAGCATTTTCAATCATATGTTTGCTGTATCTTTTGGCATTTAAGTGAGGCTGTCTGACTGACTGACAGCTTTTGAGTTGATTTGCTCGATGAACAGACAATTTTTCATGTACGTGAAATTTATGTTTATAATGAAGATGATTATGCGAGTTTTATTGCTTTATTTCTTGTTTGTTGTAAAAATTAAAACTTGTTTTGCCGCTAAAATTATTTTCATTATGTTTTCATTATGTTCGGTGAAAAGTGTTAAAATGAAAAGATATGCGACATAAACATTAATTTTAATTGCACGAATGTCGGATTTCCTAATATAAGAAAATTATAGCATAATTGTGCGAATTTTTTTTTTTTAATTAAATATGTATAAGGAAAAGCTTTTTTATAATGTCGCTATGATATAAATCGTGGGAAATAAAGTATTAAATAAAGTAAATAAAGTTTATAAAAAAATAGCTCAGAAGTCAAAAGTGTTCAAAGTGCTTTTTTTTTTCTTAAATTATGTATTCGTTATAAGAAAAGAATTTATAATTTTATTATAAACTTGTAAGGTATATTTTCGACTTAGCTTCGAATACCCCCACGGGCGATTCGGAATGGTACAAAATCTTAAATTAAAGATGTTTTCATATGAGATTTAAAAAATTTTACTATTTTGATGACGTCTAATCTTCTTCACATCTTAATCTAATCTAAGTTTAATTCATATTAAATTGTTTTCCTGCAGAGTAAAGACAAGACCTTTTTATAAAGTTTTTAATTAGGGGCTGTATGGGAGGTGGGCGTGTTCTTGAGTGGTTGATGCCAATTTTTCTAACACGCCTCAATTTTGATATAATATACACAAGTACCCAACTTCAGGTCTGTAGCTTAAATATTTATAGATTTTTCAATATTATGGGTTGTATGGAAGGTAGGCGTGTTTATCAATGGATGACGCCTATTTTTCTCTCACAACCTTTTTTTATTGTAAAATGAATAAATATCTAATTTTACTTTCGTAGCTTCGACAGAAGCCTATTTATATAGTCTTAAATTTTGGGATTGTGCCTGCCAACTCTGAGGTCCCGGGTTCGAATCCCAGGCAGACCATAGTTTTTAGCCCCTTATATTTTATTTTTTCAATTCTAACAAACTGAAATAAAAAATTCATGAATCATTACCATTTTAAAAAAGGTGGAGTTGAGCTTGTGGAAAAGAATGCTTAATAATTAAAATTGGCTGAGGTAAACATATCGAGCCATAACCGCGAAAAAAATTTTAACTATCAAAACTAAAATATCAAAGAAGAAGATTTCTTTTAATTATTTCCGATTTGAGATTTTTAGTAACAACAATGTTTTTACAAGATCCTGATTTCCGAATATTTACAATTCCTACCTAATCCCGATCAGCTTCCATATACAGTGTGTTCCAGACCTGGAGGACAATAATGCGGGGGTGATTCCCCGTCATGATATGAACAAAAAATTGTATGGGTAGGGGTGGTCGCAAACACCCCCCTAGGGAGCTAGGAGGGAAAAACAAAAAAACAAAGGTGCACTGAGAAAAAAACACATACCTTGCTCCGGTAAAAAATTTCTCTATTTTTGATAATAGCAATTTTCTCTTTTTCAAATAAAATTTTCTTCAATTAGAATAAATTTTCACATTTTCGAAGAAATATTTCTTTACTTCTAGGAAAAGGAAATATTTCAATGTCTCTAATAATGATAAGTATTTTTCTCGCACAAAAAATTTCTCATTCATAGAGAAATTTTATTGAAAATGAAAAACTTTTCTTATATTTTGATAAAAAATTCACTATGAGAAGTATTTTCTTCAATAAAAACAAATATTTTCTCAAAAAAAAAGTATTTTTCTCTAAAAACGATATATTTTTCTATTTCATGGAACCTTTTTATCATTTTTAGAGAATTTTAAGTATCGCAATTAGAGAATAGCATTCTCTGGAGCAAAGTCTATACTATTTTCTCTAAATATGATGCCTTTTTTATCATATTGCGAGACACTTTTTTCTGAGTGTGTCATAACGTTTTAATACATAACTAACATGTCTTTTCAACATGTAAATTTCAATTTTCTCATTTTTTGATAAAAAAACTCACTAGAGAAGCATTTTTTTCAATAAAAACAATAACGTTAATAATTTAGATAATTTCTCTAAAAACGATATATTTTTATATATTTTTCTTTTTCATTGAAGCTTTTTATCATTTTTAGATAATTTTTAGTATCGCAATTAGTGAATATCATTCTCTGAAGCAAAGTCTATACCATTTTTCTCTAAATATGATGCCTTTGTTATCATATTTTATCATATCATATTCAATCACAGTAAAGAACCTTCAATAATTTTAATTTCTTCTTCCCTTGCTATTAAAAATGTTATTTTAGACATATTTATTTTGTAAAATGATTAATAAAAATGATTAGCTTCAGTGCTGCCCCTATAATAATGCCGGCCGGGGCGGATCACCCCCCTCCCCCCCTCGCTCCTCACGGTACGCGGCTATGCTTTAGGCTTCAATGAACTATGAAAACAGCAACAGGAAACTTATGGTAAATGAAAAAATGAAATTTTTTCACCGATAACAGCTTTTAAAGCTTTAAAGTGGACACACCGATGAAAACAACGGATAGGAAATACGGCACTATATTACAATACCCGAACTAACTTTTTGTGTACATGAGATTCATTCATTTTTGTCACATCTTATGAACTGTTCTTACATTTTATGAAATTTATTCACAAAAATGATGAATTATTTACGTTCTCCTCACGACATTTACGAAATTTTTTATTGTGACATGCATCTTGTACACGCACATTATGAATTTTAAGCAAAAGACTTATGAGACATTCATTTTCTCCTGGTTTTTTTTTGTGTATTTTGTACATTGATATCATGAATAGTTCATGTGACTCATGTAATTGGCTACTGTACAAAAATTCATGAATGCAATTCATGGAGATCATGTAAAAATTTATTTTTATTGTGCACTTTTTGTTAAAGTGTATAACATTATATTTTTGTGATACAATATTTAATGATGCATTATTTATAATATTAGTACGTAAGGATATCAGTATCAGAGAACAACTTGAGTGCATTCAAATAGCGTTTTGAATGTCTCGTCAAAATACGACCTACGAATTATCTGCATTAAAATTAATGCACATATACATGTACCAATCGCTGTGGTACGAATGCCGTAGAGTACGAGCGATGACGAATACGAATGCCTGCGAAACATGAATGTCCGTCGAAGCCAGACATTCGCAACATTCGCCAAAAGCAACAAATTTTCATGCTTTTATGTTTATTCGCAGCAAGGACTACGAGAACAAGATAGGCCAAAAATAAATTAAATATATGAATAAACAGAAAAAGTGGGATATCTCCAAAACGGAGCGAGATAAGTAAAAAATAACCACTTTTTACGGAATTCTACGGGGGGAGGCATTATCGAGACGCATAGATAGAGGGCGTAACACTACATCAAAATATTGCACCAAAATAATAAAAAAAAAATAACCACTTTTTACCGAGAGTTCAAAAAACTATGAAAAGCAGCAGCAGCGTTGGATTTTCAGTACAATTGTACTTTTTCAGTACAATTTTTTTATAAAAAGTACGTAATTACCACGAAGACATTTTTAGTACATATTCATTCGTTTAATCTTCGCCATATCGAGTTTCTTTACCTTTTTTTATACATAACATTTTTTTAAAGTTTTACACATTTTGAAATAATTTCTGTTGAAGAAGAGGAAGGCACACATTTTCTTGATTAAATTTTAAAAACAAAAGATGCAGTAGGTACTATAATTATTAATATATATTGAATTGTTTGTCCATTTTTGTTTATTTTTTTTATTTTAAATAAATAATTAAATATATTAAAAAAGTTTCATTATTCATGGAGA